>JASDQU010100651.1:427705-444261 GCA_032191745.1 Picea mariana | reverse complement strand
GCTAAGCAATGCAGGAAGGTCATCTCGCAGATGGGGAAGTTTGTCTTCTACGTGATTCGCTCTTAGAATAAGTGAAATATCATAGCCACATCCAGGGTCTTTGTAGCCAACCTCTCCACATAACAAAATCAAGTAGATAAGGTCATGGAAGAATACTCAGATATCTTCTCCTCACGTATAGGGGTACCTCTGCACTACCAGATCAAGCACCCCATTGATCTGACCCCCAGTGCGTCGCTACCCAATGGGCCAGTCTATCATCGCTCTTTGTTAGAGAATGAGGAGATCAAGTGACATATCTAAGAAGTGCTCCATAAGGGGCACATACGCCCCATCTCATCACCTTGTGGGAGCCCAATCGTGCTGGTACAGAAGAAAGATGGGACCTAATGACTCTGTATTGATTACCGGGCTCTGAATAAAATCATAGTCAGAAACCAGTACCCGTTCCTCGAATATATGACCTCCTTGATGAACTCACAGGACCAAATACTTCAGTAAGATTGATCTGAATTCTGGCTACCACCAGGTCTTGATAGAACAAACAGATGTATGGAAGACCGCCTTCAAGTCAAAGGACTGCCTTTTTGAATGGTTTGTCATGCCCTTTGGTTTGACAAATGCTCCAGCTAATTTCATGAGGATGATGGACGATATCCTGCGACCATTCACCAATAATTTTGTAGTGGTGTGTCTGGATGACATTCTAATTTACAGCAAGACTTGGGCTGAACACTTGCATCATATTCAGTAGATTCTGCACAATCTGTGATAGCACAAGATATACGCCAACTTGGAAAAATGATCCTTCGGCATGGACATGGTACATTACCTGGGCTACATCATTGATCAGCATGACGTACATGTGGATCCAGCTAATATCCAAGTCATCTGTGACTGGCTAGCCCCAAAAACACTCAATAAGCTTTAAAGCTTCTTGGGCCTTGCCAATTTCTATCGCAGGTTCATGTTGGGTTTCTCCCATATTGCATGGGCCCTCAGCCAAATAAACATGGGTGGTGGTAAGGAAAAATTTGTGTGGGCCGGTCCCAACAAAAAGTGTTCGATGATTTGAAGCATTGCTTGTGCTAAGCCCCAGTACTTTCACTACCAGACCTGCAACATCCTTTTGAGATCGAGACAAATACTTCAGACTATGTTCTGGGCACCGTTCTCACTCAGCACAACCACCTCGTGGCCTATCATATTGAGACACTGTCAGATAATGTTCGTAAGTACCCTACTTACATTAAAGAAATATACTCCAATGTGTAAGCATGCCGCCAGTGGAGACATTACATTCTTGGGAAGGAGACAGTAATCCACACTCATCACATTTCATGCAGACACAGGGAAAATTGCATAATGACCGCCATCAAAAGTGGTCCACATACTTGCAACAATTTCACCTCAACATCAATTATAAAACAAGAAGCACTGATCAAGCTCATTTCCTCAGTAGAACTCCAGTCGCGGCACTCACCACGGTGCTAGACTCTTGCAGCCATGAGACATATGGATCACTCCGAATCTATGAAACAGACATTGACTTCGCCAACACCTACCAAATTTTGGGTGAAAATGCAGTTGTCGATAATTTCCATCTTCAGGATCAGTTGTTGTGTCATCTGGGCCATATCTATGTTCCATCAAGTGAGCGATCAAAGATGATCTGGGAAGCCCACTAAAGTTGGGTGGTAGGACACTTCGGCATTGAAAAGATAGTGGCAATGCTATAGAAACATTTATACTGGCTAAAACTTCGACAGAGGGTCAGCAAGTATATCAGGTTCTGCACTGCCTACATTATTGCCAAACTAACCACTAAGAAACATGGCATGTACACCCCTCTTCCCACTCCTAACAATCCATGGGAATCCATCTCAATGGACTACATGTCGGGCCTCCCATCCACCAAGTGGGGAAATGACTGTGTTTTGTGGTTGTTGATCACTTCTCTAAGATGGCGATTTTGGTTGCTGGCAAGAAGAGAATCACAGTAGAGGCCACTACCAAGCTCTTGTTGGAAATATGGCTATAGAAGAGATGACGCAGACTATCAAGGTTTTCATTGATGGAAATCGGTTGGTTATGGAGCACACACTAGAGAACTGGCAGAAGAAGCTAGATGATGTCAGAGCAATATCCAAGTGGGGACGTTGAGATTGGGTTCCATTCATTGAATTGTTCTACAAAAGGAGACCCATTGTGTTAGATTATCCAAGTGGGGATGTTGAGATTGGGTTCCACTCAGAAAATTGCTCTACAAGAGGAGCCCCCATTACGTTAGGTTATCCAAGTGCCCATCGCGTTAGGTTATTCAGGAAAAAGGAGGGAATAAACCTATTTGAAATGTTTTAAGGAAAAAGAGGGAATAAACCCATTTGAGCAATAAACGTTTGAAGGAAAGCTCAAATTGATTCAAGAGCCCCCATTGAAATAGAAACAGAGGCTTCCAATTCAGCCTTCGCCCATGGGGATCTTTGCTGATCAAAACACATGCTTTAGTCACGGCCATGACTAGCAGCAGCAGTTACCAATCGTTCTCTTTAAGAAACACACGATAATGCCATTCACAACCCCCTTGGGTTACCAATCATTTTTGTTAAGAAAAGCACGAATGATGCCATTCACAACGCGATTGGTGTGGCCAACATCAAATGGCTATAATTCATAATCAACGGAGCTTAACATTTCTAAATCCAGGGTTTGGCGGGCCTCCTTCATCTGCTTTGACAAGTCTGGAAGATTTTTCCAGTTGGGTGTCTCTAATCACTCTGGACGGTGGAAGGACTTTCAGTCTAAAATTAGACTGGCAGTTAAGACAGGAAGAACACAGTGTTGCATGATGTGGCATGCATAGAGGAGGCATGCAAAGAGACAGTTTAGAAAATCAGGGAGAATGTTGGCATGTGAAAAGCAAAAGAAAGAATGAAAGAAAGGGAAACTGCAGTTGGAGTTGAAAAATACAAGGAAAATCTCTGCATGTGGAAAAACAATATAATGCGCTGGAACCAAGATGGAAGTGTTGTTGAAGGGAGAAGGTGAGAGAGCTCTGCAAGTGAGGAAAGGGAGAGGAGAATCTATGTGACAGGTGAAGAAGCTGAGAATGGGTTGCAGAGGACAGTGAAGCAGAGCAGCAGATCAGAGATAGTGAAGAATCCAGAGTAGATCAGCAGAAAGGGTACGCAAGCTATATCAGAATGATTAAGTTGTTTTGAGCAATATTTATTTTGGCAAATAAGGGTGGTAGGGTGGTGCTAGGGAGACGTATGTCTCTCTCTCTGCAAGTGGGTTCTTGTAGAATCTGAAGGTTGGTGCCTTCACTCAATTGGTGCTGAAGTAAAGAGGAAGTCAGTGCTTCCACACAGTGGGTGCTGGGATTCTATGGGAGTTGGTGCTCTCAGCCAGTTGGTGCTGACAATCAGAGGTTATAGCCTCTATGAGTTGGTGCTCATAAAAGATGAGATGTAACGCAGTTGGAGCTTGCTTAACATCTTAAGAAGACGAGGTTTTTTCCCTGGTTGGGTTTCCTCTTGAAAAATATGTGTCTCATACTTGTGAGTGAATGTTGTGTGTGATTTCTATTATTTAGGTTATCTGCTTTATGTTTATAACTCTGAATTTCACAATAAATATTCACTACCACTAAGATTAATGATTCAAAGTTAAAACAAGAGAAATTGTTAATAATCTACACTAACTGATTCACCCCCCCCCTCTCAGTTAGTTCATACCTGTAACAGCTCTTCTTTGAACGAGTCTGGGTACATTTTGGAATCCCATAAACCATTGTCTCAGATTGGGATAGTCGATTTCGCAGTACATTCTAGTTGAGCCTCTAGTCACTGCTAGACACCAAGCTCACCAAATCCATGGCCTTCCACCCCTAGACAGATGGCCAAACCGAGGTTGTAAATCAAATGATTGTGCATATCCTTCGCATGTATAATTCAAAGCACCCTCGCACATGGGATGAGAGCCTTCCTTATGTCCAACATAGCTACAACTGAGCCCTGCATAGCTCAACTGGCCACAACCCCTTTCAAGTGGGGTTTGGATTCCAACCATTGGGTTCCATAGATGTTGCACTTCCCCTTGCGCTCACCTCGACCGAATCATATCCTGCTCTGACTAAAGCTGAAAAAGCCACCCGGTTCATTGAGCGGATCCAGCACATCCGCCAATAGGTTCATAATATCCTATAGAAGTCCAATGACAAGTACAAACCGTGCCATGATCAACATCAAGTGCCACATAAGTTTCAAGTGGGCGACAAATTTTGGTTTCACTTGCAGAAAGAAATCCTTACAGGACCCCATCGAAACCTTCTCCCACTCCGTTATGGGTTGTACATGATTTTGACTGCATACTTCCCTTGGTTAAGGAAGATTCTCTCTAGACTCTGCCATATCTCTAGACCTAAGAAATAATACATTAGGCCAAGGTCTTTCACCTCAAATTCTGAAGTGAGATTCTTCTTACATTCAATGATGAGCATTTCTTCTCCAGTTAAGAATAAGTCATCCACATACAACAACAATATCATTGACTCCTCTTTCATAACCTTGAAGTAGAGGTGTTAGAATTTTCTTTACTCTTGGTAAAGCCCAATCTAGTCAGAGAACTCTCTATTCTGCCATTGTAACATCCCGCTCTAGTGCATTGAGAAAACTTATTCTTTGAGGACACTTGCTCACAAGTGATCCGAACTATTATGATATTGAAACATTTTTCCTTGATTATGATGCGTTATGATAGATGATATGATGTTTACTGCATTGACCTAGATAGGTGCTATTGACTCAGTTTTAATGAGTATGTAGGGTTTTTGACCTTGAGGATGCAGAGGCATCGACGAAACCCCTTGGACTCCAGATCGAGTCAAGGAGTGTGCTATTGGGGTTTGATTGTTTTACTGTGATTTTACTACCTTTGATTAGATGATATGATGTGGACATGTATGAAATGATTGTTGATGATGCAGGCTGACAAAATGTTGCCGACCAGACTCATATATGGAGTAAAGGGGCCACACAAAACTACCAGAGAGGTTGAGGGAGAGGTGTGGACAATATCCCTGCCACAGCCTACCAACACTCTCGCCGTGGCTCGAACTGTAAGTTAACAATTACCTAGTTCGAGAGGACCCACGATGCCACGAGGGTAGACTGCGACAGTCACTCGTAATGATTCTAAGGGGCGCGCAATAAGGCAAGGTCCTTATTCTTTAGAATCCCTTAGTCTCCCACAAGTTCACTTGGTGGAGTGTTGAGTCCAGGGGTTATTCATGTCTACCAATCAATCAAGAGGCGAGTGGCACCCTTGGAGCACGTGGTGCGTCCTGAAGGGCACATCGCGCAAAAGAAACACTAGAGGCAAGTGGCACCCTTGGAGCATGTGGTGCATCCTGAAGGGCACGTCACACAAAAGAAACACTAGAGGTGAGTGGCACCCTTGGAGCACGTAGTGCGTCCTGAAGGGCACATCGCGTTGATGATGTTAAAGGAACGAACCTAGATGGCCCTAAGACTAATATCTCATCAAGAAATTTAAAAAAAACTTCCCTAATTAAAATGTCACCTAGTTCAGAATTTAAGTCCTAAGTCTAAAACTTCGCTAGGGGTAAAATTTTGTCTACCCATAAGAAATTATCTCTCTAAAAAATATAAAATAAAAAAAATAAAAGTTTAAAATAAAACCACTTAAGTAATAATTGTGGACTTCATGAATTTTTGGGTAAAATGAAGAGAGTAAGAACTTAAATAAAATATGTGGGAAAAAAAGGGGGTAAAGAAGAATTTAATTAATTAACTTGTGAAAGTGTAAAAGATATTAAATCATTAATAAAAAGGAAAAGAGGTTAATTTTCGCAACTTCCATTTTGGCTCTAATAAAAAAGGGGAAAAAGGGGAATAATAAAAATTAGGAAACTAAGAAATTGAGGAAAAATAATAATGGAAAGAGGGGAACTTATGGTAAAAAGTGAGGTCAACTTATTAAAGAATCTGCAATTAAGAACCGTCTAAATTGAACTAAATTAGAAACTTCATTTTAGGGAAAGTATTTAAACCTGTGAGGGAATCTAGGAACACCTAGGAGTAACTTTAGGAGCAAATCTAAGTGGGTGAGGGAAATAAGACAATTTAATAAATTAAGGAAAATAGTTAATGGAGAAATGTGGGGGATGGATGACACTTGTATGAAGGAGAGTTTTTAGTAGATTTTTATTAAAGCTTAAATTAAATTAGATTTAGGGAAATATGGAAGTTCTAAAAATCTATAAAAGCTAGGGAAGAGAAGGAAGAAGGGGGATCGGTTTTTAGCGTAACGTTATGCTGTCGTATTAGTGACTTGACTGATTTACTTATGAGGAGTTGGGATTTCCCAGCTCGGATAGGAGTGGTAGCTCAACCTTGCGAGGTGAGCTGGGAGCTAGACATACCATCTGGATAGTGTGTGGCCACTTTGCGGCTCGGGGGGCTAAGGGGGAAGTAGAGTACCCCTAGCATTGGCTGGGAGGTACCGCTGAGGTCTCGATGGTCAGCGAGAGAGAGCGGCATGGAGCGCACGGACGTCACCCGGAGCAGGTGATCAGGCAATGGTATGTTTTTCAATTTGCATGATAGAAGGTACTAGGACCTTAGCCCTCTCTTATTGTTATCAACATTTTTTTTATCTTGTCTTGTGAGATGAAAACTACTTGGCTTAACTCTGCATGGGTTCTCGTCAGATTGATTGGTTTTCCTTTATGTTCCTCGACGATTGTAATGGTGTTAAGGTTATAAAAATATTTCTTCTTACTCTACTGTTGCATGTTGGTATTGGATAAAAGAGATTTTATGACCTTGGCGTTGCCTACCTTCCTTGGTTCTGTGTGATCTACAGTTGTGCCTTATGTTTGTTTTGTCTGTGTTTTTCTGTTAGCATTTCCATGCGTTTCAGTGGAAGAAACCGCCTCAATTCAACACCCTCCTCTGCATTTTTTTCTATTGTATATCTCTGCAATTTTGTGGAGGATACCCACACGAATTTTGACCACTTAATCTTGCATTTTACCTACCGTTTCCTACATTTATGACTGTGTTTGTATCACTGTGGGTGTTTATGTATTGCAGTGGGTGTTTTTATATTAATGTGGGTTCTTTTATATGACTGTGGGCGTTTATATATGACTGTGGGTGTTTTATATATTACTGTGGGTGTTTTATATCACTGTGGGMATATYATATATTACAGTGGGTGTTTTTATATTAATGTGGGCRTTTTTATATGACTGTGGCCATTTATATATGACTGTGGGMATTTTATATATTACGTKTYTTGATCTTGYTGTACATGAGGTATTTTYCRTGTCAAACGAAAAAGTGACTGCGCCTTTTGATTTCTGACATCCTGAGATGGAATCCTATTACCTCTCTTTACATCTTGACTATGTTTCTGATCGMGTAACCCTCTTCCACTACTTAAATGATCATCTTTTAGATGTTTTTTTTATTTCGGCATGTAAATTTTCATAAAGATGGTGTTCCACTATTATGGTTCTTGAAGCTCGTATTGATCCTGTTTTATATGATGTTATTCATCTTGTCAAGCGTTGAACTTTATTTAGTTATCTTAAGTTACATATATCTATGTCCAAACGTTATATATCTATGATCTTTCTCTTTAAGAAACAGTTAGAAAATATTGCTAAATTGGAAAATGAGGTAAGTTATTATAAGACCAATCAATGTGACCCCACTAGTTTTATAAATTATTCTTCTAAAATTCAGGACAAGCTAAACACTCGACAGAGTAATTTTTATGAGAAGGTAAAAACATTCTATAACTAGGTCAGCATCATGATGTATCTTCAAAAACGCCTTCTCTGCTAGAAGAGTCAATAGGAATAGGTTCATTTACAATTCAATTATGTTGCAAGATGACAAGAATAAATGAGCAGTCTTAATCCATAGGTTGCCTACATGACCGAGTATGATATCATTGATATTGATTGTGGCTTAGACTGTTGGAATAATTTGGCTCAATAMKCTTGTGAAAATATGGATTCTAAAATTGATGGAACCACTAAAATATGGMATGTTTAAAAYAGTAATATCAAATTGCAATTTACCTACCTTAGGTTCTATGAATGACTTCTTCAAATGAGATCAACTACTAAAGGAATCAGATCATACTATCTCTCATGATTGATACTTTCTTCCTTTGTTTCTATAMTTACCATAAAATAGTTGAAGGAATACATGAAAGTCCCTTCAAGGAATAGTTTTACACTTAAATCCACTTTGTTGAAAGTGGAAAAATATATTAAGAAGTTGAAGAGGAATGTTGCCTTTCTTTGAGGTCCTCTAAATCAACATCGGTTTCTAAAAACAAATTATATCAAAGCCATGGTTGAAGCTTGGAATCCTTCAATGATAAGGACAAGGCCAAAGTTCAATCATTAATTAATCGAAATCAAAAGTTCAAGAAATTAGCAAAAGAATCAATCCAATTTCTTGCAATTACTTTATTTTTATGTATAAATATGAATATAGCCAATGTAAAATAGGATTCTCAGAACTGAACTGTTTGGATTTTTTTCATATTTTTAATGAAAAAAAAAAATCTCTTGGCCACTTTTGGAGAAACTGATTATGTGTATCTATGGTAGCTTAAAATTTTCTCCCTCTCATGCATTATTGAATTCTTGTGAGATTGGGTCAATATACTTGGGACTAATCTTGTTCTATTAATGTTATGTTACTTGATCTTTAAAATGGTTTCAACAAATGGATATGAAGTTATAGCGTTCTATTATAATGATAATCTATATTTAATTTAAATTAAGCTATATGGGATTTGTGTATGTGTAACACTTTGAACTATTTCATGGTTATTACTTCATTTATATCAATATATTTCATATCCATTGTGTTTTTCTTTATCTTGGCTAGGAATCATAGATTAGGACTCCACTCATATATTGCATAGTTAGTTAGAATTTAATAATTTTATTTTTATTTCCATCAAATCATTAAAGGTAACTAGGTTGTGACTAGGTCAAAATCTAGTGAGTTCACTATCCCAAATTAATTAAAGTATAATTGAGATATTGTGTCAGGTGGGATGTAGACACCTCCATGTTCCTCAGAACAGTCGCCAGCCCTGAGACCTTAAATGGTTAAAATCAATGGGAACCTGGGCTTGAGCATTGCTTATGTGTCTTGGAGGTCCTAACCATTGCAGAGTAGGATGGGCGCATAGTCAATCTTTTTATTTGGTCGGTTGATTGTTGTTCTTTACTGGAAGATGTTGATGTGCATCTTAGATCTTTATGTTGATATCATAGTTGCATGCATCATGATGCGTCATCATGTGGCAGTGAAGAGTATAATGTCTTGTTACCCTTGTACACACGCACACACACAAAAAAAATTTGCACTTGTTATAAGAGGTTTGTTGGTGTAATGAGGAGGTCGTTACATATGGTATTAGAGTGGGTTCAACCTACGACTTGGGATCTCTATGGCTTTCGTTGTTATGATTTGATTATACTGTTGCTAATTGAGTTGACTTGTGTGCGTGCAGGTAATCATGGTTAGAGGATGTCGTGGATTCAGATGATGGGGTGCTAGGGGAGGAGGCGCGACGCCTCTAGTAGCATCCACACCTGAGGGGTCTAAACCCCAGGGAGGTGAACAGGTTCTTGGGCAGGAGAAAATAACATTTGGCGATGTAATCGGAATGATGAGATCCTTTCAGAACATGTCCGAGGGACTGATCAGCCATTTGGATAGAGATGAGGCTAGGGCATCGACACCTGCTAAGGTTCCTCCGCGCGCACCGACCATTACTAGTAGCATTCACCATGAACTCGAGAAGGTCAAATTTCTCGAGTTCTTTGGTGTCTCGAATGACGCAGCCACCGAGGCATAGTTGGAGAAGATGGTGATGTTCTTTGCACTTCGTGATTATACCTCCAACATGAAGGTCCGCATGGTGGTATTTCAACTGAAGGGGAGTGCTCTTCTATGGTGGAAGATGCTCCTACCATAGCTAAACATGGCCATTGAAGACATGTCATGGGAACTTTTCGAGAAACATTTCCGAGAGAGGTACCTTTCAGAGGAATTCATTGAGCATCAGCTCAATGAGTTCAATGCCTTACGATAGGGAGGTCGTATGGTGCCTGAGTACGAGGCCCATTTTATGGAGCTACTCCGATATGCTCTGCACCTTAACACAAAAAAAATTAAGGTCAACAGGTTCTTTTTTGGCCTTAACGACAGCCTGTGTGCAAAGGTCAGGATTTTGATGCCTCAAACCTTGCACGATGTTGTCCAGAAGGCCCTCATAGCAGAGGAGGAGCTTATCAGTGGGGGTCAGACCAAGACTCCAGCGAGACCAGCAGGGTAGGTTTCATCTGGAACACAGCAGCACCAGACACCAGTGAGACATACGTCGGGATATTGTGGCTTCCAGAGGGGATCCAATTTCACCATGCCCCGATGACCACCACCTCAGTCACAGATACCTTATCAGGGAACACAGCATCAACAGCAGCATCACCCGTAGCAGCAGTAGTTTAGGCCTATTCAGCAGAACAGACCAGATTTCCAGGCCGGTGGGCCATCATCTTCTACTTCGGGTACCAGGACTACTGGGCCAAAGAAGGGGTGTTGGACGTGTGGGGAGCCACACTACTAGTGCAAATGTCCTGTGGAGAGGACCAGAGTGTCTAGATCAGTTGGACCCACTACAGTGGGAGATATGGGAAAGACCCATCGAATTCATGTAGAGATGAATAACTGCCAAGCAGAGCACCAGTCGACTGTGCTTGAGACAATAGATACCGTCGCTGACCAGACCCTTAGTGTTTTTATAGATCCCAGTGCTACCGAGAGTTTCATTTCTAGTGTGGCACTAAAAAGGATTAAGGTAAAGGCATTTGAACAGGATGAGTTTAGCTTCGTAGAGATGGATTTAGCAGCCAAACAGAAGGTTGGAGGAAAGGTTACGGGTTGTGCCCTTAACCTGGGAGAGTTTGTCATGAGGGCCAGCCTATACGTCACGATATTAGGATCTTATGATTTCGTGATTGGTATGGATTGGTTGGAGTCACATGAGGTATGCATCATTGAATGTTATGCTCATGAATGTTTTACTCTTTCTATCATGCAATTGCTTTTATGCTATGTATGAATTATTTCTTGTTGAATGTTTGAAATTTGAGAGGAAAGGGTAATGGAATGAGTTTCAATTGTTTCTCTATCTGAGAAAGAGTTCCTGCAAGGAGTGCAGTTGAAGTGTCTGCAAGGAGTGCATTGACAAAAGGTTCAGAGGTTTGTCTCTGAAAGCTCAGGAGAGATAGCTTTTGTTCTCATTTCCAAAGAAGTGCAGACAGGCACAGGAGTCATGCAAGGAGTGCGTAGGCCAAGTGAAGTCTCAGGGTTGTGAACCTGAGAGAAGAATTTAGGGACTGTTGTTGCAGGTGTGCACAGAGTCAAGGGATTTCAACACTTAGAAGTTCTTGAAACTATGCCTCAAGGAGTGCATGCAAGAGTTTTTCTAAAAAGATGCAGAGTCATGGAAAGTTCAAAAGGATTCGAAGCCTTCAAAGTGGCCGAAGTAAAGTGTAGCAATGTCGGACCACAGGAGGATGAGTTCTCGGAGGAAAGATGGTCAGTCAGAGTTCTCGGTGGAGAATCTATGAAGTCCCGTGAGCCATCAGATCTCACAGAGAAGTAGAGGAGTTACAGTGAAAGCGTCGAAAGGTTCTAATATTAGGAGGAGAAGGACCATATATCCAAGCCACAAGGGCCGTTGGATTTACACGTATATACTTGTATCGGGTTTTCGTGGGTGGAAGTCCCGTAAACCTTGCAACAGGAATCCCGATATCCCAAACCGCAAAATCCCGAAGGCCAAGAGAATGGTGTGGGACCATAGGAGTAAGAGAGGTGGATAGGTGGCACACTACTTTGGAGTTTCATGGAGTGAATTTCAGAAAATATTGCATTAGGATTCATGATATTGCAAAGTTTGAAGTGTCGATGAAGTGAAGTGGCATTGAAAAGTCAAAGATCGCAAGTGTATCAAAGTTTTGGCAAATCGGGATTCGAGAGTCGAGGAGACAAGTTTCTCAACATTGCGATCACCAAAATCATGACAAGGAAAATCTTGAAAGGAAATAGGAAAGGTCAGCGTTGACTGTTTCAGGTTTCGGGGATTCGAGTGACCAATGCTTGACCACCGGATTTGCGAAGTTGCAAAGTCCGATATCCCAAGTGTAAAGAGGGGATCCCGTGAGAGTTTACTAAGGGTGCAGATTTTCCAATAGAGAAATAGAAGAGCCATTAGAGTTCTTCGGGCTAGTGGGAAAGGAAATATCCTGTGTTGACATGGACCTTTTCGACCTACGGGTTGTGGAGGGAGTGTGCGTCGGCGTCAGTTTGGTATTAGAGCACATAAATTTTCTTTTATTTTTGTAGCAGAGAGAAAGAGAATTCACCATGCCGCCAAGGAGAAGGGACAGACAAACACCCAATCCACTAGAGGATAGGGAAATTCCATGAAGAAGGGGCAGACAGATGACAGATCCAGCCATGGAGAGAGAAATGCATGATCTACGAGCTAGACTCGAAGACATGGAGACAACGCAAAGATGTACAGTCAGTGCTGGGGATCTTAGTGATTCTGAGAGTGAGATTGAAGATGAACGTGAAGAAGAAGTTGCATCCAAAGATGCATCAAATGAATGCTTGATCAGAGCTATTGCAAGAATGGGTGCAAGAGCGAAGATGGACATTCTAGTTTATGAGGGAAATATGGATGTAGAGGAGTTTCTAGACTGGTTTAGAGATCTAGACACATACTTTGACTATGAAGATGTCGAAGAGGACAAGAAATTCAAGCATGATGTCACAAGATTAAAGGGACATGCAACATTGTGGTGGGATGAACTACAAGCTGAAAAACACTACAAAGGAAAGAAGAATATCAAGAGCTGGGACAGAATGATCGCAAAGATGAAGTTAAAATTCATCCTCAGATATTTTCAAATTACTCTGTTCAGGAGGATGCAAAACCTGAGACAAAAGCTGATGACAGTGAAAGAATACACTAAAGAATTCTATAAGTTGAACATCAAGGTAGGTCATCGAGAGAGCGATGATGAAAAAKMTTYCAKATACCTGAATGGTATGAGATATGACATTCASGATGAGATGAGCATGGTAACCATCCRAAYGGTGGAAKATKCTTATYAGATGGCTYTGAAAGYAGAAGAGAAGATGAGCYGAAAGTAGGGTCARAGAGGTTGAGGCAGRAGTCAACYTAGAGGCAAATYARTTGSCCARGACAAATRTCAGAAGCCCAAGGAGGACTGGAAGAAACCTCATACTCAAACTGAGAGAGGTGGAAGTTCACAGAGAGGGCAATATGCTAAACAAAGAGGGCAACATACTAAGCAGAGAGGAGATTATGTTGATAGCAATACTTTTCCTCGTACTATAGGTAGAGGAGGAGGAAGAGGTGGAGTAATAACATGCTTCAAATGTGCAAAGAATGGGCACAAGTCTTATGAGTGTCGAGATAAAAAGAAATAAAGTGGAGAAGCTCACATCGCCGAAGCACAGAGGCAGGATGTTGAGGCAGAAGACACTAAAGGTGGAAGATCGTTGATGATGCAAAAAGCTCTTTTGACACAAGAGAAAGAGGTGGAGAGTTCAGTCCAAAGACCCAGACTTTTCTAGACTACTTGCAAGACCAAGGATAGGGTATTCAAGGTCATTGTGGATAGTGGTATAAAAAATAATCTCATTTCTACAGAGATAGTAGAGAAGCTAGAGCTGGAGACGACTTATCATCCAAGCCCATACAGAATTTCGTGGCTACAAAAAGGACACCAGGTAACTGTCACTAAACAATGTTTAGTTGAATTTAAGATAGTAGGATATAATGACAAGATATTATGTGATTTCATTCCTATGGATGTTTGTCATCTATTGCTGGGTAGACCATGGCAATATGACAAGAATGTGATTCATGATGGGAGAATGAACACATACACCCTAGAGAAGAATGGGAGAACACACATGTTGCTTCCAATTAAGGACAAGGAGGTGAAACCGGAAGTAAGAAACACAATACTTCTCATAAGTGGGAAGGAACTTCTTACAGAGGTTAAGAAGAAGGAGGATCCACAATTCATTGTGGTCAGGACGCCAAATATTGTTTTGACCAGCACAAGAGTGGATGATTTACTAGAAGAAATTCAGGAACTGCTGGAAGAGTTCGCTGATATAGTAGTGGATGAACTACCTCRTTYRTTGYCRTYRACAAGAAGTGTGAGTCACCATATTGATMTCATACCAAGAKCTAGTTTACCAAACAAATCCRCGTACAGATTGATGTCRCAAGAGAATGAAGAGGTYAAAAGACAAGTCCAGGAGTTGTTGGACAAAGGTTTGGTCAAAGAAAGCTTGAGTCCATGTGTTGTTCCAACAATACTCAGTCCGAAGAAAGACGACGGCTGGAGGATGTGTACTGACTCGAGGGAGATTAACCAGATAACCATCAGGTACAGATTTCCATTGTCGAGGATGGATGATCTGATGGATTGCTTGAGTGAAGCAAAGTATTTTTCAAAGATTGATTTGAAAAGTGGTTTTCACCAAATCTGCATGAGAGAAGGTGATGAGTGGAAGACAACATTCAAAACAAATGAAGGGTTGCATGAATAGCTTGTTATGTCGTTTGGCTTAACAAATGTGCCAACTACCTTCATGAGGTTGATGAACGAAGACCTGAGGGAGTTCATCAGAAAATTTGTCATTGTGTATTTGGATGACATACTGGTTTTCAATAAAACAGTGACATAGCATCTGAAACATTTGACTACAGTCATGCAGAGGTTACAGCAGGAGAAGTTGTTGATAAATATGAATAAATCCTCATTCATGAAGACAGAGCTCATTTACTTGGGATTTTTTATTTCGGAAAATGAGTTGAGGATGGATCCAGATAAGGTGGAGGTAATCAAGAATTGGCCATCATCGAAGAACATATTTGAGGTGAGAAGTTTTCACGGATTGGCCAGTTTCTACCAAAAGTTCATCAGGAATTTCAGTGGAATTAGAACTGCAATGATGGATACAGTGAAGAAAAGACACAAGTCTTTTCACTGGACTGAAGAATCTGAGAAAAGTTTTAATCTGTTGAAGAGGAAGATTATGGAACAACCAGTTTTGGTGTTGCCGGATTTCCGAAAGACATTTAAAGTGAAATGCGATGCAAGTGGATTTGCAATCGGGGGAGTCTTGAGTCAAGAAGACAAGCCAATAGCATACTTCAGTGAGAAGCTGAATGAAGTGAAAGTGAAATATTCCACTATGACAAGGAGTTCTATGTTATCATACAAGCATTGAAAAAATGGAGGCATTACTTGATCCCGAAAGAATTTGTCTTATACAGTGACAATCATGCACTATAGTTTGTGACTCAACAAGAAAAGTTGAATCAGAGACATGTCAAATGGATGGAATATATACAAAATTTCACTTTTGTGATTAAACATATTTCTGGTATTGCTAACAAAGTTGTTGATGCTTTGAGCAGTAAGTGTTTGTTGTTGCAGGAGTTCAAAGTCAAAACGTTGGGTTTTGATGATCTCAGGGACATGTATGCAGATGATCGGGATTTTAAAGAGGCGTACGAAGCAACTGAGAATCCAATTCTCATGGATAGAAGCCAATGGATAGAATACTTGATCCAGGAAGGATTACTATTTAAGGGTAATCAACTGTGTATTCTGAAATGCTCCATGAGGGAGAATTTGCTGAAGGCGAAACACAGTGGAGGATTGGCAGAACACTTTGGTCACGAAAAGACGTTCGCAAAATTGAATGAGTCATATTTTTGGTTGGGAATGCGAGCAAACGTCAAGAGATTCATGGACAGATGTAGAATTTGTCAGCATTTGAAGGGAAGGAGACAAAATGAGGGATTTTATCAACCATTTCCCATACCAGAGAGGCCATGGGATGCAATTAGCATGGATTTTGTATTAGGGTTGCCAAGAACACAAAGTGGATTTGACTCAATATTTGTGGTGGTGATAGATTTTCCAAGATGGCACACTTCATTCCATGTCAGAAGACCAGTGACACAACTCACATTGCGAACCTATTTTTCAAAGAGGTCATTCAACTTCATGGTTTGCCAAGGAGTATAGTTTCAAATCGAGACACTAAGTTCATAGGGCATTTTTGGAGGACCTTATGGAAGAAGCTGGGAACTAACTTGTCATTTAGTTCAACATATCATCCTCATATAGATGGACAGACAAAAGTAGTGAACAGAAGCTTAGGAGACTTGCCGAGGAGCCTGGTGACAGAACACCATAGCCAGTGGGACAACATATTACCACAGGCAAAATTTTCTTATAATGACTAGGTTAATAGGAGCACAGGGCTTTTATATTGTCTATGGAATGCAGCTGAGGGGAATTTATGAATTGAGGGATTCATAACAGACTGCGACTAGGAGTTCTAGTGCAGAAGAATTCACAG
>JASDQU010100651.1:386163-397439 GCA_032191745.1 Picea mariana | reverse complement strand
CATATTTTAGTGGTTCCGTCAATTTTAGAATCCATATTTTCACAATCTTATTGAGCCAAATTATTCCAATAGTCTAAGCCACAATCAATATCAATGATCTCATCCTTGGTCATGTAGGCAACCTATGGATTAAGACTGCTCATTTATTCTTGTCATCTTGCAACATAATTGAACTGTAAATGAACCTATTCCTATTGACTCTTCTAGTACCTTCTCATAAAAATTACTCTGTCGAGTGTTTAGCTTGTCCTGAATTTTAGAAGAATAGTTTATAAAACTAGTGGGGTCACATTGATCGGTCTTATAATAACTTACCTCATTTTCCAATTTAGCAATATTTTCTTACTGTTTCTTAAAGAGCAAGATCATAGATATATAACATTTGGACAGAGATATATGTAACTTAAGACAACTAAATAAAGGTCAATGCTTACTGACAAGATGAATAACATCATATAAAATAGGATCAATATGAGCTTCAAGAACCATAATAGTGGAACACCATCTTTATGAAAATTTACATGCCGAAACAACAACAACATCTAAACGCTGATCATTTAAGCAGTGGAAGAGGGTTACCCGATCAAAAACATAGTCAAGATGTAAAGGGAGGTAATAGGATTCCATATCAGGATGTCAGACATCAAAAGGCGCAGTCACTTTTTCGTTTGACACGAAAAATACCTCATGTACAGCAAGATCAAGACACGTAATATATAAAATGCCCACAGTCATATATAAACGCCCAAAGTCATATAAAAATGCCCACATTAATATAAAAATGTGCACTGTAATATATGATATGCCCACAGTGATATAAAATGCCCACAGTAATATATAAAATGCCCACAGTCATATATAAACACCCACAGTCATACATAAATGCCCACAGTCATACAAACACAGTCATAAATGCAGGAAATGGTAGGTAAAATGCAGGATTAAGTGGTCGAAATTCATGTGGGTATCCTCCACAAAATTGCAGAGATATACAATAGAAAAAAATGCAGAGGAGGGTGTTGAATCAAGGGGGTTTCTTCCATTGAAACGCATGGAAATGCTAACAGAAAAACGCAGACAAAACAAACGTAAGGCACAACTATAGATTGCACAGAACCACGGAAGGTAGGTAATGCTGAGGTCATAAAATCTCTTTTATCCAATACCAACATGCAACAACAGAGTAAGAAGAAGTATTTTTATAACCGTAACACCATTACAATCGCCGAGGAACATAAAGGAAAACCAATCAATCCGACAAGAACCCATGGAGAGTTAAACCAAGTAGTTTTCATCTCACAAGCCAAGGTCAAATGATTATAACAATAAGATAGGACTAAGGTCCTAGTACCTTCTATCATGCAAAATGAAAAACATATCATTCCTTGATCACCTGCTCTGGATGACGTCTGCGCACTCCGTGCCACTCTCGCTTGCCGACTATCGAGACCTCACCAGTACCTCCTAGACAATGTTAGGGGTAATCTACTTCCCCCTTAGCCCTCCGAGCCAAAAAGGGGCCACACACTATCCAGATGGTACGTCTTGCTCCCAGCTCGCCTCGCAAGGCTAAGCTACCACTCCTATCCAAACTGAGAAATCCCAACTCCTCACAAGTAAATCAGTCAAGTGACTAATCCGACAGCGTAACGTTACGCTAATAGCCAATCCCCCTTCTTCCTTCTCTTCCCTTTCTTTTATAGAGTTTTAGAACTTCCATCTTTCCCTAAATCTAATTTAATTTAAGTTTTAATAAAAATCTACTAAAAACTCTCCTTCGTACAAGTGTCATCCATCCCCCACATTTCTCCATTAACTATTTTCCTTAATTTATTAAATTGTCTTATTTCCCTCACCCACCTAGAGTTGCTCCTAAATTTACTCCTAGGTGTTCCTAGATTCCCTCACAGGTTTAAATACTTTCCCTAAAATGAAGTTGCTAATTTAGTTCAATTTAGAAGGTTCTTAATTGCAGATTCTTTACTAAGTTGACCTCGCTTTTTACCATAAGTTCCCCTCTTTTCCTTATTATGTTTCCTTCATTCCTTAGTTTCCTAATTTTTATTAGAGACAAAATGGAAGTTGCGCAAATTAACCCCTTTTCCTTTTTATTAATAATTTAATATCTTTTACACTTTCACAAGTTAATTAATTAAATTCTTCTTTACCGCCTTTTCTTTCCACATATTTTATTTAAGTTCTTACTCTCTTCATTTTACCCAAAAATTCATGAAGCTCACAATTACTACTTAACTGTTTTTTATTTTAAACTTTATTATTATTATTATTATTAGTTTTAGAGAGATAATTTCTTACGGGTAGACAAAATTTTACCCCTTGCGAAGTTTTAGACTTAGGACTTAGATTCTGAACTAGGCGAGATTTTAATTAGGGAAGTTGTTTTAAAATTTCTTAATGAGATATTAGTCTTAGGTACATCTAGTTTCGTTCCTTTAACATCATCAACATGATGTACCCTTCAGAACGCACTACGTGCTCCAAGGGTGCCACTCGCCTCTAGTGTTTCTTTTGCGCACCGTGCCCTTCAGGACGCACCATGTGCTCCAAGGGTGCCACTCACCTCTAGTGTTTCTTTTGCGTGATGTGCCCTTCAAGACACACCACGTGCTCCAAGGGTGCCACTCGCCTCTTGACTGATTGGTAGACATCAATAACCCCTGGAGTCAAAACTCTGCCAGGTGAACTTGTTGGAGACTAAGGGATTCTAAGGAATAAGGCCCCTACCTTATTGCACGCTCTTTAGAATCATCGCGAGCGACTATCGTAGTCTTCCCTCACAACATCGTGGGTCCTCTCAAACTAGATACTCGTTAACCTACAGTTCGAGCCATGAAGAGAATGCTAGTAGGCGGTGGCAGGGATGTTATCCATACATTTCCCTCAACCTCTCTGGTAGTCATGTGTGGCCCTTTTACTCAATATGTGAGTCTTTTTGGCAAGATTTCGTCAGCCTGCATCATCAACAATCATGTCATACATGTCCACATCATATCATCTAATCAAAGGTACTAAAATCATAGTAAAATGACACCAACGCACGCTCCCTCCACAACCCGCAGGTCGAAAAGGTCCACGTCAACACATGATCTTTCCTTTTCCACTGGCCCAAATAACTCTAATGGATCTTCTATTTCTCTATCAGGAAATCTGCACCCATAGTAAACTCTCACAGGATCCCCTCTTTACACTTGCAAGATCGGACTTCGCAACTTCGCGAATCCGGTGGTCAAGCGTTGGTCACTCGAATCCATGAAACCCGAAACAATCAACACCGACCTTTCCTCTTTCCTTTCAGGATTTTCCCTGTTGTGATTTCAACGATCACGATGTCGAGAAAATTGTATCCTCGAATCCTGAATCCCTATTTTCCGAAACTCCGATACACTCACAAGATTTGACTTTTCAATGACACTTCACTTCATCGACACTTCAGACTTTGCAATATCACGAATCCTAATGCAATATTTTCGAAAATTCACTCCATGAAACTCTGAAGTAGTGTGTCGCCTATCCACCTCACTTACTCCTATGGTCCCATGCTGTTCTCTTGGCCTTCAGGATTTCACGGTTCGAGATTTCGCGATTCCCGTTGTAAGGTTTACGGGACTTCCACCCATGAAAACTCGATACAAGTATATACGTGTAAATCCAATGGCCCTTGTGGCTTGGATCTATGGTCCTACTCCTCTTGAGCTTATAACCTTTCTACGCTTTCGTCATAACTCCCATGCTTCTCTGTGAGATCTGACGGCTCACAGGACTTCGTGGATTCTCCACCGAGAACTCTGACTGTACATCTTTCCTCCGAGAACTCGTCCTCCTGCAGTTTGACGTTGCTACACTTTCCTTCGGCCACTTAGAAGGCTTCGAATCCTTTTGAACTTTCCACGACTCTGCGTATTTTTAGAAAAACTCTTTCACGCACTCCTTGCGGCAGACTTTCAAGCACTTCCAAGTGTTGAAATTCCTTGACTCTGCACACACCTGCAACAACAGTCCCTAAATTATTCTCTTAGGTTCACAACCCTGAGACTTCACTTGGCCTGCACACTCCTTGCATGGCTCCTGTGCCTGTCTTCACTTCTATGGAAATGATAACAAAATCTTTCTCTCCTGAGCTTTCAGAGACAAACCTCTGAACCTTTTGTCAACGCACTCATTGCGGACACTTCAATTGCACTTCTTGCAGGAACTCTTGCTCAGATAGAGAAACAATTGAAACTCATTCCATTACCCTTTCCTCTCATATTTCAAAAATTCAATAAGAAATCATTCATACATAGCATAAAAGCAATTGCATGACAGAAAGAGTAAAACATTCATGAGCATAACATTCAAAGATGCATACACAGAGAATATATGAACACCATGAGTATGAATCACAACTTTCTTTGTATTAATTCATGACTTCTGTACATGGAGTTTGATACACATCTCTCTGCTTCTCCTCTATGCTCTTCTTCAATAATGCTTCCTTCCTTCTTTGTTACAATTACACAATGAGGGCACTGTCTATATCCCGTTTCCCTCTTGCGCTCTAAAACTGTCAAATCTAGAATTGAATTCTACCTACTTTACATTAACTACCATAAATGACTTCTACCTACTAAGGACGAGAGAGAATCACTCAAGGTCCATTTACATTATACAAAGGTGCTCCTTCTTAATTATCTTATTTAAGATGGCACATCAATTCCAAGGTAATTTCAAAATTTGTGTTGGCGCTCGTCCAGCTATCTTTTGCTTCCGCGCTGGCTTGCTTGAGATGCTTCTGCATCATACTCTCTGGCTTGAAAATTTTCATGGGCTCTTTTCTATGAGCTCACGCATGGTCTATCCATGCTTCTGGATCTCTTCTTCGGTCTCCCAACTGGCATCTTCAACTAGATGGCCCTTCCACTTGACCAAATATTCAAAGTATTCTTTTTGCCTGGTCTTCTAGATCACTCTTCTATCCAGTATGTGCTCCATCTGCGTCTTATTTGCAACTTGCATATGCTTTGTCCACTGGATCACTGGCTGCTCATTTCCTGTCCCTTCTTCCTCAACTTTATATGGGTACAAATCTGAGATATTGAATATCGGAGAAATTATGATCCCATCGGGTAATTCAATCTCGTAAGCATTTGCCCCAAATTTCCTCAAGACCCTACATGGTCTGATTTTCTTCATCTTCCATTTATTATATGTTCCTATCAAGAACCTTTCCTTTCTCAAATGTGCTAGAATCAAATCACCAACATCGAATTGAAGTTGTCTTCTGTGCTTATCTGCTCTACGCTTATATTCCTGGCTTGAATTCTGTAGTCGCTCCTTCACCTGGTTGTGAAGTTCTTTCATCACCTCTGCGAATTCTTCTACACTAGCGCTCCTAGTCGCAGTCTGTTATGAATCCCTCAATTCAGAAATTCCCCTCAGCTGCATGCCATAGACAATCTAAAATGTACTCTGCCCTGTTCTCCTGTTAACCGAGTCGTTATAAGAAAATTATTCCTATGGTAATATGTTGTCCCACTGGCTGTGGTGTTCTGTCACCAGGCTCCTCGGAAAGTCTCCTAAACTTTTGTTCACTACTTTTGTCTATCCATCCGTATGAGGATGATATGTTGAACTAAATGACAAGTTAGTTCCCAGCTTCTTCCATAAGGTCCTCCAAAAATTCCCTATGAACTTAGTCTCGATTTGAAACTATACTCCTTGGCAAACCATGAAGTTGAATGACCTCTTTGAAAAATAGGTTCGCAATGTGAGTTGTGTCACTGGTCTTCTGACATGGAATGAAGTGTGCCATCTTGGAAAATCTATCACCACCAAAAATATTGAGTCAAATCCTCTTTGTGTTCTTGGCAACCCCAGTACAAAATCCATGCTAATTGCATCCCACAACCTCTCTGGTATGGGAAATGGTTGATAAAATCCCGCATTATGTCTCCTTCCCTTCAAATGATGACAAATTCTACATCTGTCCACGAATCTCTTGACGTTTGCTCGCATTCCCAACCAAAAATATGACTCATTCAATTTTGCGAATGTCTTGTCGTGACCAAAGTGTCCTGTCAATCCTCCACTGTGTTTCTCCTTCAACAAATTCTCCCTCATGGAGAATTTCAGAATACACAGTTGATTACCCTTAAATAGTAATCCTTCCTGGATCAAGTATTCTATCCATTGGCTTCTATCCCTGAGAATTGGATTCTCAGTTGCTTCTTACGCCTCTTTAAAATCCTGATCATCTGCGTACATGTCCCTGAGATCATCAAAACCCAACGTTTTGACTCTGAACTCCTGCAACAACAAACACTTCTTGCTCAAAGAATCAACAACTTTGTTAGCGGTACCAAAAATATGTTTAATCACGAAAGTGAAATTTTGTATATATTCCACCCATTTGACATATCTCTGATTCAACTTTTCCTGTTGAGTCACAAACTATAGTGCATGATTGTCACTGTATAAGACAAATTCTTTCGGGATCAAGTAATGCCTCCATTTTTTCAATGCTTGTATGATAACATAGAACTCCTTGTCATAGTGGAATATTTCACTTTCGCTTCATTCAACTTCTCACTGAAGTATGCTATTGGCATGTCTTCTTGACTCAAGACTCCCCCGATTGCAAATACACTTGCATCGCATTTCACTTGAAATGTCTTTCAGAAATCTGGCAACATCAAAACTGGTTGTTCCATAATCTTCCTCTTCAACAGATTAAAACTTTTCTCAGCTTCTTCAGTCCAATGAAAAGACTTGTGTCTTTTCTTCAGTGTATCCATCATCGCGGTGCTAATTCCACTGAAATTCCTGATGAACTTTCGGTAGAAACTAGCCAATCCGTGAAAAATTCTCACCTCAAATATGTTCTTCGGTGATGGCCAATTCTTGATTACCTCCACCTTATCTGGATCCATCCTCAACTCATTTGCTGAAATAAAAAATCCCAAGTAAATGAGCTCTGTCTTCATGAATGATGATTTATTCATATTTATCAACAACTTCTCCTGCTGTAACCTCTGCATGACTATAGTCAAATGTTTCAGATGCTCTGTCACTGTTTTACTAAAAACCAATATGTCATCCAAATACACAATGAAAAATTTTCCGATGAACTCCCTCAGGTCTTCGTTCATCAACCTCATGAAGGTACTTGGCGCATTTGTTAAGCCAAATGACATAACAAGCTATTCATGCAACCCTTCGTTTGTTTTGAATGCTGTCTTCCACTCATCACCTTCTCTCATGCAGATTTGGTGATAACCGCTTTTCAAATCAATCTTTGAAAAATACTTTGCTTCACTCAAGAAATCCATCAGATCATCCATCCTTGACAATGGAAATCTGTACCTGATGGTTATCTTGTTGATCGCCCTCTAGTCAGTACACATCCTCCAGCCTTCGTCTTTCTTCGGACTGAGTATTGTTGGAACAACACATGGACTCAAGCTTTCTTTGACCAAACCTTTGTCCAACAACTCCTGGACTTGTCTTTTAACCTCTTCATTCTCTTGCGACATCAATCTGTACGTGGATTTGTTTGGTAAACTAGATCTTGGTATGAGATCAATATGGTGACTCACACTTCTTGTCGATGGCAACGAATGAGGTAGTTCATCCACTACTATATCAGCGAACTCTTCCAGCAGTTCCTGAATTTCTTCTAGTAAATCATCCACTCTTGTGCTGGTCAAAACAATATTTGGCTTCTTGACCACAATGAATTGTGGATCCTCCTTCTTCTTAACCTCTGTAAGAACTTCCTTCCCACTTATGAGAAGTATTGTGTTGCTTACTTCCGGTTTCACCTCCTTGTCCTTAATTGGAAGCAACATGTGTGTTCTCCCATGCTTATCTAGGGTGTATGTGTTCATTCTCCCATCATGAATCACATTCTTGTCATATTGCCATGGTCTACCCAGCAATAGATGACAAACATCCATAGGAATTAAATCACATAATATCTTGTCATTATATCCTACTATCTTAAATTCAACTAAACATTGTTTAGTGACAGTTACCTGGTGTCCTTTTTGTAGCCACAAAATTCTGTATGGGCTTGGATGATAAGTCGTCTCCAACTCTAGCTTCTCTACTATCTTTGTAGAAATGAGATTATTTGTGCTACCACTGTCCACAATGACCTTGCATACCCTATCCTTGGTCTTGCAAGCAGTCTAGAAAAGTCTAGGTCTTTGGACTGAACTCTCCACCTCTTTCTCTGGTGTCAAAAAAGCTTTTCGCATCATCAACGATCTTCCACCTTTAGTGTCTTCTGCCTCAACATCCTTCCTCTGTGCTTTGGTGATGTGAGCTTCTCCACTTTATTTGTTTTTATCTGGACACTTATAAGACTTGTTCCCATTCTTTGCACATTTGAAGCATGTTATTACTCAACCTCTTCCTCCTCCTCTACCTCTAGTATGAGGAAAAGTATTACTATCAGCATAATCTCCTCTCTGCTCAGTATGCTACCCTCTTTGTTTAGCATATTGCCCTCTCTGTGAACTTCCACCTCTCTCAGTTTGAGTATGAGGTTTCTTCCAGTCCTCCTTGGGCTTCTGATATTTGTCTTGGCCAACTAATTTGCCTCTAGGTTGACTTCTGCCTCAACCTCTCTGACCCTACTTTCAGCTCATCTTCTCTTCTGCTTTCAAAGCCATCTGATAAGCATCTTCCACCATTTGGATGGTTACCATGCTCATCTCATCCTGAATGTCATATCTCATACCATTCAGGTATATGAAAGATTTTTCATCATCGCTCTCTCGATGACCTACCTTGATGTTCAACTTATAGAATTCTTTAGTGTATTCTTTCACTGTCATCAGCTTTTGTCTCAGGTTTTGCATCCTCCTGAACAAAGTAATTTGAAAATATCTGAGGATGAATTTCGCCTTCATCTTTGCGATCATTATGTCTCAGCTCTTGATATTCTTCTTGCCTTTGTAGTGTTTGTCATCTTGTAGTTCATCCCACCACAATGCTGCATGTCCCTTTAATCTTGTGACATCATGCTTGACTTTTTTGTCCTCTTCAACATCTTTATAGTCAAAGTATGTGTCTAGATCTCTAAACCAGTCTAGAAACTCCTCTACATCCAGATTTCCCTCATAAACTGGAATGTCCATCTTCGCTCTTGCACCCATTCTTGCAATAGATCTGATCAAGCATTCATTTGATGCATCTTTGGCTGCAACTTCTTCTTCACGTTCATCTTCAATCTCACTCTCGGAATCACTAAGATCCCCAGCACTGACTGTATGTCTTTGCATTGTCTCCATGTCTTCGAGTCTAGCTCGTAGATCATGCAT
The DNA here is from genome assembly GCA_032191745.1 of Picea mariana. NCBI lineage: Eukaryota > Viridiplantae > Streptophyta > Pinopsida > Pinales > Pinaceae > Picea > Picea mariana. The sequence continues at coordinate 388,113 of JASDQU010100651.1, read as the reverse complement.
TTCTCTCTCCATGGCTGGATCTGTCATCTATCTACCCCTTCTTCATGGTATTTCCCTATCCTCTAGTGGATTGGGTGTTTGTCTGTCCCTTCTCCTTGGCGTCATGGTGAATTCTCTTTCTCTCTGCTACAAAAAGCAAAGAACCTTTCTGTTCTCTAATACCAAACTGACGTCGACGCATGCTCCCTCCACAACCCGTAGGTCGAAAAGGTCCATGTCAACACAGGATCTTTCCTTTCCCACTAGCCCGAAGAACTATAATGGCTCTTCTATTTCTCTATCGGGAAATCTGCACCCTTAGTAAACTCTCACGGGATCCCCTCTTTACACTTGGGAGATCGGACTTTGCAACTTCGCAAATCCGGTGGTCAAGCATTGGTCACTCGAATCCTCGAAACCTAAAACAGTCAATGCTGACCTTTCCTATTTCCTTTTAGGATTTTCCTTGTCACAATTTTGGCGATCGCAATGTCGAGAAACTTGTCTCCTCGACTCCCGAATCTCGATTTTCCAAAACTTTGATACACTTACGAGCTTTGAATTTTCAACGCCACTTCACTTCATCGACACTTCGAACTTCGCAATATCGTGAATCCTAATGCAATATTTTCTGAAATTCACTCCACAAAACTCTGAAGTAGTGTGCCACCTATCCACCTCTCTTACTCCTATGGTCCCACACTATTCTCTTGGCCTTTGGGATTTCACAGTTTGGGATATCGTGATTCCTGTTGCAAGGTTTACGGGACTTCCACCCATGAAAACCCGATACAAGTATATATGTGTAAATCCAACGGCCCTTGTGGCTTGGATATACAGTCCTGATCCTCCTGAGCTTAGAACCTTTCGACGCTTTCACTGTAACTCCTCTACTTCTCTGTGAGATATGACGGCTCATGGGAATTCATAGATTCTCCATCAAGAACTATGACCGACCGTCTTTCCTCCGAGAGCTCATCCTCCTGTGGTCCGACATTGCTACACTTTACTTCGGCCACTTCGAAGGCTTCGAATCCTTTTGAACTTTCCATGACTCTGCATCTTTTTAGAAAAACTCTTGCATGCACTCCTTGCAGCAGAGTTTCAAGAACTTCCAAGTGTTGAAATCCCTTGACTCTGTACACACCTGCAACAACAGTCCCTAAATTCTTCTCTCAGGTTCACAACCATGAGACTTCACTTGGCCTACGCACTCCTTGCATGACTCCTGTGCCTGTCTGCACTTCTGTGGAAATGAGAACAAAATCTATCTCTCCTGAGCTTTCAGAGACAAACCTCTGAACCTTTTGTCAATGCACTCCTTGCAGACACTTCAACTGCACTCCTTGTAGGAACTCTTTCTCAGATAGAGAAACAATTGAAACTCATTCCATTACCCTTTCCTCTCAGATTTCAAACATTCAACAAGAAATAATTCATACATAGCATAAAATCAGTTGCATGATAGAAAGAGTAAAACATTCATGAGCATAACATTCAATGATGCACACACAGAGAATATATGAACACCACGAGTCTGAATCACAACTTTCTTTGTATTAATTTAGGACTTTTGTACATGGAGTCTGCTACACAACTCTCTTCTTCTCCTCTATGCTCTTCTTCAATAATGCTTCCTTCCTTCTCTATTACAATTACACAATGAGGGTGTCTATATCCTGTTTCCCTCTTGCGCTCTAAAACTGCCAAATCTAGAATTGAATTCTACCTACTTTACATTAACTACCATAAATGCCTTCTACCTACTAAGGACGAGAGAGAATTGCTCAAGGTATGTTTACATTATACAAAGGCGCTCCTTCTTAATTATCTTATTTAATATGGTGCATCAATTCCAAGGTAATTTCAAAATTTGCACGGGCGCTTGTCCAGCTGTCTTTTTCTTCCGCGCTGGCTTGCTTGAGATGCTCCTGCATCATAAAACAATCAAACCCCAATAGCACACTCCCT
>JASDQU010100651.1:349222-366503 GCA_032191745.1 Picea mariana | reverse complement strand
TTTCACAAGTTAATTAATTAAATTCTTCTTTACCCCCTTTTTTTTCCCACATACTTTATTTAAGTTCTTACTCTCTTCATTTTACCCAAAAATTCATGAAGTCCACAATTATTACTTAAGTGGTTTTATTTTAAACTTTATTATTTTTTTTTATTTTTTATTTTTTAGAGAGATAATTTCTTACGGGTAGACAAAATTTTACCCCTAGCGAAGTTTTAGACTTAGGACTTAGATTCTGAACTAGGCAACATTTTAATTAGGGAAGTTGTTTTAAAATTTCTTAATGAGATATTAGTCTTAGGGCCATCTAGGTTCGTTCCTTTAACATCATCAACGTGATGTGCCCTTCAGGACGCACTACGTGCTCCAAGGGTGCCACTCGCCTTTAGTGTTTCTTTTGTGTGACGTGCCCTTTAGGATGCATCACGTGCTCCAAGGGTGCCACTCGCCTCTAGTGTTTCTTTTGTGCGACGTGCCCTTCAGGACACACCACGTGCTCCAAGGGTGCCACTCGCCTCTTGATTGATTGGTAGACATGAATAACCCCTGGAGTCAACACTCCGCCAGGTGAACTTGTGGGAGACTAAGGGATTCTAAAGAATAAGGCCCCTACCTTATTGCACGCCCCTTAGAATCATTGCGAGTGACTGTCGCAGTCTACCCTCGTGGCATCGTGGGTCCTCTCGAACTAGGTAATCATTAACCTACAGTTCGAGCCACGGCGAGAGTGCTAGTAGGCTGTGGCAGAGATATTGTCCACACCTCTCCCTCAACCTCTCTGGTAGTCGTGTGTGGCCCTTTTACTCCATATATGAGTCTTGTCGGCAAGCTTTTGTCAGCCTTCATCATCAACAATCATGTCAGACATGTCCACATCATATCATCTAATCAAAGGTACTAAAATCGCAGTAAAACAATCAAACCCCAATAGCACACTCCTTGACTCGATCCGGAGTCCAAGGGGTTTCTTCGATGCCTCTGCATCCTCAAGGTCCAAAACCCTGCATACTCAATAAAACTGAGTCAATAGCACCTGTCTAGGTCAATGCAGTAAACATCATATCATCTATCATAACGCATCATAATCAAGGAAAAATGTTTTAATATCATAATAGTTCGGATCACTTGCGAGAAAGTGTCCTCAAAGAATAAGTTTTCTCAGTGCGCTAGAGTGGGATGTTACAATGGCGGGATAGAGAGTTCTCTGACTAGATTGGGCTTTACCAAGAGTAAAGAAAATTCTAACCTCTACTTCAAGGTTATGAAAGAGGAGCCGATGATATTGTTGTTGTATGTGGATGACTTATTCTTAACTGGAGAAGAAATGCTCATCACCAAATGTAAGAAGAATCTCACTTCAGAATTTTAGGTGAAAGACCTTGGCCTAATGTATTATTTCTTAGGTCTAGAGATATGGCAGAGTCTAGAGAGAATCTTCCTTAACCAAGGGAAGTATGCAGTCAAAATCTTGAAGAGATTCGACATGTTGGAGTGAAAATCCATGAATACATTACTGGTCAACACTTCGTCAAAATTTATTGATGCCACACTATATAGACAGATCATTGGATTGTCGATGTACCTGATGAACACCAGACCATACATTTTTTTTTCCGTGAACACTTTGAGTCAATTTTTGCTAGAACCCAGACATGTTCACCTAGTTGCTGCAAAACATATGATGAGGTACCTTAAGGGTACATTATATTGTGGTCTCATCTATGATGAAGATCATGATATCACATTGAGTGGGTACACTAATTCAGATTGGGCTGGAAGTATCTCTGACAGAAAGAGCACTTCAGGATGTTGTTTCAGTTTGGGATCAACCATGATCTCATGGTAGAGTAGGAAGAAATCCAACATTTCTCTTAGTACAACGGAAGAAGAATACATTGTTGTGTGTTATACCAGCTATGAAGCTATATGGATTCATAAGTTATTGACTGGTCTATTTGACCTAGAGATGGAAGCAACCACAATCCTATGTGACAACCAAAGCTGCATAAAAATGAAAGAGAATCTTTTATTTCATGACAAGTCGAAGCACATAGAGATCTGATACCATTACATCTGTGACATTGTGCAGAGAGGAGCCATAAAGCTCCAATATGTTAGCACAGATGAATAGGTTTCTGATGTGTTGACCAAGCCTCTATCTCGTGTAAAGTTTGAGCACTTTCAATATAATCTTGGTATATTCTGAAAGGACCTCCCTCGAAAGGGGGAGTAGTTGTTGTGTTGAGATATATCTATTATTGTGCTTCTAGCTTAATCGTTGCGACGTAAACCTAGTTTAGTTGTTGTGTTGAGATATATCTAGTACTATGCTTCCAACTTAATCATTGTGACATAAATCCAATCTATTTGTTGTGTTGAGATATATCTAGTACTGTGCTTCCATATTAATCATTGTGACATAAAGCCAGTCTAGTTGTTGTGTTGAGATATGCCTAGCAATGTTCTTCCAGCTTAATTTTTGTGACATAAATCCAGTCTAGTACCATGCTTCCAACTTAATTATTTTGATTAAAATCAAGCCGAGTATTGTTCTTCCAGCTTAATTGTTGTAATGAAAATCAAGCCGAGTATTGTGTTTCTAGCTTAATTGTTGTGACGTAAATCCAACCTAGTACTTTGCTTCAAGCTTAATGGTTGTGACGTAAATCTAGTCTAGTATTGTGATTCTAGCTTAATTATTGTGTAGTGTGCCAACCTCATGTTGTGATGATGTGACCAGCTGATGCAGGAGCATCGCCCACGTCAAGCAAGCCAGCTCGAAGGTAGAGGACAGCTAGACAAGCCAGCAAATTTTCTTTTTGAACTTCACTTTGAAATTGTTGCGCGAGTCTTTAATGAAGTCATTTAAAGAGGAGGCACACTTGTATATTGTAATGGACCTTGAGCCTTTAATCTCTCATCCTTAAGTATATAGATGACATTTATTTTAGTTAATGCAGGTAGATAGGATTTATTTCTAGATTAGACAGTTTCAGATTTCAAGGGGGAAAATGGATATAGACACCCTCACTTGTACATTGTAACATTATTCTCAAGCATTCAGAAGAGAAGAGCAAGCAGAGAGATTGTGAAGAACACCCATGTACAGTTATTGAATTAATAGAAGGAAGCTTTGATTCAATCTCATGGTTCGTGTTGTTTTCTCTGTGTGTTAATGTTATGCTCATGAATGTTTGTTTTCTTGTATGTATTTGCTTTGTATATGCTGTGCATAGGATTTCATATTTTAATTGAAGTCTGAAAGGAGAGTGAATGAGTTTCAATTGTTTCTCTAAGTGAACCAGAGAATTCCTGCAAGGAGTGCAGTTGAGTTGTCCGCAAGGAGTGAGTTGACAGAAGGGTTCACTTAGAGTTATCTCTTGATCTCATTTTCTAAAAAAAGTGCCGTGCAGGGAGTGCGTAGGCCAAGGGATAGTCTCAGGGTTGTGAACTTGAGAAAAGATATTGAGGATTGTTGCTGGAGGAGTGCGCAGAGTCAGGAGGATTCAACACTAAGGAGTCGTTGAATGATTGCGCAAGGGGTGCACATAGTTTCCTCTGAAGGAGTTAGAATAGAGAAGCTCAAGAGGTTTAGAACCTTTGTGGGTATCGTCAAAGAAGAAGCACAGGAAGGGTGCTGTGAAACATTTCAAGGAAGAGTTTCAGTGCAGGTGTGGAAGGCAAGTGCGAGAGGGAACACTTAGCCATTTCCAAGAAACCTTAGAGGAGAAGAATCGACGGTCAGTATTTTTCGAGACCAACAGTGAAATCCCGTCAGCCATCAGATCACGGGAAAAGTTGCGTAGGATTTAAGCCTAGTGAACAAGAGAAGGAGTTAGGGAGTCATCAGGACTCGACTCATCAAAAAATTGGGGTGTGGGACTTGGAGAGCCTCGTGAGTTTGTGTAACGGGAATCGAGATTTCCCGAAACGCAATTTCCCGATAGTAAGGAAGTCCGAGCCATAGGCATGGGAGAGGAGGATAGGTGTCGGAGAAGTCAACCTTTGCGGGGTCAACGCAAGGTGTCATCGTGAATCGGGGTTCAGAGGTTTCTGGTGCCAAAGAAATGCGACATCGCATATGCCGATTTCCCGATAGGGAAATCCCCGACATGAACCAAGAAGTATTGGCATTGAGACCCATTGGGTTTTTGGGTTTTGGATAGCACGGGGAACGTGCCCACGAGATTCGCGATAACGCGAAACCCAATTTTTCGAAAAAGAAAAGGGGAGATTACTTAGAGAGAGAGCCCTGTGGGTATTGAGAGATCTCGAGAAGGGATCGGAAGAACCTTGAAGTTCTTCGGGCTAAGAGTATAAGAAGGTTTTGAGGAGGTAGACGTGCTCAGAGGAGTGTGCACTGCACCAGAGTGGTATCAGAGTGGGTATACCTTTGCTTTCTATAGCAAAGAAGGAGAAGGAGTAAATACACAATGCCTCCCAGAAGAGAAAGGCAGTCACCTGATCCCAAAGACAGAGGGTGCGAAGAAGAGGTAGGCCAGCAGGAAATCCAGAAATGGAGAGGCAAATGCAAGATCTCTGAGCAAGAGTAGAGGAGATGGAGACAACTCAGAGACACGGAGTTGGTACAGGGGATATTAGTGATTCCGAAGTTGAAGAGGAAGCTGGACATGAAGAAGGGGTCACACCATAAGACGCATCAACTGAACGGTTGATCAAAATTATCGCCCGAATGAGTTCAAAGACAAAAATAAACATTCCAGTCTATGAAGGAAGTCTGGATGTAGAAGAGCTGTTAGACTGGATTAGAGCTCTTGACACCTACTTTGACTATGAGGATATTGAAGAGGACAAAAAGGTAAGGCATGCTGTCACTAAATTGAAAGGACATGCATCTGTATGGTGGGATGAGCTTCAGGCAGACTGTTCAGAACTGCATGCAAGACCAAAGACAGGAAATGCAAGGTCATCGTGGACAGCGAAAGCACCGACAATCTTGTTTCAACCGAGATGGTGGAGAAAGTGGAGCTGGAGACAACATATCACCCGAATCCATATAAGGTTTCATGGCTACAAAAGGGACATCAGGTGAGTGTCACTAAACAGTGCTTAGTTGACATCAAGATAGGAGGATATAATGATAAAATTCTCTGTGATGTTATTCCTATGGATGTATGTCATTTATTGCTAGGCAGACCATGGCAATATGACATAAACGTAATTCATGATGGGAAGATGAATACGTATACTTTAGAGAAGAATGGGAGAACACATATGTTACTTCCGATAAAACATAAAGAGGTGAAGCTGGAAGTAAACAACTCGATACTTCTCATGAGAGGGAAGGAACTTCTCACAGAGATGGAGAAGAAAGAAGATCCACAATTCTTTGTTGTCAGAAAACCAAGGATTATTTTGACTAGCACAAGAGTGGATGACTTACCAGATGAAATTCAGAAACTGCTGGAAGAGTTCGCTGATATAGTGGTGGACGAACTACCTCATTCGTTGCCGCCGATGAGGAGTGTAAGCCATCACATAGACCTCATACCAGGAGCTAGTTTTCCAAACAAGGCAGCGTATAGATTGACGTCGCAGGAAAATGAAGAGGTAAGGAATCAGGTCTAGGATTTATTGGACAAAGGATTGGTCAGGGAAAGCTTGAGTCCGTGTGCTATTCCGACAATACTCAGTTGACGCAACCTTCCCCACTCCTTGGAGAATGGTTTCTCTCACCAGGACCTTCTTTCACTTAGGCCCGAAGAGTCAAAGAACTCTTCCCACTCCTTACAGGAATTCTCAATACCCACAAAAATCTCCTCATGCGATCTCCCCTTTATCTTTGTCGGGAAATCAGGTTTCACGCTATCGCAAAAATTGTGGGTATGGTTCTTGTGCTCCCCAAAACCCTGAACCCCGATGGGTCAAAGGTCAATGCTTTTGCGCTTGTCGAAGATTTCCCTATCGGGAAATCGAAACATGTGATGTCGCGATTCACCAGTACCACGAATCCCCGAATCCCAAACTCTGATATACACGTGCGACGTCTCCTTGCCACGTCACCTTCTCTCTCCGCTATATCGGGAATTGCGTGATCGTGATTTCACCCTTCAAAATTCCTTTGCACCGGGAAGTCCCGAATACCGAATCTCGACTCTCTGGGATCATGTGCCACGTGTCCTTATAATGATCGACGGCTCCAACGGCTTCGAGAAATCGCCAATCATGATTTCAACAGGCAACAAACTCCAGCCTCCACAAACCCCAATGAGACAAATCCTGATTATTCTTGACTCCTCCTCTGCGAGCTTTTATTTATCCTGCATGTATCTCCTCTGAGATCTGACGGTCAACGGGTTTTCGCGAATCTTCCCTGCGAGAACTGACTGTCGATTCCTCCTCCTGAAGAAATTCTTCCGCCTCATCTGTCTTGTTGAACCTTTCCTTGAGCCGCTTCTAGGCCCTCATCTGCTACGTCACGAAGGAACTATCCCTCTTGAGATTTTCCAATCCAATTCTTTCAGAGAGGTTGCGCACACTCTTGTGCTCGACCGTTAACAAACCTCAAAACGTTGAGTCTTCCTCGACTCTGCGTGCTCACTTGCAACAACAGTCTTAATCTCCTTTCACTCAGAATAGCAACTATGAGTCTTCATCCATCTTGCGCATGTCTTTCATGGCTCCGGTGCCAAATCTTCACTTCTGAGAGCTTAGAACAAAAGTTATCCCTATCTGAACCCTGCAGTCATGCACTCCTTGCGGATAAATTCCACTGCACTCCTTGCAGGGATCTCTTGATTCAGAATAGAGAAACAATTGAAACTAATTTCTTACTCACACAGATTTCAATCCAACTATGAAATCACATACACAGCATATCAAAGCAATTGTATGACAGAAAGAAAACATTCCTGAGCATGATATCAATAAGACACAGAGAATAACACAACCATGGAATTGAATCAGAACTCTTTCTATTAATTCAATATGCTTGTACATGGGTGTTCTTCATATGCTTCTCTACGTGCTCTTCTCTTTAGAATGCTACTAATGTTACAATGATACAAAGGAGGGTGTCTATATCCATTTTCCCTCACAATTCTAAAACTGTCTAATCTAGAATTAAATATCCTATCTACCTGCATTAAATATATTAAATGCCTTCCTATCTACTAAGGACGAGAGATTAAAGGCTCAAGGTCCCCTTTACAATACAAGTGCGTTTCTTTATGAATGAATTCATTAAAGAGCGATGCAACAACTTCCAAAGCATTTCAAAATGTGTGCTGGCGCTGTCCAGCTGTTTCCTCTCAGTGTGTTGGCTCGCTTGATGAGTGAGCGATGCTCCTACATCATACTCCTCGGCTTGAAAATTTTCATGGGCTCCTGTCCATGAGCTCCTGCACGGTTTGTCCATGCTTCTGTATCATCACTTCAGTCTCCCAGCTGGCATCCTCCACTGGGTGATTCTTCCATTTGACCAGGTACTCGAAATACTGCTTTCGCCTGGTCTTCCATCCTACTCGCTTGTCCAGTATGCACTCCATTTGTGGTTTTTCTGCTACTGGTAATTGTTTCTGCCACTGGATCACTGGCTCCTCAGTTCCAGTGTCTGTTTCTCCAGCCTTGTATGGATATAAGTCTGTGATATTAAATATCGAATATATCCCGATGCCCTCTGGCAACTCAATTTCATAAGCATTCTCCCCGAACTTCTTCAGGAATCTGCACGGCCCAATCTTCTTCATTTTTAATTTATTGTATGTTCCCCTTGGGAACCTTTCCTTCCTCAAATGTGCCAGAACAATATCCCCAACTTCAAACTAAATTTTTCTCCGATGCTGATCTTCTCTGCGCTTATACTCTTGATTTGAATCAATCAATCGTTGCTTCACCTTGCTGTGAAGTTCTCTCATTGCTTCGGTGAATTCTTTAGCGCTAGCACTGCTAGTTGCAACCAGTTCTGACTCCCTGAGTTCAAAAACTCCCCTCGGTTGTGTCCCATACACAATCTGGAATGAGATTTTTCCTGTACTCCGATTCACAGAATCATTGTATGCAAACTCTTCCTGGGGTAATATGTTGTCCCAGTTGCTGTGGTGTTATGTCACCAGGCTCCTCAGCAAATCTCCCAGACTTCTGTTGACCACCTCTGTCTGTCCATCTGTCTGCAGATGGTAAGCCAAACTAAAAGCCAAATTAGTCCCTAGCTTTTTCCATAGCGTCCTCCAAAAGTGACCTATGAATTTGGTATCCCTGTCCGAGACTATGCTTCTCGGTAATCCATGAAGTCTAACAACCTCTTTGAAAAACAAGTTTGCGATGTGCGTCGCATCGCTGGTACTCTAACACAGAATAAAATGTGCCATCTTAGAAAACCTATCCACCACCACAAAGATGGAATCAACCCCTCTTTGCATTCTCAGTAAACCCAACACAAAGTCCATGCTTATTGCCTCCCATGGCCTCTCGGGTATGGGCAATGGCTGATAAAAACCTGTGTTCTGCTTCCTGCCTTTCGAATGTTGACAAATCCTGCATCTGTCAACAAATATTTTAACATCTGCTCGCATGCCTAGCCAAAAATACGATTCGCTCAGCTTTGCGAATGTTTTATCATGACCAAAGTTACCTGCTAAGCCTCCACTGTGCTTCTCCTTTAACAAGTTCTCCCTCATGGAGCAATTTGGAATACACATTTGATTGCCTCTGAACAACAATCCCTCCTGGATCATGTAATCTATCCATGGGCTCTGATCTCTAAGAACTGGATTCTCAGCTACTTCGTATGCTTCCCTGAAGTCTGCATCTCCGGTGTACATGTCCTTCAGGTTTTCAAAACCCAATGTCTTGACTTGGAACTCCTGCAACAACAAAAATTTCCTGCTCAAAGCATCAACCACTTTGTTAGCAGTCCCTGAAATGTTTTTAATCACAAACGTGAAATTTTTCATATACTCTACCGATTTTGCATGTTTCTGGTTCAACTTATCCTGTTGACTCACAAACTGCAATGCATGATTATCACTGTACAATACAAATTCTTTCGGAATCAAGTAATGCCTACACTTCTTTAATGCCTTTATGATGGCATAGAACTCTTTATCATACGTGGAGTATTTCAGCTTTTCTTCATCCATCTTCTCGCTAAAATATGCAACTGGCCTGTCCTCCTGACTCAAGACCGCTCCTATAGCATACCCACTTGCATCACATTTCACCTGAAATGTCTTTTGAAAGTCTGGCAACACCAGCACTGGTCACTCTGTAATCTTTTGCTTCAACAGATTGAAGCTCCTCTCGGCCTTTGCTATTCAATGAAAAGTCTTATGCCGCTTCTTCACTGTATCTATCATTGCGGCGCTAATTCCACTGAAATTCCTGATGAACTTTCTGTAGAAACTAGTCAAACCATGGAAACTCCTCACCTCAAAAACATTTCGGGGTGATGGCCAATTCTTGATCACTTCCACCTTCTCAGGATCCATTTTCAACTCATTCGCCGATATGACAAAACCCAAATAAATGATCTCTGTCTTCATGAAGGAAAACTTCTTCATGTTGACCAATAGCTTCTCTTGCTACAGTCTTCTCATCACAATGTCGAAGTGTTTTAGATGTTTAGCCCTGGTCTTACTGAAAATCAGTATATCATCCAGGTATACAATGACAAACTTCCCGATGAATTCCCTCAGGACTTCATTCATCAGTCTCATGAATGTGCTTGGTGCGTTTGTCAAACCAAACGGCATGACCAGCTATTTTTACAAACCTTCGTTTGTCTTGAATGCTGTTTTCCATTCATCCCCCTCTCTCATGCGAATCTGATGATATCTGCTCTTCAGATCAATTTTTGAAAAATAATTTTCCCCGCTCAGGCAATCCATCAGATCATCCATTCTCGGCAGTGGAAATCTATACCTGATGGTGATTTTGTTTATTGATCTGGAGTCTGTACACATCCTCCAGCCTCCATCCTTCTTTGGACTTAGTACTATTGGAACAACACACGGATTCAGACTCTCCCTGACCAGTCCTTTATCCAAAAAATCCTGTACCTGGATTTTGACTTCTTCATTTTCCTGAGGTGTCAACCTGTATGCAGCCTTATTTGGTAAACTGGCTCCGGGTATGAGATCGATGTGATGACTCACACTCCTCATCGGTGGCAACGAATGAGGTAGTTCATCCATGATGATATCAGTGAACTCTTCCAGCAGTTCCTGAATCTCAATTGGTAGATCATCCACTCTTGTTCTAGTCAGTACAATTCTCGGTTTCCTGACCACAAAGAATTGTGGATCTTCATTCTTCTCCATCTCTGTGAGAAGCTCCTTCCCACTCATGAGAAGTATGGTATTGCTTACTTTGGGTTTTACCTCTTTATCCTTTATCGGAAACAATCTGTGTGTTCTTCCGTCCTTCTCTAAAGTGTACGTGTTCATCCTTCTGTCATGAACCACATTTATGTCATATTTCCATGGTCTACCCATCAATACATGACAGACATCCATGGGAATAACATCACATAAAATCTGATCATGGTATCCCCCTATTTTGAATTCAACCAAGCATTGTTTAGTAACACTTACTTGGTGTCCTTTTTGCAGCCATGAAACCTTGTATGGACTCGAGTGATTGGTCGTTTCCAACTCCATCTTTTCCACCATCTCAGTCGAAACGAGATTGTTTGTGCTCCCGCTGTCCACAATAACTTTGCATTTCCTGTCCTTGGCTGTGCAATCCATTCTGAATAGTCTTCTCCTATGTACTGAGCTTTCCACCTCTTTCTCAGGTGTTAAAAAAACCTTATGCATCCCAAGCGATCTTCCGCTGTCTGCATCTTCTGTCTCAGCATCACGCCTTTGCGCCTCAGTGATGTGAGCTTATCTTACATCTTTCTTCTTCTTTGGACACTCAAACGACTTGTGCCCATTCTTACCACATGTAAAACATGTGATAACTCCACCTCTTCCTCTACCTCGATCTCTAGTACGAGGAAGAGTATTTGTGTCGACATAATCCCCTTGCTGATCATTCAACTGTCCTCTCGGCTCAACATACGGCTGCCTCTGTTGTGAGGTTCCGACTCTCTCAACCTTACCCTGAGGTTTCTTCCACTCCTCCTTGGGCTTCTGAGTTCTTTCCTGGGAAACTACTTCGCCTCTTGGCTGGCTTCTTCCTTGCCCTCGTTGTCCTTGCTTGCGGCTCAGCTTCTCCTCGGCTTTCAGAGCCATCTGGTAAGCATCCTCTATAGTTCTGATGGTAACCATGCTCAGTTCATCCTGAATGTCATACCTCAGACCATTCAGGTATCTAGCAACCTTCTCATCATCGCTCTCCTGATGACCTGCTCGGATATTGAGCTTGTAGAATTCTTCGGTGTATTCCTTCATCGTCATCAACTTCTGTCTCAGGTTCTGCATCCACCTGAATAGTGTGATCTGGTAATCCCTTGGGATGAACTTCGCCTTCATCTTCGTGATCATTCTGTCCCAGATTTTGATTTTATGTTTCCCTTTGGAACATCTATCTTCCTGTAGCTCATCCCACCATAATGCTGCATGTCCCTTCAACTTGGTAACAACATGTCTTACCTTCTTATCCTCTTCGATGTCTTCATAGTCGAAGTAGGTATCAAGAGCCCTGATCCAATCTAGCAACTTTTCCGCATCCAAGCTTCCTTCATACGCTGGAATATCCATTTTGGTCTTGGAACTCATCCTGGCGATAGATTTGATCAATCGCTCGGTTGATGCGTCCTCTTCTGTGACCTGTTCTTCATGTATAGTTTCTTCTTCCACTTCGGAGTCGCTAAGATCTCCTGTACCAACTCCACGTCTTTGCGCTGTCTCCATCTCCTCAAGCCTTGCTCGGAGATCTCTCATTTGCCGCTCCATTTCTGGATTCTCTGCTGGCCTGCCCCTTCGTCTCACCTCCCTGTCCTCTGGGTCGGGTGATTGTCTCTCCCTTCTGGGCAGCATGGTGAATTTCTTCTTTCTCCTTCCCTGCTACAGAAAATAGAGAACTTATCCCCGCTCTGCTACCACTCTTGACTTAACCTTCCCCACTCCTTGGAGAATGGTCGCTCTCACCAGGACCTTCTTTCACTTAGGCCCGAAGAGTCAAAGAACTCTTCCCACTCCTTACAGGATTTCTCAATACCCACAGAAATATCCTCCCACGATCTCCCCTTTATCTTTGTCAGGAAATCACGTTTCGCTCTATCGCAAAACTTGTAAGCACGGTTCTCGTGCTCCCCAAAACCCTGAACCCCGATGGGTCAAAGGTCAACGCTTTCGTGCTTGTCGGGGATTTCCCTATCAGGAAATCGAAACATGTGATGTCACGGTTCACCATTACCATGAATCCCTGAATCCTGAACTTCGATATACACGTGCGATGTCTCCTTTCCATGTCACCTTCTCTCTCCGCTATATCGGGAATCACGTGATCATGATTTCACCCGTCACAATTCCTTTGCACCGGGGAGTCCCAAATACCGAATCCTAACTCTTCGGGATCGTGTGCCACGTGTCCTTATAGTGATCGACGGCTCCAACGGCTTCGGGAAATCGCCAATCGTGATTTCAACAGGCAACAAACTCCGGCCTCCACAAACCGCGGTGAGCCAAATCCCAATGATTATTGACTCCTCCTCTGCGAGCTTGTGTTTATCCTGCATGTATCTCCTCCGAGATCTGACGGTCGATGGGTTTTCGTGAATCTTCCCTGCGAGAACTAACCATCGATTCCTCCTCCTGGGGAAATTCTTCTGCCTCCTCTATCCTGTTGAACCTTTCCTTGAGCTGCTTCCGGGCCCTCCTCCGCTACGGCATGAAGGAACTATCCCTCCTGAGCTTGTCCAATCCGATTCTTTCAGAGAGGTTGCGCACACTCTTGTGCTCGACCGTCAACAACCCTCAAAATTTTGAGTCTTCCTCAACTCTGCATGCTCACCAGCAACAACAGTCTTAATCTCCTTTCACTCAGAATCGCAACTCTGAGTCTTCGTCCAGCCTGCACACGTCTTGCATGGCTCTGGTGCCAAATCTGCACTTCTGAGAGCTTAGAAAAAAAGCTATCCCTATCTGAACCCTGCAGTCACGCACTCCTTGTGGACAAATTCCACTGCACTCCTTGCAGGGATCTCTTGATTCAGAATAGAGAAACAATTGAAACTAATTTCTTATTCACACGGATTTCAATCCAACTATGAAATCACATACACAACATATCAAAGAAATTGTATGACAGAAAGAAAACATTCCTGAGCATGATATCAATAATACACAGAGAATAACACAACCATGGAATTGAATTAGAACTCTTTCTAGTAATTCAATATGCATGTACATGGGTGTTCTTCAAAGACTTCTCTGCATGCTCTTCTCTTCAGAATGATGCTAATGTTACAATGATACAAAGGAGGGTGTCTATATCCGTTTTCCCTCACAATTCTAAAACTGTCTAATCTAGAATTAAATATCCTATCTACCTTCATTAAATCTATTAAATGCCTTCCTATCTACTAAGGAGGAGAGCTTAAAGGCTCAAGGTCCCCTTTACAAAACAAGTGCGCTTCTTTATGAATGACTTCATTAAAGAGCAGCGCAACAACTTCCAAAGCATTTCAAAATGTGTGCTGGCACTATCCAGCTGTTTCCTCTCAGTGTGCTAGCTCACTTGATGAGTGAGCGATGCTCCTACATCATCAGTCCAAAGAAGGATGGAGGATGGAGAATGTGTACCGAATCAAGAGCGATCAACAAAATTACCATCAGGTACAGATTTCCACTACCAAGAATGGATGATCTGATGGATTGCCTGAGCAGGGCAATTTTTTTTTCAAAGATTGATCTGAAGAGCAGATATCACTAGATTCGCATGAGAGAAGGTGATGAGTGGAAGACAACATTCAAGACAAATGAACATTTGTATGAATGGTTGGTCATGCTGTTTGGCTTGACAAACGCGCCGAGTACATTCATGAGGCTGATGAGTGAAGTCCTGAGGGAATTCATCGGGAAATTTGTTGTCATATATCTAGATGATATACTGATCTTTAGTAAGACAAAGGCTGAACATTTGAAACATTTGGCCATCGTGATGAAGAAGCTACAACAAGAGAAGTTGTTGATAAACATGAAGAAATCTTCATTTATGAAGACAGAGCTCATTTATTTGGGTTTTGTCATTTCGGCGAATGAATTAAAAATGGATCCAAGTAAGGTAGAAGTAATTAAGAATTGGCCATCACCCAGAAATGTTTTTGAGGTGAGGAGTTTCCATGGTTTGGCTAGTTTCTACCAAAAATTCATCAGAAATTTCAGTGGAATTAGCACAGCGATGATGGACACGGTGAAAAAGTGGCATAAGACTTTTCACTGGACAACAGAGGCTAAAAAGAGCTTCAATCTGTTGAAGCAAAATATCACAGAGCAACCGGTTTTGGTGTTGCCAGATTTTCATAAGACATTTTAGGTGAAATGTGATGCTAGCAGATACGCCATAGGAGCAGTCCTGAGTCAGGAAGACAGACTAGTTGCCTATTTCAGTGAGAAGCTGGATGAAGCGAAGCTAAAATACTTGACATATGATAAAGAGTTTTATGCTCTCATACAGGCACTAAAGAAGTGGAGGCATTACTTGATCCCAAAGGAATTTATTCTGTACAACGATAATCATGCATTACAATTTGTGAGTCAACAGGAGAAGTTGAATCAGAAACATGCTAAATGGGTGGAGTATATGCAGAATTTTACATTTGTAATTAAACGCATTTCAGGGACTGCTAACAAAGTGGCTGATGCTTTGAGCAGGAAATGTTTGTTGTTGCAGGAGTTCCAAGTCAAAACATTGGGCTTTGAAAACCTCAGGGACATGTATGCAGGAGATGTAGATTTTGGAGAAGCGTATGAAACAGTTGAGAATCCAGTTCTTAGAGATCGGAGCCCTTGGATAGATTATATGATCCAGGAGGGATTGTTTTCAGAGGCAATCAGCTGTGTATTCTGAATTTCTCCATGAGGGAGAACCTGTTGAAAGAGAAGCACATTGGAGGCTTGGCAGGACATTTTGGCCAAGACAAGACCTTTGCGAAGTTGAGCGAATCATACTTTTTTCCAGGCATGTGGCCAGAGGTCAAATGATTTGTTGACAGATGTCGAATTTGTTAGCATTTGAAGGGCAGAAAGCAAAATGCAGGGTTTTATCAGTCGTTGCCCATACCAAAGAGGCCATGGGAGGCAATTAGCATGGATTTTGTATTAGGTTTTCCGAGGATGCAGAGAGGGGTTGATTCCATATTTATGGTGGTGGACAGGTTTTCAAATATGGCACACTTCATTCCATTCCAAAAGACTAGCGATGTGACGCACATCGCAAATTTGTTTTTTAAAGAGGTTATTCGACTACATGGATTGCCGAAAAGTATTATTTCGGACAGGGATACCAAATTCATTGGATATTTCTGGAGGACACTCTAGAAAAAGCTAGGAACTAACTTGGCGTTTAGTTCTACTTACCATCCACAAATGGATGGGAAATCAGAGGTTGTAAACAGAAGTCTGGGAGATCTGTTGAGAAGCCTGGTGATAGAGCACCACAATAGTTGGGACAATGTGTTGCCATAGGCAGAGTTTGCATACAACGATTTAGTAAATCGAAGCACAGGACAGAGTCCATTTCAGATTGTGTATGGGACACAGCCGAGAGGAGTTTCTGAACTCAGGGAGTCAAGAGGAGTTCGCTAAGGCGATGAAAGAACTTCACAGCAGAATGAAGCAAAGATTGATTGATTCAAATCAAGAGTACAAACGCAGAGCAGATCAACATCGGAGACAACTTCAATTTTAAGTTGGCGATCTAGTTCTGGAACACTTGAGGAAAGAGAGGTTCCCAAGGGGAACATACAACAAGCTAAAGATGAAGAAAATCAGGCCATGCAGAGTCCTGAAGAAATTTGGAGAAAACGAATATGAAATTGAGTTGTCGGATGGCATCGGGATATCTCTGATATTCAATGTTTCGGATTTATACCCATACAAGGCTGGAGAAGTAGAGGCTAGAACTAAGGAACCAGTAATCCAGTGGATGAAGCAGATGCCCATAGCAGAGAAGCCACAGATGGAATGCATATTGGACAAGCGAGTGGGAAAGAAGACCAGAAGAAAAGAATACTATGAGTACCTGGTCAAATGGAAAAACCACCCAGTGGAAGATGCCAGCTGGGAAACTAAAGCAATGATACAGAAGCATGGGAAGACCGTGCAGAAGCTCATGGATAGGAGCACATGAAATTTTTTTTTAAGCGAGGGAGTATGATACAGGAGCATCGCCCACGTTAAGCAAGCCAGCGTGAAGGCAAAGGACAGTTGGACAAGCCAACAAATTTTCTTTTTGAACTTCACTTTGAAATTGTTGTGCGAGTCTTTAATGAAGTCATTTAAAGAGGAGGTGCACTTGTATATTGTAATGGACCTTGAGCCTTTAATCTCTCGTCCTTAAGTAGATAGACGACATTTATTTTAGTTAATGCAGGTAGATAGGATTTATTTCTAGATTAGACAGTTTTAGACTTCAAGGGGGAAAACGGATATTGACACCCTCACTTGTACATTGTAACATTATTCTCAAGCATTCAGAAGAGAAGAGAAAGCAGAGAGATTGTGAAGAACACCCATGTACAGTTATTGAATTAATAGAAGGAAGCTTTGATTCAATCTGATGGTTTGTGTTGTTTTCTCTGTGTGTTAATGTTATGCTCAGGAATGTTTGTTTTCTTGTATGCATTTGCTTTGTATATGCTATGCATAGGATTTCATATTTTAATTGAATTCTGAAAGGAGAGTGAATGAGTTTCAATTGTTTCTCTAAGTGAACCAGATAATTCCTGCAAGGAGTGCGTTGATAGAAGGGTTCACTTAGAGTTAGCTCTTGATCTCATTTTCTAAAAAAAAGTGCCATGCAAGGAGTGCGCAGGCCAAGGGACAGTCTCAGGGTTGTGAACCTGAGAAAATATATTGAGGACTGTTGTTGTAGGAGTGCGCAGAGTTAGGAGGATTCAACACTAAGGAGTTGTTGAACGATTGCGCAAGGGGTGCACATAATTTCCTCTGAAGGAGTTAGAATAGAGAAGCTCAAGAGGTTTAGAACCTTTGTGGGTATCGTCAAAGAAGAAGAACAAGAAGGGTGCCATGAAACATTTCAAGGAAGAGTTTTAGTGTAGGTGTGGAAGGCAAGTGCGAGAGGGAACACTTAGCCATTTCCAAGAAACCTTCGAGGAGAAGAATCGATGGTCAAGAGTTTTCGAGACCAA
>JASDQU010100651.1:321674-336053 GCA_032191745.1 Picea mariana | reverse complement strand
GTTTTGATTGTTTGGAGTGTTGTTTCCATTGTTTGTGAATATATGATTGTAATTTTAATTAAATATGTATGTGTATGAAAACAACATTGATTTTGATTGTTTTTGAGTGTTATTTTCATTTGTATGTGTATGAACGTATTAGTTCTTTGAAATGTTTGTTTGGATGTTTTTAAATATATTGTTTGGAGTGATCACTTGTATTTGTATGAATTTATCATTTCAAGTGTTTGTGAGTGTTATTGTTTTATTGTTTTTGTATATGTGAATGTACTTTTGATTGTATTTATATGTATTGTTTGTGAATATATGCATATGCTTTTGATTGTATTTGAACTCGTATGTCTATGAATATAATATTTTGAGTGTTGTATTTGTATACATTGTTTGTGTGTTGTTTTCATTGTTTGTGAATATATCAATATGCTCTTGATTGTATTTGTGTGTGAATATATGAATATGTAGCGAAGCTCTTGACTGTATTTGTGTGTATTTGTACTTGTATGTATTTCTTTCATTCTTTTTGAATACATGAATATGTTTTTTATTGTATCTGTATATGTATGCCTATGAATGTATTATTTTTTGAATATATGAATATGCTTTTTATTGTAATTGTGTGTATTGATTTCATTGTTTGTGAATATATGAATATGCTCTTAACTGTATTTGTGTGTATTTGAATTTGTATATGTATGCCTATGAATGTATTATTTTGTGAATATATAATTATTTTTTTGATTGTAATTGTATGTATTAATTTCATTGTTTGTGAATATATGAATATGCTCTTGACTATATTTGTGTGTATTTGTATTTGTATATGTATGCCTATGACTGTATTATTTTGTGAATATATAATTATGCTTTTGCTTATAATTGTATGTATCGATTTCATTGTTTGTGAATATATGAATATGCTCTTGGTTGTATTTGTGTGTTATGTTTTTTATTGTATTCTGATGTAAGAGTATCGCCAACATCAAGTGAGCCAGCGCGGAAGCCAAAAGGACAGGTGGACAAGCCAGCACAAATTTTGAAATTGCCTTGAAGTTGTTGCACAATATTAAATATAGTCATTAAGAAGAAGCACACTTGTATAATGTAAATGGACCTTGAGCGGATTTGCTCTTGTCCTTAGTAGGTAGAAGGCATTTAAGGTAGTTAATGCAGGTAGATAGAATTTAATTCTAGATTAGACAGTTTTAGAGCGCAAGAGGGAAACAGGATATAGACACCCTCATTGTGCATTGTAAGTTAGTTAGAAGCATTGGAGCATAGGAGAAGCAGAGAGCTATGTAAGAACACCCATGTACAGATATTTGGATTAATAGAAGAGGTTAATTCAAATTCATGGTTTTTGTGTTTGTTCTCTGTGTATTGATGTTGAATGATATGCTCATGAATGTTTGCTTCCTGTTATACATTTGCTTTATGTGATGTGTATATGATTTCATGTTTTGAGTCTGAAATCTGAGAGGAAAGGAAGAAGGAATGAGTTTCAATTGTTCCTCTATCTGAGTAAGAGTTCCTGCAAGGAGTGAAGTTGAATGTCTGCAAGGAGCACGTCGACAAGAATTCAGGGTTGCGTCTCTGAATCTCAAATAGTTTTACTTTTGTTCTCATTTCCTCAAAAGGTGTGGTTGGGCACAGGATTTGTGCAAGGAGTGCGCAGGCCAAGTGAAGTTTCATGGTTGCGAACCTGAGTGAAGTGTTGAGAGACGACTATTGCAGGTGTGCGTAGAGTCGAGAGAAATCCGACACTTAGAAGTGTCTGAAAGTTGCTGCAAGGAGTGCATGCAAGGTTTTCTGAAGGATTCAGAGTTGGGAAAAGCTCAGGAAGGATAAGGTCTTTGAACTTGTCGAAGGACAGTGCAGGGAAGTCACGACTTGAAATTCATAATAAGCGTCGCAAGTTTGCGTGCAGGTGAACCAATCTTCACGGAGGGAAACTTGGTTCGTCTCGCAGAAATCCTCAAGGAGGAATGGACGGTAGGAATTCTCCGAGGAGAATTCACGAACTCCCGTGAGTCATTGGATCTCATGGAGAAGCAGGGGAGATATGCGAGTACTCCCACCAGGTTCAAAGCTCAATAGGGGTAGGACTGTGGATCCGAGTCACAAGGACCGTCGAATCTGCTCGTGGTTTTGCATATCGGGGTTTCGTAGGTTGAACTCTATAAACATAGCAATAGGAATCACGATATTCCGATACGCGATATCCTGAAAGGCTAAGGGAATAGTGTGGGGGCCACAAGGATCATAGAGGCAGACAAGGGGCATGCTATTTCGGGGTTTCACAGCGAGAAGTCTCGAAACAATTGCATCAGGATTCACGATACCGCGAAGTCTGAAATGATAATGGAGTGAAGGACCGTTGAATAGTCAACCCATGCATGCATCGGAGTTTCAACATGTCGGGAGTCAGGAGTCGGTAAAGTGAGTTGTTTGATATCGCGAGTGGAAAAATCGCGATAAGGAAAACCCCGATAGGAAAAGATCAGCGTTGACTGGTTGTCGGGTCTTGGGGATTAGAGAGGCCTATGCCCGACCACTGACCTCGCGAAGTTGCGAGTTCCGATATCCTAAGTTCAAAGAGGAGATCCCACGAAGGTTGTTGTGGGTGCAGATTTCCTGATAGGGAAATAGAAGAATGAACGTGAGAGTTCTTTGGGTCGTGTGAAGAAAAAGATCCTGCGTCAATGTGGCCTTCCGACCTGCGGGTAGGGGGCGTCAACATCAACTGGTATCAGAGCATAGAAAGGTTCTTTTCTTTCTGTAGCAGAGAAAGAGAATTTACCATGCTGCCAAGGAGAAGGGACATGTAGACACCCGATCCACCAGAGGATAGGAAAATGCCGCAAAGGAGAGGGAGGTAGATGACAGATCTAGTTATGGAAAGACAAATGCGTGATCTACGAGCTAGACTTTAAGACATGGAGACAACACAAAAATGCACAGTTAGTGCAGGGGATCTGACTGATTCTGAAAGTGAAGTTGAGGCAGAACATGAAGAAGAAGTTGCAGCCAAAGATGCATCAAACGAACATTTGATCAAAGATATTGCCAGGATGGGTGCAAGAGCGAAGATGGCTTTTCCAGTTTATGAGGGAAACTTGGATGCAGAGGAGATTCTAGACTAGATTAGAGCTCTGGACACATACTTAGACTATGAAGATGTCAAAGAGGACAAGAAATTCAAGCATGTTGTCACTAGATTGAAAGGACACACAGCATTATGGTGGGATGAAATACAAGCTGATAGACACTGCAAGGGAAAGCAGAAGATCAAGAGCTGGGATCGAATGATCGCAAAGATGAAGGTGAAATTCATCCCTAGGGATTATCAAATTACTCTGTTCAAGAGGATGCATAACCTAAGACAGAAGCTGATGATAGTGAAAGAATACACTGAGGAATTCTATAAACTGAACATCAGGGTAGGTCATCGGGAGAGCGATGATGAAAAAGTTGCTAGGTATATGAATGGCCTGAGATATGATATCCAGGATGAGATGAGCATGGTAACCATATGAATGGTGGAAGATGCTTATCAGATGGCTCTGAAAGCTGAAGAGAAGCTGAGCCAAAGATAGAGTTAGAGAGGTCGAGGCAGAAGTCAGCCCAGAGGCAAATCAGTTTCCCAGGACAAATACCAGAATCCCAAGGAGGACTGGAAGAAACCTCCCACCCGAACCGAGAGAGGTGGAACCTCACAGAGAGGGCCATATGTTGAACAGAGAGGGAAACATACTGAGCAGAGAGGAGATTATACTGATAACAACACTTTTTCTCGTACTAGAGGTAGGGGAAGAGGAAGAGGTGGAGTAATCACATGCTTCACATGTGGAAAAAATGGGCACAAGTCTTACGAATGTCCAGATAAAAAGAAGGACATTGGAGAAGCTCACATCGCTGAGGCATAGAGGCAGTATGTTGAGGCAGAAGACGCTGAAGGTAGAAGATCGTTGATGATGTGAAAAGTCCTTTTGACACCCGAGAAGGAGATGGAGAGTTCAGTCCAAAGGACAATACTTTTCAGGACTTCTTGCAAGACCAAGGAAAGGGTATGAAAGGTCATCATAGATATTGGTAGCATGGATAATATTGTTTCTACAGAGATGGTAGAGAAGCTGGAGCTGGAGACAACTAATCATCCAAGCCCATATAGAGTTTCATGGCTACAGAAAGGACATCAGGTAACTGTTACTAAACAATGTTTAGTTGAATTCAAGATAGGAGGATATAATGATAAGATCTTGTGTGATGTCATTCCTATGGAAGTTTGTCATCTATTTCTGGGTAGACCATGGCAATATGACAGGAATGTGATTCATGATGGGAGAATGAACACATACACCCTAGAGAAGAATGGGAGGACTCACATGTTACTTCCAATTAAGGATAAGGAGGTGAAGCCAGAAGTGAGAAACATAGTACTTCTCATGAGAGGGAAGGAACTTCTTACGGAGGTTAAGAAGAAGGAGGATCCACAATTTATTGTGGTCGGGAAGCCGAATATTGTTCTGACTAGCACCAGGGTGGATGATTTACCAGAAGAAGTTCAGGAACTGTTGGAAGAGTTTGCTGACATCATAGTGGACGAATTACCTCGTTCGATGCCACCAATCAGAAGTGAGAGTCATTATATTGATCTCATACCAGGAGCCAGTTTTCCAAACAAATCCACGTACAGATTGACGTCGCAAGAGAATGAAGAAGTTAAAAGTCAAGTCTAGGAGTTGTTGGACAAAGGTTTGGTCAGGGAAAGCTTGAGTTTATGTGTTGTTCCAACAGTACTCAGTCTGAAGAAAGATGGAGGCTGGAGGATGTGTACTGACTTGAGGGCGATAAATAAGATAACCATTAGGTACAGATTTCCATTGTCGAGGATGGATGATTTGATGGATTGCTTGAGTGGAGAAAAATATTTTTCAATGATTGATTTGAAAAGTGGTTATCATCAAATTCGCATGAGAGAAGGTGATGAATGGAAGACAGCATTCAAAACCAATGAAGGGTTGTATGAATGGCTTGTTATGTTGTTTGGCTTAACAAATGCACCGAGTACCTTCATGAGGTTTATGAACGAAGTCCTGAGGGAGTTCATCGGAAAATTTTTCATTGTGTATTTGGATGACATACTGGTTTACAGTAAAACAGTGGCAGAGCATCTGAAGCATTTGGCTACAGTGATGCAAAAACTATAGTAGGAGAAGTTGTTGATAGATATGAAGAAGTCCTCATTCATGAAGACAAAGCTCATTTACTTGGGATTTGTTATTTCGGAAAATGAGTTAAGGATGGATCCAGATAAGGTGGAAGTGATTAAGAATTGGCCATCATAGAGGAATGTTTTTGATGTGAGAAGTTTCCACGGATTGGCTAGTTTCTACCGAAAATTCATCAGGAATTTCAGTGGAATTAGCGCAGCGATGATGGATACAGTGAAGAAAAAACACAAATCTTTTCACTGGACTATAGAAGCTGAGAAAAGTTTCAATCTTTTGAAGAGGAAGATCACAGAACAACCGGTTTTGGTGTTGCCGGATTTCTGAAAAACATTTCAAGTGAAATGCGATGCAAGTGGATTTGCAATAGGGGCAGTCTTAAGTCAAGAAGACAGGCCAATAGCATACTTCAGTGAGAAGCTAAATGAAGTGAAATTGAAGTAATCCACTTATGATAAGGAGTTTTATGCTATTATCCAGGCATTAAAGAAATGGAGGCATTACTTGATCCCGAAATAATTTGTCTTGTACAATGACAATCATGCATTGCAGTTTGTGACTCAACAGGAGAAGTTGAATCAGAAATATGTCAAATGGGTTGAGTATATGCAGAATTTCACTTTTGTGATAAAACATATTTCTAGTGCTGCTAACAAAGTTGTTGATGCTTTGACCAGGAAGTGTTTTCTATTGCAGAAGTTCAAAGTCAAAACGTTGGGGTTTGATGATCTCAGGGACATGTACGCAGATGATCCAGATTTCAAGGAAGCATATGAAGCAACTGAGAATCTAGTTCTCAAAGACAAAAGCCCATGGATAGAATACATGATCCAGGAAGGATTACTATTCAAAGGTAATCAACTGTGTATTCTGAAATGCTCCATGAGGGAGAATTTGCTGAAGGAGAAACACAGTGGAGGATTAGCAGGGCACTTCGATCATGACAAAACGTTCGCTAAGATGAATGGGTCATATTTTTGGCCGGGAATATGAGCAGATGTCAAGAGATTTGTGGACATATGTAGAATTTTCTAGCATTCGAAGGGAAGGCAGTAGAATGCGGGGTTCTATCAACCATTTCCCATACCAGAGAGGCTGTGGGATGCAATTAGCATGGATTTTGTATTGGGGTTGCCAAGAACACAAAGATGTGTTGACTCAATCTTTGTGGTGGTGGATAGATTTTACAAGATGGCACACTTCATTCCATGTCAGAAGACCAGTGATGCAACTCACACCGTGAACCTGTTTTTCAAAGAAGTCATTCGACTTCATGGGTTGCCGAAGAGCATAGTTTCGGATCGAGACACTAAGTTCATAGGGCATTTTTGGAGGACCTTATGGAAGAAGATAGGAACTAACTTGGAATTTAGTTCGTCTTATCATCCTTAGATGGATGGACAGATAGAAGTGGTAAACAAAAGTCTGGGAGACTTGCTGAGAAGCTTGGTGATAAAACACCACAGCCAGTGGGACAACATATTACCACAGGCATAATTTTCTTATAACAACTCAGTTAATAGGAGCACACGACAAAGTCCATTTCAGGTTGTCTATGGCATGAAGCCGAGAGGAATTTCTGAGCTGATGGATTCAGAACAGACTGCGACTAGGAGCACTAGTGTAGAAGAATTCGCAGAGGCGATGAAATAACTTCACAACCAGGTGAAGGAGCTACTACAGAATTCAAGTCAGGGGTATAAGAGAAGAGCCGATCAACATATAAGACAACTTCAATTTGAGGTTGGTGACTTGATTCTGGCACATTTGAGAAAGGAAAGGTTCCCGAGGGGAACATATAATAAATTGAAAATGAAGAAAATCAGTCCATGTAGGGTCTTGAGGAAATTTGGGGCGAATGGTTATGATATTGAATTACCCGATGGGATCGGAATTTCTCCGATATTCAATATCTCTGATTTGTACCCATATAAGGCTGGGGGAGAAGGAGCTGGAATTGAGCAGACAATGATCTAGTGGACCAAACAGATGCCAGTTGCAGATAAGACGCAGATGGAGCACATATTGGATAAGAGAGTGAGCAAGAAGACCATACGAAAGCAATACTTTGAGTATTTGGTCAAGTGGAAGAACCATCCAGTTGAAGATGCCAGCTGGGAGACCGAAGCAGAGATACAAAAGCATGAACAGACCGTCCACGAGTTCATGGACAGGAGCCCATGAATTTTTTCAAGCAAGGGAGTATGATGCAAGAGCATCGCCAACATCAAGTGAGCCAACGCGGAAGCCAAAAGGACAGTTGGACAAGCCAACACAAATTTTGAAATTGCCTTGAAGTTGTTGCACAATATTAAATATAGTCATTAAGAAGAAGCGTACTTGTATAATGTAAATGGACCTTGAGCGGATTTTCTCTCGTCCTTACTAGGTAGAATGCATTTAAGGTAGTTAATGCAGGTAGATATAATTTAATTCTATATTAGACAGTTTTAGAGCGCAAGAGGGAAACAGGATATAGACACCCTCATTGTGCATTGCAAGTTAGTTAGAAGCATTGGAGCATAGGAGAAGCAGATAGCTTTGTAAGAACACCCATGTACAGATATTTGGATTAATAGAAGAGGTTAATTAAAATTCATGGTTTTTGTGTTTGTTCTCTATGTATTGATGCTAAATGATATGCTCATGAATGTTTGCTTCCTGTTATACATTTGCTTTATGTGATGTGTATATGATTTCATGTTTTGATTCTGAAATCTGAGAGGAAAGGAATAAGGAATGAGTTTCAATTATTCCTCTATCTGAGTAAGAGTTCCTGCAAGGAGTGCAGTTGAAGTGTCCGCAAKGAGTGCGTCGACAAGAATTCAAGGTTGCGTCTCTGAAGCTCAGATAGTTTTACTTTTGTTCTCATTTMCTCAAAAGGTGCAGTTGGGCACAGGAGTTGTGCAAGGAGTGCACAGGCCAAGTGAAGTTTCAGGGTTGCGAACTTGAGTGAAGCGTTGAGAGATGACCACTGCARGTGTKCCCAGAGTCGAGATAAATCTGACACTTAGAATGTCTGAAAGTTGTTGCAAGGAGTGCGTGCAAGGTTTTCTAAAGGATTCGGAGTTGGGAAAAGCTCAGGAAGGATAAGGCCTTCGAACTTGTCGAAGGATAGCACAGGGAAGTCACGACTTGAAATTCATAAGAAGCATCGCAAGTTTGCGTGCAGCTAAACTAGTCTTCACGGAGGGAAACTTGGTTCGTCTCGCAGAAATCCTCAAGGAGGAACGGACAGTCGAAATTCTACAAGGAGAATTCGTGAACTCCCGTGAGCCATTGAATCTCACGGAGAAGAAGGGGAGATACGCGAGTACTCCCACCGGGTTCAAATCTTAGGAGGGGAAGGACCATGGATCCGAGTCACAAGGACCATCGGATCTACTCGTGGTTTCGCATATCGGGTGTTTTAGGTTGAACTCTGTAAACATAGCAATAGGAATCACGATATTCTGATACGCGATATCCCGAAAGGCTAAGGGAATAGTGTGGGGGACACAAGGATCAGAGAGGCGGACAGGTGGCACGCTATTTCGGGGTTTTGCAGTGAGAATTATTGAAATAATTAAATCAAGATTCACGATACCGCGAAGTCCGAAATGTCGATGGAGTGAAGGATCGTTGAATAGTCAACCTGCACATGCATCGGAGTTTCGGCATGTCGGGAGTCGGGAGTCGGTAAAGTGAGTTGTTTGATATCGCGAGTGGTGAAATCGCGATAAGGAAAGCCCCAATAGGAAAAGGTCAGTGTTGACTGGTTGTTGGGTCTTGGGGATTAGAGAAGCCTATGCCCGACCACTGACCTTGCGAAGTCGCGAGTTTCTATCTCCTAAGTTCAAAGAGGGGATCGCACGAAGGTTGTTGTGGGTGTAGATTTCCCGATAGGGAAATATAAGAACGAACGTGAGAGTTCTTCGGGCCGTGTGAAGAATAAGATACTACGTCGACGTGGCCTTCCGACCTATGGGTAGGGGGCATCGACATCATATTCGTAGATGTATTTCTTTCATTGTTTGTGAATACATGAATATTCTTTTGATTGTATGTGTATATGTATGCTTATGAATGTGTTATTTTGTGAATATATGAATATGGTTTTGATTGTAATTGTATGTATTGCTTTCATTGTTTGTGAATACATGAATATGATTTTGATTGTATTTGTATGTATTGTTTTCATTGTTTGTGAATACATGAATATGCTTTTGATTGTATTTGTATATGTATTGCTTTCATTGTTTGTGAATACATGAATATGCTTTTGATTGTATTTGTATATGTATGCCTATGAATGTATTGATTTCATTGTTTGTGAATATATGAATATGCTCTTGATTGTATTTGTGTGTATTTGTATTTGTATATGGATGCATGTGAATATATAAATATGCTTTTGATTGCAATTGTATGTATTGATTTCATTGTTTGTGAATATATGAATATGCTCTTGACTATATTTGTGTGTATTTGTATTTGTATATGTATGCCTATAAATGCATTATTTTGAGAATATATAATTATGCTCYTRATTGTAATTSTATGCATTGATTTCAGTGTTTGTGAATATATGAATATGCTCTTGATTGTATTTGTATATGTATGCCAATRAATGTATTATTTTATGAATATRTAATTATCCTTTTGATTGTAATTGTATGCAATGATTYCATTGTTTGTGAATATATGAATATGCTCTTGACTGTATTTGTGTGTGATAWTTTTTATTGTATTTGTATGTATTTCTTTCATTGTTTGTGAATACATGAATATGCTTTTGATTGTATTTGTATATGTATGCCTATGAATGTATTATTTTATGAATATATGAATATGCTTTTGATTGTAATTGTATGTATTGATTTCATTGTTTGTGAATATATGAATATGTTATTGACTGTATTTGTGTGTGATGTTTTTTATTGTATTTGTATGTATTGTTTTCATTGTTTGTGAATACATGAATTTGTTTTTGCTTTTATTTGTATATGTATGCCTATGAATGTATTATTTTGTGAATATATGCATATGCCTTTGATTGTAATTGTATGTATTGATTTCATTGTTTGTGAATATATGAATATGCTCTTGACTGTATTTGTGTGTATTTGTATTTGTATGTCTATGAAATGTATTGTTTGTGTGAATATATAATTCTTCTTTTGATTGTAATTGTATGTATTGATTTCACTGTTTGTGAATATATGAATATGCTCTTGACTGTATTTGTGTGTATTTGTATTTGTATGTCAATGAAATGTATTGTTTGTGTGATGTTTTTGATTCTATTTGTATGTATTTCTTTCATTGTTTGTGAATACATGAATATGATTTTGATTGTATTTGTATATGTATGCCTATGAATGTATTATTTTGTGAATATATGAATATGGTTTGATCATATATATATCTATAGTGTTTATGAATACATGAATATGCTTTTGATTGTATTTTTACTTATGCTTTTGATTGTAATTGTATGTATTGATTTCATTGTTTGTGATTGTATTTGTGTGTATTTGTATTTGTATGTCTATGAAATGTATTGTTTGTGTGTTGTTTTAAGAAATATTTTTTTGACTGTATTTGTATGTAGTGTTTTCATTGTTTGTGAATATATGAATATGCTTTTGATTGTATTTGTATATGTATGTCTATGAATGTATTATTTTGATTGTTGTATTTGTATGTTGTTTTCATTGTTTATGAATGTCGTATTTTTTTTTATCTTTTATATATTCTATAAGTTGTAATTATTTATAAATGGAGTATTTTTATTATCTTTTATATATATTATTGTTTGTATATGTTTGTAAGTTGTGTATATTTATATTTGATTTTTTTTTTTAATTTTATGTTTGAATTTTGATGTAGGAGCATCATTGGAAAGAACGTGGAGCAGAACCTCTAAGCATCTGGGAATCTATATGGAATCTCAACATTGGCAGTTAGGGTAGATATTTTGAAGAACGCTTTAACTCAATGCCGGAAAAATATTTTGAGGCACGCCTAAACGATCGCGAGCGAAGTGGGAGTTTCCACTCCTGCTCTGGACTGTGACTGCACTAGGATAGCCATCATGATAGGTTTTGATGTAGACAAGTAGTTAGGGGGAACCCTAAGAACCCTTTGAGATAAATAGAGGATTTGTATGCCCAAATGAGGCTAGCTGCAAGTTAGTAGGAGATTTATGAGTTTTCAGTTKTTGGTTTGATTACAGTTATAGTCATTTTTCACTTATCAATATAACAGAGGAAAATTGACCCAATGCATGGKGTGGACATTGTTTTGCAATTCTATTTTGTTGTGATTTCATGAATGAATGAATGAATTTMTTTATGAATAGATGGAGTTGTGAATCTTAGGATAAGTTTCAATTGTTTCTCTTATGTTGAAGTCGTGAAAGGTGTGCACATATAATGTAAGGAGTGTGTTAACGGGATCTATTTCGATTATGAAGCTCAGAAGAGATAACAAAAAAAATTCCCTTTGCAAGGAGTGCAAAGAGATTGGTGCAAGGTGTGCACAATCATACACAAGAATTCGAACCTTGCATAAAGATCTGGTGCAAGAAGTGCACAGATCTAAGATTCAACTAAGTATTGAAGGGACTTTGAAAGAAGTCAAAAAACCATAAAATGAGAATGCCAAGAGGGTGAGAGGAATTTCTCTTCAAGAAATCCTTCGGATCTGAGTTATTGAAATCCCTGAAACACAAGGAGTGCGTGGGAAGTTGAGGTCTTCATAAGACCAAGATCAGGAGGAATAACACTTTCCATAAGTTGTGGACGAGATCCAAGGAACAAAATCATAGGAATAATAAAGGTCAAAGCCTTTGAATTTTTCGAAAATCTTCTAAGTATGAACAAAGTGCAAGCTCAAAGGGAAAGATCTGGACTGCCTGATCAGTGTCTAGACAACGAGGAGCAAGCATAGAGGAGGAAAGATCGCAGTCGTTCGGTCTGAGTGCAAAGGAATCATAGTCGCCCAACCAAAGTAAAGTGCACTAATGATAAGATTGAAAGCACACATGAGGAGTGGGGTTACAAAATCCTGAAATCATCGGAGTCATCGATCGAAGGAAGATTGTGGAGCGTAGATCTAGGTTTTTTGGGATTTTGCAACTTAGGAAATCAAAAGTAAGAGTTTTGGGAACTCATAAAATCTGAGTTCGTGATTTAGTCTGAGCCGTTAGATCAAGGAGAGATCTGGACTGTTGATTGATTTTGGGGGAAGGAGATATCAAGAGTTCAGATATCAGGAGAAGGGAGGTGAGAGGTCCTCAAACTTCATGAAACATGAAACCCTGATACGCGAAAAGGAGATTAGGACCATTGGATCGCGGGGATTGTGGACTATTGATCAAGTAAGCAAAACTCGCAAGTTCAAGTTTCAGGAGGACGAGCAAGCGGGCTTCATGAAACGTGAAATCATGAAGTGCTCGAAATATTGGACCATGGTCAAAGCGAAGGGTCACATCGGTGAAGGAGAATAGAGGGGCTAGCACACATTAGTCTCCTGTCAAGATTTCGAAGGTCGGGGGAGTTGGGGTGACTCACATGCAGAGACGTGATACACAAAATCACAAAACACCTTTTGAGTTAGGTGAGTGTTCATAGCCATGGTCGCAAGAAGGAAGGGGCTTAGACAGGGAAGAGCTAGCGCCCAATTGGCATGGAAGTTGGACAACGCTCAAGAGGGAACCCATGGGTCTCATACGACCTGCACATTTGGAGAAAGGACCTGTGTAAGTTGATGTAGGAGCATCGTAAGCAGCCAGCCAAGCAAGCAATGTAAAACTGGAAGACAGCTGGAAGACCTCCAACACACATTTTTGAAATATTTTTGAAGCATTAATGTAATGGTTAAAGGGAAGCATACTTGCATATTGTAAACAGATCATGAGTGATTCGCTCTCATCTATAGAAGGTAGAGGCATTTATGCATAGTTAATGAGAGCAGGTAGGTCTGAATTATATATTAGACAGTTTAGAGAGAAGGATATAAAAATGGATATAGACACCCTCATCTTTGTATCATTAGATCATTAGAACATTAGTAGAGAGATGTAACAGAGAGCTGTAGATAAGAACCCATGTACAAAAGCTTTGAATTAATATATGAAGCTTTGAATCAGACTCATGGTGTTATGATGTTTTCTATGTATATATGTTGAATGGTATGTTGATAGTTGTTTTATTCTGTCTACTATACATTTACATTGATACTGAGTTGAATGTATGATTTAATTATGAGAGAAGAAAGAGAATGAGTTTCAATTGTTTCTCTTCCTGAGAGAGAATTTCCTGCAAGGAGTGTAGTGAAACATCCGTAAGGAGTGCGTTGACAAAGGTTCATAGTTTATCTCTGGAAGCTCAAGAGGGACACCATTGTTCTCATTCCAGTAGAAGTGCAAGTGAAGAACATGAGTCATGCAAGTGAAGCACAAGAGTCGTGCAAGGTGTGAGCAGGCTAGCTAAGTCCTTAGGAGCTATTAACTAAGGTGGAAGAGAGAAATATTGTTGTCATAGAAGGTGCATAGAGTCAAGAGTTCAAATACATACAAGCATTTGAAGGTCTGCCACAAGAAGTGCAAGAAGAGGCCCTTTTTCGAGGCTTGAATTTACCAGAGAAAGCTCAGAAGGGGTAGCACCTTTGAAGTGTTCGAAGGAAGGTAGGAAGAGGAATCTTTGTGCAGAAGGTTAAATTCTAGTGAAGGAACATTGGCTCGTTCCATGGATATTCTTGAGGGGAGAATCAAATGGTCAAAATTCTCTGTGGAGAACTCACTAAATAGCGAAGACCATAGGATCCAGGAGAGTTGTGGGGAAGATAAGCATTGGATGAATCCATCCTTCGAGAGGTAGGATCCAATGTGGACCATTGATCATGACTGTTGGACCATTGAGATCATTTCATCATTTCGGGGGTTGTAAGTCCGAAGTGTGGATGAATCCCTTGGTCGCTCGAACTCCCGAAGCGCGAATGGGATTATCGTGTGTAAAGGCGAGGAGCAGAACTTTTGGCATTTAAAAATTTTGGAGTTCATCATTTCAGGGGTCCTGATGACAAGGAGTCAAGCCTAGTAGATTATAAAACCTGAAGTCGTGAGTTCCGACAGAACTTGATGTGAATTTCGAGATTTCGGTAATTC
>JASDQU010100651.1:305540-318487 GCA_032191745.1 Picea mariana | reverse complement strand
TTTATAAAGATGCTTATGCTTATTTTTTTCTTATGCTTATGCCAAATAATTAGTTATGTAAATTTTTACCTTATTTATATCACCATCTAAATGTGAACATGTATCACTTTGCTACCTTACCATTATATAGGATACTTATGACATATGAATTGATTGAATATATATCCTTGAGAAGAACATAAAAAAAGGGCCTCCCCATTTAACCATTCCAATATTAAACTATGAGGATAAAGGGTCTTTTCCCTTAGCAAGATGCTTAATGTCTACCTTTATATTATTTTATGAAATAAATGAGTCTTAATGTAGTGGTGAGCTTAAGACTTAAATAAATGGGTCTTAATGTGTGTGACTCGGTCAAATCTAATTGAATTATTTGTAATATAAATATAACAAGAAATTAAAAGCTAAAGGAGTTCATTTTTTCCCAAATGTTCTTTCTCTCTATGTCTCTCACTCTTGTGTTTTCTAAATATTGTATGTAGAAGTTTCCTATAGATTGACCTACACCGATCACAATTCTTACTCCTTAGAAGTTCAAATCTATGTATCTCCTAAAGATTGATCTACACCTATCATGAGGCCTACTCCTCATTGGATCACTACTCCTACAAAAACCAACTTATTGGAGGCATGCTCCTTCACTTCCAAAAGTTTTACTTAATATATGCAATCATATTCTAAAAAGAAAAACAAACTTTATTGAAGTTTCTAATCAAATTTGTGGCATATCAAAACAACCTGATTCTCAATGTGTCTACTATGTGGCACCTAGCAAAGATAAATTTACCTTTTAGTAAATCTCAGTCTTCTTCATTACAAATTCTCTAGAGTACTACTGACAAGTTGGAGAAAGTGTTGCAATCCCTAACCCAACTAAATGGGCCCTCATCAATCACTCTAGAATCTCTAGGCTTAAAGTCCATGTATCCATGTATTTTGACTCTTATCCCAAGATTGTAAATGCGATAAAACTTGAATGGGTAGTACTAAACCTAGGTGGGTTAATACTTGAGTGATTTCAGAACCTCCATGATTCTTCCACCCTCCATTTGTATCTAAAGGATTCATATTCGAATTAAAACCATATGACCTCTTGGAAAAGCAATTGTGAGGCATTATGTTAGTAGTTTTACCCATCCAAGTATTAAAAATATTTATGCATATGCTAACTGATGCAACCTTCCCCACTCCTTGGAGAACGATTGCTCTCACCAGGATCTTCTCTGACTTTGGCCCGAAGAGCATGAATTCTCCTCTAATTCCCTCTTGGGAATCTTTTACCCACAACAACTCCTTTACCCACAACAACTCCTTACTGCTCTCCCTTATCTAATCGGGAAATCAGAATTCGCTATTCCATGAATTCTATAGTCACACCCCTTAGGCCTTGCGATTCCCCAAATCTCGACGTGGGTCAATCACTGACTTTCTTCCCCTTTCTATCGGAGTTCTCTCTATCGGAGGATCGCTACTCGCGATGTCAACAAATCGAAACTCCAACCTATGAATCTCGATGTGCTGATTTTCTGAGACACGTGTGGACTTGACTTCTCCACCTTTTACCCTCCTCTCAAAATTTTGGAACTCGCGGGATCGCGAGTCTTGATGTCGATGGACTCGGGACTTTCCTTTTCTCGATCTCCGATACGATGCCACCTGTACTCCACCAGCACCCGTGGTCCCACACTGCCACGTCACTGTCAGGATATCGTGGATCGCGAATCCAACATACAAGCGTCCTCTTTCGTCGAGAACCTCGATTCTTTGGGATCCCTTGACACGCGTCCCCTTCGATCAACGGTGCTGATCCTATCAGAATATCGCGGATCGCGGTATCGCCACTCTCGTTCCAACGACTTGGTGCTTCGACTTGTGATACACTGATATGTGATATCACGAGTGATATGACGGTCCCTAAGACTCCAGATCGATGGCTCTATTTCCTCCTGAACTTCAAAACCTTCAACACCCTTTGCATAACCTGCAACTTTCCCTGCTAGCTTTCCAAGCACGATTTTTATATGTCGTTCCTCGATGGACTCGAAGACCTATCCCTCCAGAGCTTCCTTACGGCTCCTGGGTCCTTCGAAAGAATTCTTTGCATGCACTCCTTGCGGTAAATCTTCAACAACATCTAAGTGTTGAAGCTTCAACTCTGCACACAAACCTGCAGCAGCAGCCTCAATTTCCTTTCACTAAGAATCGAAACTCTGAGTCTTCGTCCAGCCTGCACACGCCTTGCATGGCTCCGGTGCCAAATCTTCACTTCTAAGATGAACGGAGACAAAAGCTTGCTCTAATTGAACCCTGCAGTCACGCACTCCTTGTGGACAAATTCAACTGCACTCCTTGCAGGAATTCTTTGGATCACTTAGAGAAACAATTGAAACTCATTCACTCATTCTCTTAGATTTCAATTCAACTATGAAACCACATACACAGCATATCAAAGAAAATGTATAACAGAAAGTAAACATCCATGAGCATAATATTAAATACACAGAGAAACAACACAAAACCATGAAATTGAATCAAAGTCTTCTTCTATTAATTCAATATCTGTACATGGGTGTTTTCACAAATTTCTCTGCTTTCCCTTCTCTTCTGAATGCTTCTGAATATGTTACAAATGATACAAGGAGGGTGTCTATATCCATTTTCCCTCTCGGACTCTAAAACTGTCTAATATAGTCTTAAACATCTATCTACCTGCATTAAATCTATTAAATGCCTTATCTACCTAAGGACGAGAGCTTAAAGGCTCAAGGTACATTATAATATACAAAGGCGATTTCCATAAATGGTTCATTTATACATTGACACATCATCTTAAATGAAGTTTCAAAAAGTTTTGGCTGGTCTTGTCCAGTTGTTTGTTGTATTTCATGCTGGCTCGCTTGTCTTGGGCGATGCTCCTTGATGAGTTGGCGATGCTCCTGCATCATACTCCTCGGCTTGAAAATTTTTATGGGCTCCTGTCCATGAGCTCCCGCATGGTCTGCCCATGCTTTTGTATCGTCACTTCACTTTCCCAGCTGGCATCTTCCACTGGGTGATTCTTCCATTTGACCAGATACTCAGAATATTGCTTTCGCCTGGTCTTCTCACCCATTTGCTTGTCCAGTATGCATTCCATCTGCGGCTTTTCTGCTACTGGCAATTGTCTCATCCACTGGATCACTAGTTCCTCAGTTCTAGCATATGCTTCCCTAGCCTTAAATGGATATAAATCTGAAATATTAAATATTAAAGATATCCCGATGCCATCCGACAATTCAATCTCATATGCATTCTCTCCAAATTTCTTCAGGACTCTACATGGTCCGATTTTCTTCATTTTCAACTTGTTATATGTTCCTCTCGGGAACCTTTCTTTCCTCAGATGTGCCCGAACAAGATTGTCAACTTCAAACTGAAGTTGTCTCCGATGGTGATCTGCTCTATGCTTATACTCCTAATTTGATTCTATTAGTTGCTGCTTCACCTTACTGTGAAGTTCTTGCATTGCCTCAATGAACTCTTCTGTACTAGCGCTGCTAGTCACAGTTTGCTCTGAATCCCCGAGTTCAGATACCCCTCTTGGCTATGTCCCATACACAATATGAAATGGACTTTTACCTGTACTCCGATTCACTGAATCATTGTACGCGAACTCTGCCTGTGGCAACACATTGTCCCAACTGCTATGGTGCTCTGTCACCAAGCTCCTCAATAAATCTCCCAGACTTCTGTTTACTACTTACGTCTATCCATATGTCTATGTATGATAAGAAGAAATAAATGCCAAGTTAGTTCCTAGCTTCTTCCAGAGTGTCCTCCAAAAATGCCCGATGAATTTAGTATCCCTGTCCGAAACTATGCGTTTCGGCAATCCATGGAGTCGAATGACCTCCTTGAAAAACAGGTTTGCGATTTGCGTCGCATCGCTGGTTTTCTGGCATGGACTAAAGTGTGCCATCTTTGAAAACCTGTCTACCACCACAAAGATGGAATCAACACCTCTCTGTGTCCTCGACAAACCCAATAAAAAATCCATGCTAATTGCCTCCCATGGTCTCTCGGGTATGGTCAATGGTTGGTAAAATCCTGCATTCTTCTTTCTCCCTTTCGAATGCTGACAAATTCGACATCTATCAACAAACCTCTTAACATCTTCTCGCATGCCTGGCCAAAAATATGATTCGCTCAGCTTCACGAATGTTTTGTCATGGCCAAAATGTCCTGCCAAGCCTCCACTGTGCTTTTCTTTCATCAAGTTCTCCCTCATGGAGCAATTCAGAATACACAATTGATTACCTCTGAACAACAATGCTTCATGAATCACATAGTATATCCAAGAACTCCGATCTCTGAGAACTGGATTCTCAGCTGCTTCATACGCTTCTCCGAAATCTGCATCTCCTGCGTACATGTCCCTAAGATTTTCAAAACCCAATGTCTTGACTCGGAACTCCTGCAGGAACAAGCATTTCCTGCTCAAAGCATCAACCACTTTGTTAGTAGTTCCTGAAATGTGTTTAATCACAAACGTGAAATTATGCATATACTCTACCCATTTTGAATGTTTTTGATTCAACTTCTCTTGTTGACTTACAAACTGCAATGCATGATTATCACTGTACAAAACAAATTCTTTTGGAATGAAGTAATGCCTCTACTTATTCAATGCTTGTATAATAGCATAAAACTCTTTATCATACGTGGAGTACTTCAGTTTGGCTTCATCCAACTTCTCACTGAAATATGCAACCGACCTGTCCTCTTGACTTAAGACCGCTCCTATGGAATATCCACTGGCATCACTGATATGAAAATAGAAGGATGACTTGTTATGATATGCAAGCACCCGCTACTTCATTAAAATAAACTTTACAGGACCTTGCTTCATGTGTATAAATATGAAAGATAAAATTATGTGTTAAGTTCATGCATCTTCTTGTAAATGTTTATGTGTGAGGAATTGTTCTTTTAGATGGTTAAACATGTACTTTAAAGAAATACACAACAACACAACTTGCATCAAATAAACCATCAAACTCACAACAAGAACAAGCATATAAAGGAGTTCACCCCCCTCCGGGCTACATCTCCTTGAGCCTCCATCAATGGACTTGGCTCTCTGGGATTAATTAGTCAAACGTTCTTTTACAAGATGCTTCTCAACTCCAATGGAAAAAAAATTGTACCATTGAGATCATAACACATAAAACCCCCAAAAATGACTAATAGAACTCTGGAAACGGATCATGGCTCATCCGGGCATGACCTCTTCTACATGTGGCCATAAGCTTCCCTGAGATTCTCTTTGGAAAAAACACCTGTAAAAGTCCTCAACAGCCTCTGAAACCTATCCCAATTTGTTCATAGCATATCAATTAGCCAAAAATGATTATTCAATCACAGAAAACAAACATAGGCTCACCAAACCATGTCCTCGATCAATGAGGGCTTCAAGCTCCCTAGAGCTTCCTGAAACTTCAATGGTGAAAAACCTATAGAAGAAGTCTTCAAATGGCTATGAAAATAGCACCAATGGATCCAGGATGTCCAAAAACCCCTAGCTGGGCTCTTACGACACCTCAATCAGCCAAAAGATGAAAAAGTTAGGCCTCCTCCATTTTCCTCCTTCAAGCTTGTTGTCTCTGCATCTACAAAATGCACCCCCTCTTTCATGAACTTGGCACACACATTCATTTAAGCGAAAAAACCTAGCACCGGGTGCAACTGCACCAACGGTGCAAACCGTAGGATGGTTATGGAACCTCCAGCCCCTAACCACCTAGCACTCGGGCACATGAAGGTCCATAAGACCTCGGGCCAGTGTAAAAAGGCTAATTGTTCAACGAGCCAATAATAAAGTGGCAAATGGTGGGCGCATAGGCTATCCGTTGAAACCGTTTGAAACCATATTTTAGAACCCAAACTCCTGCATGCCATTTAAATCGGATAACATGGTCATATATAAAAGCATATAACCATGGGTCAGGACTAGCCCCGGCCCGACCCCCCACTCCAATATACAATATGTTAAATTTAAATAAATTAAAATCCGCATACATTACAAGGAATAACAAGTGGTCTATTGGTATGGTGGACTTTGTTAAAGAACTTACCAAAGGGGGAGGTCACCGATTCAAATCCAGTTGGCTCCACAAAATTTTAAACAACAAACCAATAACCCATTAGCCAATAAAGGGGTGCCACGTGGCAGCCCATGACTGGGCCACGTGGCACCACACCATTTGCTGAAAATGATGCCACGTGTCACAACACGATTCACCCAGATGTCATCCAATCCAAAACTACCACGTCACCTCTGCCATATCATCATATAGCTGCCACATCATCATATGGTCATGGCACGTCAGCATCCGTACGGACTGTACGGACTGCCCAGTCAGCATCCTTTTTTTTACCTGTTTGGCAATTCGAACAGATCGCGATATATCTCTCTCCCGACGTCCGTTTGAGACGAAATGAATTGCGTTGGGTTCATGGGTACGAGGGATACACTCACGTTCGTTTTGAGGCAATTCCGAGAACGTTGATTTTTGAGCTAAAATTTGACCCCTAGTCCAGATTTTGATCACACCTTCCCGCTGAAAGGCTTTTGGACCCACAAAAGCTTATGATTATCTGTCTTCTTTCAAGTTATATCAATTGATTCTACTTGAAAATAATTTTCAACAATCACCTGAATACTTTGACATGCCTTGCACTGCAACTGGCTATGTCCCTCAACCACTGCTCTCTGACTGCTGCTGACCCACTTCTCTCTCTGTGCTTGGAAGAATGCCAACCTTCCCACTGAGAATCAAGTCCCTCTTACGAACTCTTTGGTGTCAACACAATCAGTTCTCCAATGGCTGCAAAAACTTTCCCGCGACATCTTGTCACAAGCCAATAAAACCATCAATCTTAAAAACAAATTTTACTAGACTGAAAATGATGCCAACAAAGTATTTTGTTGTAAAACAAATTGTCGCATCCTATACTTCATCAAATCACATGGTGGTTTCTTGCATCTTGGTGTACTCAAAATCAACTTACAAGTCAACAAACACCATCAACTAAACATAGGTCAAAAAACATGATTGACACACATAGTCGTCAGACAATCATTGACACCAGTCGAGACTCATTTGAAACATCATATCAACCTTCCCAAACTGACAAGTTGACAAACATGATACATAATCATGTCACAATCATGAATCACTCATGATGAACCATCACCAGGTTCACTGCTTACACATACATAAAATCAAATGCATGTGCATGACTCTTCAACTCTCCTTTCAGTACAAACATAAGTACATAACCCCAAAACATGTGGGTACATAAGAGATGAACATGAAAAGGATACATGGCTGCAACAAGTGAACATCATATCCATCTTTTACATCCTCCTGGCGAATTTATGCAACAACAAAAATACCTTCAAAATGAATTGCCTTCACATGCAAATTGCATCATGCAAGTTGTGATAAACTGTTGAAACTTATCATGCTTCCCATAAATGCACACATAACGCTGAAAAGTGCATTTACAACAGAAAAATACAAGCCTTACTTGCTCAAGAAATATAACCATTTCTTACCAGGCCAACTCAACGGTGACTTTTTCTGCTGAACATTGTGCTCTTGTGAATCATCTTGACTCACATTAATGATGGAATCTCCTCTTCCATTCTTGTCAAACTCTTTATCCAACTACTTCTTGTGATGTGGATGAGTGGTTGGATGCAACGTCCAACATTGGTCAATGAGATGACCCCGCTTCTGAAAATGAGTGCAAATCTTTTGCATCCTCTTTTCACGCTGTCTTTGCTTGGAAAGTTTCCTGAAATTGGCCAATCTTTTCCAACACTTTGAAACATGATGGTTATATAAACCACAATATGTACATGGATTCTTTCTTCCATTTTTACATATAAATTTATCATGCTTAACATAATCAAAAGCAACTAAATGATAAGCAGAATTATATCTTGAACATTCAACTTTATCGCCTCTTTGAGGAGGTGAATCTGAAGAGTTACATGCTCTCCTTTGAAGACCATCAACAGTGTTCTTTCCCTCATCACTGTTACAACTCTTTCGTTTCACACATTCACATTCATCTTGAACACAAGCCTTGCATGCTGGAGGGATTGAACTTTCAACAAAAGTTCTTGAACTTTCACCTTTATAGCCTTCTTGAAGAGGTGAACTTGAAACAAAATTTGTTCTTGGAACTTTTTCCCTTGTCTCCTTGACTTTGGAATTTTCTCCATCTTTCCCTTCATATCCAAGACCACAATACTTGGGTCTCTCCTCAACAACAATAGGCTCAACAATGCCTTGTGCATGCTTGCCCAAACCTTTACCTTCATAGCCCATTTTTAACAATAACTTGGACCCTATTCCTCTTGTGTGCTTTTCAAAAACACCAAAACATTCATGTTGAGAGGAATTAGAATATAAACTAACATTGCATACCTCATGTTCATGCATGTACTTGGTAAGGGTTTCCTTTGCGTCATGGAGTTGAATCTCCATCTCATGAAACCTTTCAAGAAGCTGGTCTTTCTCCTTCTTCATGGCCATCAACTACTCTTCAAGGGCAATGCGCTCATTTATGTCTTCACACATCTCTTTCATCAAATCTCTCATAGTTAGAATCCCTTCTTTTTCAAAGAGTTTAGATAATGAAGATGTATGAGAACTATCAACGCTTGAAGCTTCCTTCATCCTTGGAAGATATCCAACTTCAACACAAAAATTTGCACAAAAACCAATAGCTAAATCTCAAGCTATCAATGGCAAACACATGAGAAAAAGAAACTATGATCTGATACCACCTGATCTGAAAATAGAAGGCTGACTTGTTATGCTATGCAAGCACCCACTACTTCATTAAAATAAACTTTACAGGACCTTGCTTCATGTGTATAAATATGCAAGATAAAATTGTGTGTTAAGTTCATGCATCTTCTTGTAAATGTTTATGTGTGAGGAATTTTTCTTTTAGATGGTTAAACATGTACTTTAAACAAATACATAGCAACACAACTTGCATCAAATAAACCATCAAACTCACAACAAGAACAAGCTTATAAAGGAGTTCACCCCCCTCCGGGCTACATCTCCTTGAGCCTCCATCAATGGACTTGGCTCTCTGGGATTAATTAGTCAAAAGTTATTTTACAAGATGATACTCAACTCCAATAGAAAAACAGACTGTACCATTTAGATCAGAACACATAAAAATCCCAAAAATGACTAATAGAACTCTGGAAACGGATCATGGCTCATCCGGGCATGACCTCTTCTACATGTGGCCATAAGCTTCCCTAGGCTTCTATTTGGAAAAAACACCTTTAAAAGTCCTCAAAAGCCTCTGAAACCTATCCCAATGTGTTCAGAGCATATCAATTAGCCAAAAATGATTATTCAATCACAGAAAACAAACATAGGCTCACCAAACCATGTCCTCGATCAATGAGGGCTTCAAGCTCCCTAGAGCTTCCTGAAACTTCAATGGTGAAAAACCTATAGAAGAAGTCTTCAAATGGATGTGAAAAAAGCACCAATGGATCCAAGACATCCAAAAACCCCTATCTGGGCTTTTACGACACCTCAATCGGCCAAAAGATGAAGAAGTTAGGCCTCCTCCATTTTCCTCCTTCAAGCTTGTTGTCTTTGCATCTACAAAATGCACCCCCTCTTTCATGAACCTAGCACACACGTTCATTTAAGCGCAAAAACCTGGCACCGGGTGCAACCGCACCAATGGTGCAAACCATAGGACGGTTAGGGCACCTCCAGCCCCTAACCGCCTAGCACTCGGGCACATGAAGGTCCATAAGACCTCGGGCTAGTGTAAAAAGGCTAACCGTTCAATGAGCCAATAATAAAGTGCCAAATGGTGGGCGCATAGGCTATCCATTGAAACCGTTTGAAACCATATTTTAGAACCCAAAATCCTACACACCATTTAAATTGGATAACATGGTCATATATAAAAGTATATAACCGTGGGTTGGGGCTAGCCCCGACCCGACCCCCCACTCCAATATACAATATGTTAAATTTAAATAAATTAAAATCCGCATACATTACAAGGAATAACACGTGGTCTATTGGTATGGTGGACTTTGTTAAAGCATTTACCAAAGGGGGAGGTCACCGGTTCAAATTCGTTCGGCTCCACAAAATTTTAAACAACAAACCAATAACCCATTAGCCAATAAAGGGGTGCCACATGGCAGCCCATGACTGGGCCACGTGGAACCACACCATTTGCCGAAAATGATGCCACGTGTCACAACACGATTCACCCAGATGTTAGCCAATCCAAAACTACCATGTCACCTTTTCCATATCATCGTATGGCCACCACATCAGCATACAGTCATGGCACGTCAACATCCGTACGGACTGCCCAGTCAACATCCTTTTTTTTACCTATTTGGCAATTTGAACAGATCGCGATATCTCTCACTCCCGTTGTCCATTTGAGATGAAATGAATTGCATTGGGTTCATGGGGATGAGGGCTACGATCATGTTCGTTTTGAGGAAATTACGAGAACGTTGATTTTTGAGCTAAAATTTGACCCGTGGTCCAGATTTTGATCAATCACACTTCACCTGAAATGTCTTCTGAAAATCTGGCAACACTAACACTGGTTTCTCTGTGATCTTTCAATTCAACATATTGAAACTCTTCTCAGCCTCGACTGTCCAATGAAAAGTCTTATGCCATTTCTTCTCTGTGTCCATCATTGCTGCGCTAATTCCACTGAAATTTCTGATGAACTTTCGATAGAAACTAGCCAAACCATGGAAACTTCTCACCTCGAATACATTTCTTGGTGATGGCCAATTTTTGATAACTTCCACCTTACTCGGATCCATCTTTAATTCATTCACCAAAATCACAAAACCCAAATAAATGAGCTCTATCTTCATAAACGAGGACTTCTTCATATTTATCAACAGCTTCTCCTGCTGTAGTTTTCTCATCACAATAACCAAATGCTTCAAGTGTTTAGCCTTGGTCTTGCTGAAAATCAGTATATCGTCCAGATATACGACAACAAACTTTCCAATGAATTCCCTCAGGACTTCATTCATCAGCCTCATAAAAGTGCTCGGCGCGTTTGTCAAACCAAACAGCATAACTAGCCATTCGTACAAACCTTCATTTGTCTTGAATGTTGTCTTCCATTCATCACCTTTCCTCATGCGAATCTGATGATATCCGCTCTTCAGATCAATCTTTGAAAAGAAATTTTCCCTGCTCAGGAAATCCATCAGATCATCCATTCTCGACAGTGGAAACCTGTACCTGATGGTTATTTTGTTGATCACTCTAGAGTCGGTACACATTCTCC
This sequence comes from Picea mariana, assembly GCA_032191745.1. Taxonomy (NCBI): domain Eukaryota; kingdom Viridiplantae; phylum Streptophyta; class Pinopsida; order Pinales; family Pinaceae; genus Picea; species Picea mariana. The sequence continues at coordinate 307,108 of JASDQU010100651.1, read as the reverse complement.
AACCTCCATCCTTCTTCGGACTAAGTATTGTCGGAACAACACACGGACTCAGGATTTCCCTGACCAATCCTTTATCCAATAGCTCCTGTACCTGCCTTTTGACTTCCTCATTTTCTTGCGGCGTCAACCTGTATGCATCCTTGTTCGACAAACTTTCTCCTGGTATGAGGTCTATGTGGTGACTTACACTTCTCATCAGTGGCAACGAATGAGGTAATTCGTCCACTATGATATCAGCAAACTCTTCCAGCAGTTCCTGAATCTCATCTGGCAAGTCGTCCACTCTTGTGCTAGTCAGGACAATTCTTGGTTTCCTGACCACAAAGAATTGTGGATCTTCCTTCTTCTCCATCTCTGTGAGAAGCTCCTTCCCACTCATGAGAAGTATTGTATTGTTTACTTCCGGCTTCACCTCCTTATCTTTTATCGGAAGCAATCTGTGTGTCCTCCCATCCTTCTTCAGGGTATATGTGTTCATCCTCCCATCATGGACCACATTTCAGTCATATTGCCATGGTCTTCCCAACAATAAATGACATACATCCATGGGGATAACATCACAAAAAATCTTATCATTATATCCACCTATTTTAAATTCAACCAAGCACTGTTTAGTGACACTCACCTGATGCCCCTTTTGTAGCCATGAAACTTTATATGGACTCAGGTGATCAGTTGTATCCAGCTCTAATTTCTCCACCATATTGGTTGAAACGAGATTGTCGGTGCTTCCGCTGTCCACAATGACCTTGCATTTCCAGTCCTTGGCTTTGCAAGATGTCCTGAAAAGTCTGGTCCTTTGAACTGGACTTTCTACTTCCTTCTTAGGTGTCAAGAGAACCTTGTGCACCGTTAGTGACCTCCCACTTCCGGTGTCTTCATTCTCAACATCACGCCTCTATGCTTCAATGATGTGAGCTTCTCCAACATCCTTTTTATTCTCTGGACACTCGAATGACTTGTGCCCATTCTTTCCACATGTAAAACATGTGATTAATCCTCCTCGGCCTCTTCCTCTACCTCTGGTATGAGGATATGTGTTTGCATCAGCATAATCTCCTCGCTGATCAATTTGTTGTCCTCTCGGCTCAACATATGGCTGCTTCTGCGAGGTTCCACCTCTTTCAACCCTACCCTGAGGTCTCTTCCATTCCTCTTTGGGCTTCTGGTATTTATCTTGGGCAACTGCCTTGCCTCTTGGCTGACCCCTGCCTCGCCCTCGCTGACCTTGCTTACGACTCAGCTTCTCTTTGTCTTTCAGAGCTATCTGATAAGCATCCTCAACTGTTTGGATGGTTACCATGCTTAATTCATCCTGAATGTCATATCTCAGACCATTCAGATATCTGGCGACCTTCTCATCATCGCTCTCCCGATGACCTACTCGGATATTGAGTCGATAAAATTCCTCAGTATACTCTTTTACCGTCATCAGCTTCTGTCTTAGGTTCTGCATTCGCCTGAACATTGTGATTTGATAGTCTCTTGGGATGAATTTCACTTTCATCTTCACGATCATTCGATCCCAACTTTTAATCTTTTGCTTCCCTTGCAGTGTCTGTCTGACT
>JASDQU010100651.1:293785-305490 GCA_032191745.1 Picea mariana | reverse complement strand
GGTTTTCTCCCGATTTGGGTTTCCACGTAAAACACTGGTGTACTGTGCATGTGTGTGATTGTTTATTTATTACTGCTCATTATTGGATAATAATTCTACATTGATATAACATTTGAAGAAAAAGGATTATAATTACATTATTACTGATTCACCCCCCCTCTCAGTAATCCAACAAGAAGTTGGCACACAATGTTCTTTTCAGCATTATGGGCCTATCAGACATCGGTAAAGTATACCACATGATTTATGCCTTTTCAATTAGTGTATGGCATCAAAGTTGTCCTACTAATTGAATGTGAGATACCATCCTTGAAACTAGCCGTGGAACTTCTCCCAAACACCTCTGCCAAGGAATAACGTCTATTGTATCTGATGCAATTAGACGAAACCCATTTTGATGCCACCCTGGTTATTGAAACCCAGAAGAAATGCATAAAAGCCCAATATGAAAAGCATTTCAATCTGCATGTTTTCTTCGAGGGTGATCTAGTTCTGCTCTATGAACAATATCATGATTTACTAGGGGCCACAAAAATTGAGGCTATGTGGAAAGGCCCTTATATCGTCAAACGAGTGTTGGAGAAGAGAGCCTATGAGCTAGTGGATTATGATGGCATTCCTTTGAGTGAACCCAGAAATGGGATTTACTTAAAGAAGTACTATGCTTAGATTATCTTTGCATGAGTGCTTGCATTTTTATTGTATCATACCCTTGTGTGCTACTTTTGTGTTCTTTTTCATTATTTGGTTTCAACCCCCAGCTGCTTACCTTGCATTGTGCTTGGTTTCTAGGTGTCGATGTCTTCGCTACCCCACATTGGATTCACCGATGGTGCTAGCCATAGTACTCAGAACTTAGCATCCGCTGCTTGGGAAATCTATGCACCTACGAACGAGTTAATCAATCTACACAGTGTTTGTCTTGGTCGTGTAACTAATAATATCGCAGAATATAGTGCAGTCATCGAATTATTTTGACCAATGCTATTTCACTTGGAATTTGTCACCTGGTTGTACAGCTTGATTTGGAGTTAGTGGTACTACAACTAAGTAATTTATATGTTATCCGAAGTCCTACTTTGTTATAGGTGTATCTACGAATTTGCCTCTTGGAACGTTACTTCGATTACATTGATTATCAGCATATTCCTAGATGTTTAAATACATTAACATATGCATTAGATAATTATGTGTTAGATAGACATTTGAGACACATGTAAATCCAACCACAATTCACATTAAAGAAAGTAAGCTGGTAGAAGCCTCATGTATATATATAATTATAAAAGTGTTTTACACAAAGTGTTTTCGTCCGAAGACCCAAAATATCAAAATGAGAAGCACTTGGCTTCATGTAAGAAATAGAATCAAGGATGCTTCTCACGATAACACACTTCTGTGTGTGATACCCTACGAAGTAGTCGACTAAGTGAGACAGACACACCTACAGTATGATGCTCGTAGTGTTTTGGAAGCTCGTCGATGGACATGTCCGAGATATCCATTGTCAGCGCCTCTAAGTTTTGCTTGACTGCCTCATAGTCACCAGCATCCCATCCTTATACCATAGATTCTTCCCCTCATCTCTGAATAGGGGATGTACCTGGAGGTCGGTGTGGCCCTACATCTGCATAGTCAAAAGGTTTTGATTAGTCAATGGATTGAAAGCATAAAAACCATTTTATATTGCAAAATTTACAAAAAAATTATAAAAGACAAAATGTTTTTCTTACCTAAGTCTCCCCACTGAAAGCCCTCAGGTAGAACCAAGTCAAGGTCACCTCTGAAATCCAACCCGACATATGCATAATCGTCCACCATCAGGATCTGAGGCCTCAACCAGTCGAAGAATGCATCATTGTATTTGATGATGGGACCCGCTACGTGTCGAGCCATGAGGTCATGCCACCTCTTCATCCATGGATCTCGTGGGGTCGATATACCCCACTCTACCTATAAATGTAAATGGGGGGCCCTCTCAAGGAAGAAAGAAACCAAAATAGATCCATACCCAAACTATTTTAGTTTTTTGTTCCTGCTCTTTGTCAGCTACTTCTTCATACTGTGAAGAACTACATCTGACTAGTTAAAAACCTGAGGCTCCATACATTCCATGACATATTGAAAATAGATTTGGAGGGATATGTGTGGAGATGCACTCTCTTCCATGCATGAAATGGTAAAAATAATGGTCCGTAGGGGTAAATCTTGGACACCTATTATGGCAACTTTTCTCTTCCATCTCTCGGCCTCAAGATCATAGTATCGGAGGAGATACTCACTCATTGGCAGACCACCACCTTTGTCTCCTGTCAAAGCCACATGAGACCCACAATGAGATAACCCCATCAATAAATAGATATCCTCAATATCTAAGGATAGTACGTGGGAACCCACATGAAACACCTGCTGGTCCACATTCCACATGTGGACTAGATACTCCAGTAGCCTCAGTTGGGCCCTCATCCCTTGAACTTTAAAGAATTTCAGTGATCTGAAAATAGAAGTCTGACTTGTTATGCTATGCAATCACCCTCTACTTCATTAAAATAAACTTTACAGGACCTTGCTTCATGTGTTAAAATATGCAAGATAGTTTATGTGCCAAATTTATGTATCTTCTTGTAAATGCTCATGTGTGAGGAAATGTTCTTTTAAATGGTTAAATATGTACTTTAAATAAATACACAGCAAATAATAACTTGCATCAAATAAACCATCAAACTCACAACAAGAACAAGATGATAAAGGAGTTCACCCCTCTCCGGGCTACATCTCCTTGAGCCTCCATCAATGGACTTGGCTCTCTGGGATTAATTAGTCAAAAGTTATTTTACAAGATGCTACTCAACTCCAATGGAAAAATAGACTGTACCATTGGGATCAAAACACATAAAAACCCCAAAAATGACTAATAAAACTCTGAAAACGGATCATGGCTCATCCGGGCATGACCTCTTCTACATGTGGCCATAAGCTTCACTGAGCTTCTCTTTGGAAAAAACACCTGTAAAAGTCCTCAAAAGCCTCTGAAACCTGTCCCAATGTGTTCATATCATAACAATTAGTCAAAAATGATCATTCAATCACAGAAGACAAACATAGGCTCACCAAAACATGTCCTCAATCAATGAGGGCTTCAAGCTCCCTGAAGCTTTCTGAAATTTCAATGGCTAAAAACTTGCAAACGAAGTCTTCAAATGGCCTTGATAACAGTGCCAATGGATTCAGGACGTCCAAAAACCCCTAGTTGGGCTTTTACGGCACCTCAATCGGCCAAAAAGTGAAGAAGATAGGCCTCCTACCATTCTCTTCCTCAAACTTGTTGTCTCTGCATCTACAAAATGCACCCTTGTGTCATGAACCTGGCACACATGCAATTTAAGGCATGAAAACCCAGCACTGGGTGCAACCGCACCAACGGTGAAAACTATAGGACGGTTATGGGCACACCAGCCCCTAACCGCCTAGCACCTGGGCACATGGGAAGTTACAATATGACCTCGGGCTTTAAAACCAAACCGTTTGCCAACCGTTTGAAACTTAAGCCCCTCTGCACTTCGTATGGTCATATGTATGGAACCACGAGCTATGTGTTTAAAAGACCCACACCAACTGTTGAGTGCATGTGGTATATGTCATGGGCATATGCAAAAAAAAATGACCGTGGGATTTGGTTTTAACATTTCCGCACGATACAATATGGTCACATACAATAACAATATGACCACGGGTCGGGGCTAAGCCCCAGACCGTCCCCCCGCCATTCATTACAATATGCTAATTCAAATAAAATTAAAACCATAGTTTTAACAAGCACCACCGCATGGCGCATTGGCAGGGCGGACATGCCAAGACTTTGGACTATGGGGAGGTTCACGGTTCGAGTCCAGTGGACTACACAAAATTTTGAACAACACCCAAACCAATAGCCAATAAAGGGGTGCCACGTGGCAGCCCATGACTGGGCCACATGGCACCTTACCATTGACCAACATCATGCCATGTGTCACCTTCCGATTCGACCACGTTAGCCAATAAATGACTGCCACATCACCAGCTTCCCTGTCAGCGTACTTCACACCATGTCACCTGTACGACCTCTACCACGTCAGCCTGTACGGACTGCCCAGTCAGCGTCCCTTTTTTTGCCTATTTGACGATTCGAACAAATCACTATATCTCTCACTCCCGACGTCCGTTTGAGATGAAACGAGTTGCGTTGGGTTCACAACAATGAGGGATATGTTCACGTTCGTTTTGAGGAAATTCTGAGAACATTGATTTTTGAGCTAAAATTTGACCCCTGGTCCAGATTTTGACCATTCAGTAGTCCACATTGTCAGAGGGCATTAACAGTGTCTGGTTCATTCAAGGAATCATGATCGTAATATTCATGCTCCCTTTCCCTCCACGCCATCATTTTTTATAATCAAATACCTGTATTGGGACAATTAAGGGAAGTTAGAATCCTCAGCTGCTACTTTGGAAAGTTTTTCTTGGCTCAACGCATGCATAAAAATTATTTTTTGCAGCTGCCGTAGGTGGATTTTTAACATAGTGTGGGGTTTCTACGGGTGATCCATGGGGCACCTGCAGAAATCATTGATTTCCGCAGGTCCCGATACTGGCCACCTACAGCGGATCCAGCGCGCACCTAATGGCCTAAAACTTAACTCAAAAAATCATATTGAACCAATAAAAATGAAATTTGATCTGATGAAAAGTAAGAGGATGAAGAGATTATCGTTTTGACGGAAGCCATTCGTTGAATGGTCTCCCATGCCTCCCGTAATCGACAACCAAATTTTGAGGTAAAAATAGGGTTTCTAGGCAAGTTTTGGGAAAAATGCAAATGAAATAGTAAATAGAGCTTTTACCCCTATTTGTTTCACTTTTTACTTTTTCTATTAATATTTTATATTATTTAAATACATTTTATCCAAAACCTAAAGGTCTAATGGTCTCGTGAGTATTTTGTTTTCTTGTAGATAGGAGAATTGAGATCCTCAACAATGAAATATGGAGATTTTTCGTGATTTGTTTTTATTTTTCATGTGTACAAGTACTTTTTAGGGTTTTTCACAAAAACCTCAAGCCTAGTATTTGTTCATTCTCATGCTCGAAAACCTATGAGAACGCAACCGAGTATACATTTTTTGTCTTTTCGTACTCATCGGGGTAACACACACACACAAAAAAAAACTCATGGAGTATCCTTTAAGTTCTTTTCACACTCCATAAAAATGAAAAGATTGTTGAGCAACCTTGTTCTTTTCACGCTCGTAAAAGTATTTGAAGAAAATGTTTGATGGGCGATAGTTATCACTTTTTTGGTCTCATCGAACTATTTTACGAAAAAGGAACTGAGAGAGTTCTCTTTAAGTGTTTTTCGGACTCTATGAACATGAAAAACCCCTGAGTTTTCTATCTTTGGACTCGTTAAACAAACATCGAGAGACCCACATGGGACAGAACCACTCCTTCTTAGGGTTCGTTAAACATACTCTGAGGGACTCATCCGAAGGATGATCTTATATAAAAAAGAATATGTTATCCCCCTCAAGCTTGCGTAAAAATAAGGAGGTACTCGCTAGAAATGGTGGGGAAAAATTAGGGAAAGAAATGTGTCTCTGTATTTGTGTTAGTGGAAGTATTAGTCGCTCTTGAACATGACACCCCCCTTCATCATTGAATATGGGTTGGGAAATCCATTTTTATCTCATTTGACCTTCCACAAGTTCATGTCTTGGGTCGTCTCTGAGTCCATGCTGCCAAGATTGTTGTCATTTCATTCATATGTTTAAGAGAAGTCCAAACAAGCCCTCCTTCAAGTCGGTCATCTGTTGTTGTCAATTCCTACCATGTCGTCCTTCCCTATATCAGTTTCAAAACATTTTCATACTTTGGTCTACCCTAAATATGTTACTTATTTTGTGTCACTGATGGGGGATACATTAAGGCCCTCCTGTGACAAGTCTTTTCTTGTTGAATTCAACTCATCATCCAGGAACTGGACTTAGAAATTATTTAGTACCTTGTAGCCTACATGCCTCAATGGTAGGTATCTTCGCTTTCAACAGTAGATTCACATCATTGGTCCCTGATTGAGAGATTCCATCGAGTGTTCGACTTTAGCTCATTTATTCATGTTCAATGGATTGTACTAAGGTACCTTGGGGTTCATTGAAATCAATGGTGATTTTCCTTGCACTTGTTAACGATTTTCATTAATGACCGGTAATCAAGTGGTTTCTACCATGTTCGACTTCAGCACCTATAATCACATGGCTATATTCGTAATTATGGACGACGAGATTGAAGACCCTAGATCTCATCATTTTAGTCCAAGTTGCGATGGAGTATTTATGATTTGTATTGACACATAGATCCACTTTGTATGTCTCGTGGCTATGTCTAGATTTCAAGTTTGTTAACACATAGATCCACAGTGTATTCCTGGTGGCTATGTAATATTTTAGATGACATGTATCCACAGTGTATAATTGGTGGCCATGACTTACATTTATGATTTAAATCATTTGTAGTCTGAGCATGGGAATGCCTGCCTCAGAAATGGTATAATATTGTGCAGATGCTTGATTGTTTGCAGGTTCCTGATTGGTCCGTTCTTTGTTCCTAACACACATACACATTTTTACAAAGTATTTTGGTTGTCACGAGTTTCAGCCTCATACTTTGGGGGGTATTCTTTTACACATTATTTTGGTCACCCTAATGATGATTCTATAAGCATGTGTTCAGGCTTTCAAAAGGATCTTTTGCATGAGTGAAATGACTAATTTATTCCTCTACAAGGCATATTTTTATAAGGATGCCACAGGTAAGCAGTGGTACATAGTGCGAAAATCCCTGATTTCCGCAGGCTTCTCTATGCCTAGCCCATGGGGTTTTCACGGGCTACTATATAGGTAGGGTGCGGCGGCGTTTGTAAGCTAAAAGAAGAAAGAAGTTCATAAAGTTTCTAGAAGGGGAATCTTCTAGAATGTGAGGTGGTGTCCGTATGGTTGTGATCCTACTGGCTTCTCTGATTTGGTGGGATCATCCTCATGCTTTTAACCATTTCACCTTCTCCTATATAATGATGGGTTTCTCATGGAAAAGGTTAAGCAAGATTAAACAAAGAATTGATGAAATAAGGTTGAAGATTGTGTGAAGGATCATGTTGCAATTGATGCTTGAGGCCTCCATTTTTCCATCAATATTTTGTGGATCATCGTCATACAAACTCAAAGCAAGTGTATGTGTGTGTTGGAACAAAGGACCACCAAAGGGAACTTGTGACATCAAGGCAATTTGGTTGGATCTTCCACTTTTACTTAATATAATATGGTGACATGTTTATTTCCTATAAAATCATTAGCATTTTATTACATGACTCCTTGATCACATGTTTAGGTTTTCATTGAATCTATTATTGTTGCTTTCACTTTGGTTGGTTTGTGTCAGTACATATCTGATCTCACAAGAGCACCGGAGTGAAGCAGGGACAACAAAGATACAAGAAAGTGATATCTAAAGGTGTGTCATTCATTCCTTCTTTGGTAGTAAATTCAATGATTATAACTTAGGGAAAGCATAATGTCCTGTCTTGTTTTGTTTTAGATCTAGGTGGATCTAGGGAGATTACTTTATGTCCGCATTTACCGATTTATCCAATAACAAGAGTGTTGTATGCAAACCTTCCAACAAGGCCACAGAGAACCATTCTACATGAGTCCTCCAAACCAATGTCAACACCTAATACTAATATTCTAACAGTTCTCTTCACCGTCGACTGGCTCGTGTGCTTACAAGTCGAACTTGACACTATAACTTTTAAACTTTGTAAAGGTACACTAGTCTTACCAGGAAAGCCAGGTTCAAACCTCTGTTGAGGTAAGTTTGCGCTACAAGATGGATATGAAAGTGCAGGAAGGAAAGTATCTAAGGAGGGTTTGGCGATATGTATCAAAATTTTATGGAGAGACTGAGCAGTCGTCTGTCTACTATAAGGATGAGTCTCTTTGGACAGGGACCCTGAAACCTCTCCAGAAAAAAATGAGAAGGATTAGTAGAGTTTTCCTTCCAAAATACCTCCAATGGCTCATTCAAGAGCTCATTAACCTCCACATTAATCGCCTCTAAATGTCGTCTCTCCATCCTTCTTCCACTTGGAAGGCACTTCACCCAAAAAATGAATCGATGGCTAAGGAACCTTCATGGGAGGATAGGACAAAGGAATATTAATAACTAATCTGACAAGAAACCCAGAAAAATCCACCTGTTCAACACTTGCCCATAAAACAAGAAAGGAAGACAGAAGGATAACTCCACCAGCCAAAGGTTTAGTTTTAGAAGATAGTAAATAATGGCAGGGATGGCTGGTAGAAGTAAATGGAAATGACTACTTTTCAAAATTCTCCAAAAGATAAGTCAAAGTAGATGGAACAACTAGCTATAAAAACTAACTAGAAAGACAAGCAGATAATGTAAAAGGAGTGAAAAAAACCAGTCCATAACTAAAGAGTAAGCCATGAAACATCCTTAGACATGGTTACCTCTGATATTCTTTGATTACTTGTGTACTTCTGATCATTCCTGTTCAAAAATTAGAACTCTCTGGTTCCTCGTTTACCTCTGATCATTCATGTTCAAAAATTTGAATTCTTTGGTTCCTCGTTTCCCTCCATTGCAACCTCCCACTCCACTTGACTTACAACAGTAATCAATATAATAAAAACCTTGTACTTCATAGTGAATAGAAATGTCAAACATTGCTTTTAAAAAAAATTTAACTTCTTTGAATACCCTGTACAACACAATATTAACACTTATTTCCTTTCCTTCCATATGGAAAAAAAATCATGGAAAAAAGGAAATGTCAAACATTACTTTTCAGAAAACTCCAAAGTAAACTCTAACTTCATGAGTGAGTTTTACAATACAATATTAACACTTATTTCCTTTAATATGGGAAAAATCATGAAAAAGACATGCAAAGTGCACTGACATATAGCTGTTGACATGTATTTCTTAAGACCATAGGTATGATTTAAGCTACATATTCATGGTACCTTACCCAACATTTAATATACACAATCAATTATTATGCAAGTTATTAATTAATTAATCCACTGAGATGTAATAATCAAAATAATAAATAAATGCTTCATGTTTTTAGCAACCTTGTTAAACGCCCATTGAAATTAATTTTCACCTACAGATGTTACGAAATAATTAGCAACCATATTAAAGATGTGAAATAATTAACAACCATATTAAACTGCTCAACGAAATTAATTTCGGCTGTAAAATGTTCACAATCGATGGAAATAATATTAATAAACAAAAACACAGCATTGATGGATGTCCAACACAGTTATCCAGGGTTCTTTTCGTTTGAATGGCAAATCTCAGCGTTCATGGTTTGAATGACAAATGTTATCATGCCTCCCTCCTCTCGGACATAGACAAATGTGAAATCTGTGCCTTTGAGAATACAATCCCACCAAGGCCCTTGAGAATACAAATGTTATTCATGCCTCCCTCCTCTCGGACATAGACAAATGTGAAATCTGTGCAGAATACGGAAATTTCAGTTTAGTTGAATAATCGATATGAACTCATAATGAATTTTGGGTTTGTGTACAGATATTCAATTGGGTTCACCTGAAATTTAGTAAAAATAATGATAAGGATTCAGGGCATGGTAAGACATAAAATTGTTGATTAGGGATTTTGAATTTAAATTTAAACATGTAGTTGATTTACTTATAATTGTGATAGAGCTATGTTTCTATACTGAAAAGGCGGTTTTTGCTATTTCAAATGGATACATAATCTCAGATCGATCTTTTACTGAGACAAGCAATCAAGATAAAAGTGATATATAATCACTTATTTTACTTTGGCATTTTGATAAAGTTGTTCACAGCCAACTTCCAAAATGAAAAATGCTCTTCATCTTTGTGTATTTTGAATCTCTCATTACAATCCAAAGAAGGCACAATCATCACACACCAAAGAAGTTTCAAAGTAGGGATAAATGATATGAATATCTAGTTAAACAGAGAAGTAATAGGAATAAAGGAAAAAAATGTAAAAGATTTATCTGTATATGAAAGACAATAATAATGAAGAAACAAAATTGCTTTAGAGTTTAGAAGAGCACAATTGATACAACCCAGCCAAAGTTGAGGACCATAAGGTACAATAAGTAAAAAGATAGCTCAAGAAACCATTTTCACATACAGGAAAACAAAGAAAATTTCACATTCATGAAAACAGAGAAAGCAATCCACAAGATTCCGTGAACGGGTAATGTTGTCATGTCTATCTCGTAATTGTCCAATGCACTCAAAATCCAACTGGTTATCAGGATTTAATGCGGAGCTACATTGAGTAAATGTTTCTTCTGATGCACAAAGGAGGGAGAGTGCAACACTAGGACTTCCCGAGAGGTCACACTGCTTTTGGTAGCACATGTCGCAATGCTACTGGAAGGAGTTGTTGCATGAGAACATGGAAATCATGTGATTTAATGTTATGAAACTTAATCTCTTCCATAGATATATGATTTCTAATATTTGCACTATAACCATTAGGCACTTTTAATGTGAACAAAACAACACAATGTGTCTCTTTCTATTTTTTTGAAAGTGTAATATTATTTTGCCTTGATCTTGTGGCCATAGTGATCTCCTTATACCCCACTGTTGTAATTCACCACGAGCATTTTTTCCATCCTTTTATTTTCCTTTTATATCTAGAAGGGTCCCAAAAATACTTTCACATACATTTTTTTTTCTATATGCATAACATCTAAAGTCTGGCATACTAGGATTTTTTCTACATCTAACCATATAAAAATGAATTCATGATAATATGGAGGAAAAACTAAACAATAGATTCAAATAAAGCATATAAACATATTGAAATACTTCAAGCATCATACATTTAATAATTACCTATAGTTAGTGTGGGTAGAGTGTACATACCTCCCAATATGGCAAATTAATAGAATTGAGCTTTTCTTCCACATTGCAATGTTTGAATTTTCACCTTTTTTGATATTTCTCTTTCTTTTTTTACTTTCACTTTTCCCCCAATTTTCTTCATTTCCTTGTTTCTGTAAAAATATCTGATACTTTTACAATTTTAGGTGCAATACGATGCTCAAACTTCCCATTAAATGGTCCTTTATAGCCATATTTATGATTTAATGGAAGATGTTTCATATACCCCATGTACACACTTCCTACTACATTTGAGATACTTTGAATTTATGTTCCTTCCACATATAGGACATTCATACAACCCTTTAGTCGTGCAACCAACCATATTTCCATAAGCAAGAAAGTCATGGATTACCCACATCAATATAGCCTTCATATTAAAAAATGACATTGAATGACCATCATATGTCCTTACCCCTTCATCCCATGTTACCTTTAGTTCATTGACCAAAGGCTCCAAAAAACATCTATGTCATTTCCTTGTTACTTGGGACTAGATTTTTCTTCATCCCCGTTTTATTAATTGATTAATTAATTTATAGTCCTCATACCCTATTTAGACTTAGGTTTTAATTTCAACTAGGCCTAGCATTTTTCTAAGGGAAATTTTATAATTAATAAACTTTGTTCATACAAAATTTAATTTAAGGCTCACCACGTCAAAATAAAATATTATTTTCTAGGCAC
>JASDQU010100651.1:245152-257663 GCA_032191745.1 Picea mariana | reverse complement strand
GGGGGGGGGGTGATTGAGTGTGGGGATAGTTTTCTAAAAACTTCCTTCTTACACAAAACTCATTAGTTAGCATTCAAATTTTACTCATTACTCATTGCTTTCATTAATAATCAGTTATATGTGAATACATATCGACAACATATATCAACAATATATCATCAACAAATCATCTCCACAAGGAACATAAGGAACATAAGATGTATGTACAATTTTTCTTTTTATTATGGATTTCAATTCAGGGTTTTTTTAGCAACAAATGAATAGAGTACAACACTACAAGATTACTATCTCTAAATGCAATACTAATCTTACATTCTCAGCACCAAATGAGAAGAGGGAACAATCTTCAACATATATCAATTTGTACCATAAACAAGTGCATCAACCATGCACCAACCTGTGTCAAACAACATGTATTCAACCTGTACCATAAACAAGTGCATCCAACCATGTACCAAGTATATACCAATCATGTTTCAACTACTCATCAACAATTACTCATCAATATGTACTAACATCATCAACTATACACCTCATGTATGTTCCAACTCATCAACTGCTTGTCTCAACCATGACTAGTTTTGGATTAGTCAACAACCCTAACTTGAAATAAACGTAACTTTGTAACTGTAATGAATAAATATATGAAACTGATGCACAATGTTATTCAGTGTATTTTATGCAATTTCTCTAGGTTTCACTACTTGGAATCTCTCATAAAAGGAGTTATAGTAAAAATGGCATACCTTGCTGAATTTTGGCTTATTTTAGAAAGAGACCTTGTAGAGAATGCCCCGCATAGAATGTTTGTTGAATAAATCTTAAACTATTACACAACATACTACATACTTTAATATAACCAACACAATTGGTCTCACTGAATTTGGATCTGTTATGAAGAATTTATGACATTTTTACCCGAAACACTTGTTTTAGACTAGTTTCAGGACTAGCCACAAACCCTATTTTCCATGGCATGTATCTTCAAAAATACAATGAGCCACAAGGACTTGGATATTTTTTCTGAATGGAATGTCAATATCACGATCTGAATAATTATAGAAAAAAAATTATTACGAAAATGATGAGATGACCTGTAAATAAAATACCTTAGAAAGAATCATGAAAAGAATTTATCCTCCCTTGAATTCCAACCCTCTTTTCTTCACCTTCCCTCTGAAATTCAACTTAGATATCCTTTGGTTACCTCATTCATCTATATATCTGCAATATTCTCAAGTGTTCCACACAAAAAATGCTTAAGAAGCTCTCATAAGAAGCTCACCATCAATACTCCAAAATATATTCTCACAAGAAGCTCTCCTTTGATCCACAAAAAGGATGATCTACAAGAGACCATTTCTATCTTATTTATACTTTCATCCTCTAGGGAACTTAACCCATTTTTAGGTCACCTAACCCATTTCTAGGTCACTTAACCTATTTTCCTTATTTTAGGGTTGACCACTTTCCATAAATATAAAGTTCTCCAATACTTTATCATTTAAATATCCCTTCTTGATTTTGTCACATTACTTTATCATTTCTTGATTTTGTCACTTCTCTTTATTATTTAAATAATCCACCTTGACTTTGTCACTTTACTTTATCATTTAAATAATGATTTCTTCTTTTAGGTCACTTTGACTTTTTTGACCTTGGGGGCTTCAAGCCTTCATGTGGGGGTCCTTCATCTTCGTAAGGCCATAACTCTCAAAAAATGAGGAGTTATGTGACATTCCACATATCAATAGAAATTTCATGACAATTACTATCCATCTAGGATAGTTTCACCAACAATTTCCTTGATCTTTATCTCATTATTCCACAGACAAGAATGGGTCCTCCAAACATGATTTTAGGATAAATCAATCCACAAAGCGTCTTCCCGTGAGGGATTTTACCATAAGGGGACCACTTTGGAGTTCATCCATTTGTGCACCTTATCAATCATGATAAGACAATAATGAGAGCATGGGTCCTCCAACCATTCCTCTAGGATAACTCAATCTGCAAAGCGTATTCCTGTGAGGGATTTCACAATAAGGGGACCACTTTGGATTTCATCCATTTGTGCACCTCATGAATCATGATAAGACAATAATGATTCATTTATACATTTTTCCAACAATGCATCATATACCAATGAAACCACATCGATCCATCTTCATCATATATCAATGACAACTCATTGATCTTCATCATATCAATGAACATTGAAAACTCATTGATACATCTTCATCTATGCATTCTCATCAAGGACAATACATATTACATTACATCAATCATCAATCAACCAATATTTTGACATCAATCAATAACTTTACATCAATCAATCAAACCATTGGCATCAATGACAACATGATCCAACAATCTCCCCCTTTGGCATTGATGTAAATACCAACATTGATGTCAACACTAATTACCAATTATTGATGTCAACATGTAGATAAGGCATGCTTTACATCAATTTTCAATATGACTATCTCTCCCTATCAATAAACATCAATCACATTAATGCGATTAATTGTCCCCCTTTGACATCAATGGCAAAGGACCATTCTCCTCTTAGGGATGCTTCCCCTGTCTGAGTGCCTTTGATCTTCCTCTGAATAATCTCTCCCCTTTTGAACAATGGATATCACTCTAATGTAATGCTGAAGGTACATCGAACATACTCCCCCTATGACCATCGCTCCCCCTGGAATTATGCTTTTGTGCTCTTTCTTCAAATATAGGGCTCTTTTCTATGTATGCATCTGATAAATATCTCCTCCTAGAATCATGGGAAGAAGAATGACTCCCCCTATGGGTATGTCTCCCCTATATTCTCTGCAAGATGAACAATGTGATACCGTATAAAGATCCTTCGACCTGTTCATGCATCAAACTCATGCCATACCAAGCATCATGAAGCAAAATATATGTCAACAAGGAAATAAAGAATCATGAGAAAAATATCAACCAAGCACATCCTGTAAAAATGTATGCTCATCATGCACAACACCTATGTACATCAATATCATCCAATGTGCCAAAAGATATCATCCATGGAATGTATCAAACATATGCCTCTATCAAAATGCCAACATGTGCATCTACCAATATGCCAACCATGTGCATCTACCAATATGTCAAACAATGTATCATATCACTCATGATATGTCTCCATCATGAACCAAGTGCCACAATCATGTATCTCAAACAAATTCCAATTGTTGTGCTAATCAAGTAGTACCAATGGTGTAGTATCATAAAGCATATTCCATCTATGAGTGTACCAAACATGTACATTACCATGCACCAATACCAAAAAATGTTGAATCCCATATATGTATGCCAAATCCTCCATAAAACATGCGCCAATCAAACTCCTAGTAGGTGCCTCTACCAATGTACTAGAAAAGTACCAATCATGCATCAATTATAGATCAATAATTGTGTACAACATGATCACCTCATTAACTCACCAACCACATGTTCCAATGTGTATCCCATCCATATTGTAAATGTATGGATCAATATTTCCAGCAAGTAATCTTCCAATACATTATCAAGATATAGCACATAACCAAGGTGTCATAACTTCATTTTCATGACCAATATTGTTCTTCAACAAAAAATGCATCAATCCATACTTATGGGTTAGTTCCATGCACCCAAAATTTTATTTTACATCATCACCTTACAAAATCCAATATAGAATCATGAAAGCCTTGTTGACGGGCAAAATTGATCGTCCGTCAACAGGGAGAGTGGAACCGGTCCGGGGTTGTCTAATAACCCAAGCCGTTTGGTATGAACCACCTTGACAGGTTTAGCGGCTCCATTAGCCGATCTAAGTCCTAAGAAAACAAAAGAAAACTACTCTAAACTAACTAATCTAACTAAAATATAACTATTAAACAAATTAAACTAATCTAACTATCCTATATATACAATATACTATCTAATACTATACTAACTCTAACTAATTAAATATCTAACTACTAATAGAAATAAATATTATTCACAAAATGTACAATATCTACAATTTACAGATTTGAACGAAAACCTGAAAAACTCATTTGTATTCTGCCCTAAGACAGAGAGAGATATTTTTTGTTGATTTTATAATTTTACGAACAAGAAATAAAAAAAAAATAACTAAACTAAATGACTAATATAGTAATTCTAAATCTAAACTACTTAAATTATACTAAACAAATTAACGAAAATAAATCACAAACTGACCTGGAGAAACGCTCCAGATTTGTCTTGTATGAAATGATGGTCTTAGCTAATCGGAGGGAGAAAACCTGCACTGAATTATCCAGGCGCTCCTTGTAAACAGAAAGCTGCAGTGCTCTTCAAATATGATTATAGGACAAACAAGACATAAAAGTTACAACAATCTTATGATTTAAAGATCTTTACAGTTAGATAAACCCGTATGCAAAGATCTATAATAAATGATTCAATTAACGAAGAAGAGAAATGTGTCATTCATTAACTGAAACAAAATAATTGTTGTATTTTTTAATATTGAAAGAAATCAGATATGGATAGCACATTAATCAAATCATATCATCCTGCAATAGATTATGACAGTTAAAGTAGTCTATAACCAACTGCAAACTGATATGCATAAACTTGAAACAAAAGATTGATATTATGAAAGCGAAAGTTGTAGCAATAACATCAACTCTCATTTCAGTTTGTATTAGAAAGCCATAGCCTGGTTCTCCCACAAGTGAGGATGATCCTTGTTTACAAAAAATAAGAAGTATTTAAAGACTTCCCACAGGGTAAAACATCCTTGTGGATGTTATCAAAACTGTTTACACAAATCTGGGAAAATATCCCAAGCTTCTCACTCAAACTTAACAACCTAAGAAAAAACCAAATCTAAAACATCTCCTAAACTGCCACAGCATGCCCAATTTGCCATTGAAATTCGCAGGTACCTATAGGTGGACAGTAAAAGACAAGTTTAGACAATGTTCAACTGTAAAATCATCAAAAAATCCAACTTTTATGACTAGCTAACAGAGTCAAAAGATTCTATAGCTGGTCTAAATCACACACAGAATCGTATTAAAAATCAATTCAAATCTTGGAAAATACATTCAAACTGTCAAAAGATATTTGATTGCTAAAATCCTTATTCAAACTGACACTTGTATGCAAATTAATCAAACTAAATCAAATGATAACAAAGATAGCTACACTCTGTTTAATTCATTATCACTAATTCAGGTAAACACCATTGTATTGGATAACTGAATAGTAATGAAATCGTTTTCATAACCAATTGAAATCAACAGGAATAGATGCTTCAACTATCCACAGATTACTTCGAATCCAAACCAAATCAACAAAATCATTTTCTCAAACTGATATAACAGTATTAAATATAAACGATCATGCTAATCACTTGCAAATCAAATCAAAATAGGAACGAATCAAAATGGTTTGAGGCTGGAAAATCGTTATAGATTAACACTGTTTCCATGATTTTTGGAAATAGACCTTCAACACAGGTCAAATGTAATCCAAATCCAAGCGAAAACAAATCCCAATTCATTATATTAATCCAAGCAATTCATAAAATGACTTTGATATTAAAAGCCACATACCTGGGAGGATTGATCAAGGGTTCAAGAGTGTGAGAGGCTTGACGGGTGAGAGGAGTTCTGAGGCACAGGCCTATATAATTCATAGACCTTTCATCAAATGCACACAGACCCAATACATTCCCTTCARCCATTGAGAGGATCTGAAAAATGACCTGAAAAACATGAGCTAGATCTTTGTAACAACTCGATTTCTGGGGAAATCGCCTGCAATGAAGGTAATGGGGCTAAAAAYGGTTATGGGTGTTCAACGGTTTTATCTAATTCAAATCCGTTTGCCCAGAATCGCTCATGCAAAAACGTGACTCTGGGGGCAATTTACGGGGGCAGTCTTCTCTAGCAAAATGAAACCAAAACTGACTCTGAACACCATGGGGTTTCAATTTTCTCTACAGGAGCCAGGAGAGAACACACAATGTATAGGGTAAACGGTGAGGGGGTTTGATAGGGTAGGCACAAGACTAAATGCTTGCTAGTTTTCCCAAACATAGGTAGCCCGAGATGCAAGGCAAGTGTTAATGCCTATTCGTGTGAGGGTTTGACAGAGTAAGTTGAAACTATGAAAAACTATCGTGCTATCATGGCACCTTGGTAAATCAAATCACTCACATCAAAATCCAAGATTTTGACCCAATATCAAATAGATTATTCACATGAAAGCCATAACATTCATAACCAAAAAAATTATGACCAAATATCCAATAACTATTTGCAAACCATAGTGTTCATAACCAACAATTGGTCCACAATAATATGTGTATGATTTAAAACAAAATAACATTTCAAATATAGCACCAAAGCTTTGATCATAAAATTTATGCGTTGTATGAGACCATTGCACCACAGGTCCAATCATAATGTTAATGCGTTCTCATGAAACCATTGCACCAAGGAATTTGATCAAAAACAAAAGAACATCAAACCAGCAATGTATCAAGGATTCGATCACAATCACAAGAATACCATTGCATCACAAACTCATGAAATGAAGTGATATTAGCATAATCAAAATGCAAAGTGAGTAAAGGTTTGGTGTCTTGCCAACTGTGCGACTGTCATTGAGTTAGAAGTGAGATGACCACATAAACAAGAGTAACCATAATAATCCAGTGACGATTTTTATGCCATCGACATGAATTTGAACTCAAATTTTTCATGCTTGCAGTCGTGAAAACAAGAACCAAGGTAAGAGAGAAAACGCACGAAACAATAGTGTCATTTTATTTGAAGGTTGCGACGAAAATCAAAGTTTGCGAAACTTTGGTGTAGGCAGCTTATAAGGACATTATAAAAATGCGAATTGACTGCTAACAATGGAAACACACTGGTAGAATCAGTTATCTCTACCAAAAGAACAAATTCAGATTATGATAATGAGAAAAATTCTAACTCAAAAATAACAACCAGAAAATCGTGTAAACATCATCATTAACCAAATACTAGCAGTGTTTAAAGGATGGAAACTGATAACAGTCTTAAGACAAGCGAGCCACGATATTAAAGATAAAATCTCCAATAATGTTGACAGATCCATTGCTAGCAGAAGGCATCCATAGCCTCGACAGGGTTTCCATTTAACCCACTCTGACATCTGTATCCTGCCAAGAAGTTCCGGATCAGAGTAAAGGACATTTTAAGGTTAAGAGGTTTCTTATTTGCAAATTTTCATATAAACAATATTGCTTCACTACCAGCAGGCCTATTCAGTACCCCGATGAAGTTGTCTTGGCATCATGCATGCATTTACTCACTGCCAACAGACCTGTTCAGCATCCCGACGGGTTTACAAGCACTTCCCACAGCTCTTTTATGTTTTGATTTTTTTTAAAGATATATGATTGAGTGGGGTGACGCTGAAAATTATGATATTTTAACATATTTTTTACAGACCTCATCAGAATTTTTTAGAACTGTCCTTTATTAAGATCCAGAAATGGTTTGTTTACAGAACCAACTTTCTAAGGCAGGGAGACGTCTTCTGAGTCATTCCCTTAAGGAATAGGGACAGCGTAAAAATATAAAATATGATCATGACAGGCTTTACTTAGAGATCGAAATTAGCTAACTTATTTCAAACAACAGTCTTTGCCAACACAGATGTAAATTCCAGAAGTATATAATTAATGTTTACACAATTTCTCAGCAGTTATTTCAGAGAAAGGATTTTCTGTTTTCCTTGTCTGAACAGTTCAAAAATTCAGGTATGTGTATTTCAGCAACAAAAACTAGTGAGGATAAGGGAGAAATCAAAACACACCAGTGAAGAAAAAATTGGAAAGCAAAGAAATCCAAACAACAAAAACAAAAAACAAATATGCACAGAAGGTGCATCTGAAAACCTCATGGAACAAATCCCTTGGGAAACTGAAAGGAAGTAGGAAAATCTTGAATGATGGGAAAACAGTTCTACTCATGGTACCTTGGGTCAGGGTTGATTTAGATTTATTTATCTCTTTACTTTCCATTTAAGATTTTCATGACGATACTACGTTTTTGAAAATAAACGTTCAACTAGAAGTAAAGAGAAAAAGGATCAAGGGGACTTCCCCGACAACAGTCATATTATGTTTCTCATGGTGCACCCACTTGCGTGCATGACTGCATTATTACAAAGAGAAATAGTGAGAAATAAAAATACAAGAAAACCTATTCCTAAACCTACCCTAACTATTAAATAAACCAGAATACTACGTGAAGTCATGTTTCCAATGTAGCCATTGGAGTAACTCTAATCCTGCAATGAAAACAAGATCAAGCATTATTAAAAAGAATGGTAATATATCAACAAATGACAGAAACATATCACGCTTACCTTCATAATCAACATCTAGAAACAAAGTAAGCATGATCTTACCATTTCCTTGGATATTCTTGTTGTACGAATCCTCCAGCCATTGCACAATCTTGTCATGAAAGGATATGGAGGAGTTTTCACAGTGAAAGGATATGATTGTGGTGGAAAAGAGTAGGATGTTGTAGGTAAGATGTCAAGTCCACCAGAATCTAGGAATAGATCAGGATATAAAGAATAAAAGGAATAAAAAATAAGCAGATAAAAATAATCTCTTGAACTATGATACTCAACAATGGTATTCTCAAGACAATTCTCTTCACTTTATTTAAAACTCTTCCTCTGTTTTGGTGACAAATTCCTTAACATAATATGATCATCTGGATTTGCCTTTTTAGATAATTCAAAATTTATGTGACCAACATCTAGTCTTTCCTGTGAACAAAGTGCATTTTGAGGATGAAGGTTTAAAGTTTCTTCTTCTAGTTGCATAACTTCTTCTCTAATCAGTTTCATAGGAGTACTAGAACATTCAAGAAGATTTTCATTGCTTAAGTGTTCTTCAATGACTAATTTTAAATGTTGATTAGAGCATGAGTTACAAGAATGAGGGTATTCACCTTGAGCCGGTGGAGAATCATCTTCCATACTAGTCTTAGACTGAAAATACAATGATTCAAAGGAAAAACCAATTTGGTTTTCAATAAGAACCTGATCAATCGATTCTAACTCCCTGGCTTGTTCAACATTATCGGAGGAATTTTTCTCTTCTTGCGAAAAAAATTGTTCTTGCAGTTGAGTGATAATATTTGCAATTGGTTCTTCATTCGTGATTGAACATGACTGGATGGAAGGGATGGAAGCATCATAGAAGAGATTTAATGCCAATGACATGTCATCAATATTAAATTTACAGAGGATATGATAGACTTTTGTCAAAAATTCTTCTGAAGATGAATCTCCATTGATTAGCGAAGTATGAAATTCTTCACATAATTGATCAAAATTATAAATTTCAAAAGCATCTAGAAACTCATCTACAAATTGAAACCAATAAAAAATGTGACATGTTGGAAAGGATTCAAACCATTGTTTGATTCAACCTCTAAAAGTAAAAGCGAAAAGTTTGCATAAAACTCATAAATTTGAGATGTCATGTTTGATGCATTTGCACCAAAACTTGTTGAGGTGGTCTTTAGCATATGTATTGCCTTCACCATCAAAGGTGAGTTTGTACAAGCGAGAGACTGTCTCATTGGGAACATCGGGTAATGAGAAGTTGAAAGCATGTTCCAACACAGTTATTTGAGGAGCCATGGGGGAAATTGAATACATTTAAAATAAAGGCTCCTACAAGGCCAACTTGTCATTCAGGCCCTCCTTCTAGTGCCATTTGTTGACGGGCGAAATTGACCGTCCATCAACAGGGAGAGTGGAATCGGTCTGGGGTTGTCTAATGATGGAAACACGGCTCCTCCACCACCCATAGGTCAGAAGGTCCATGTGCACTCAYAGGATCTTCTTCTCCTYGGCCTGAAGAAATCTAATGTCATTCTATTTTCCTATCGAGAAATCTGCACCCCACAGGTTTTCTTTGGCGCAATCCCCCCTTCTTTGCTTTTGGAGGATCGGAACTCGCGGCTTTGCAAGTTCTCAGTTTATCGCTGGCTCTYGAATCCCCGAGACCCGATGTGTCAATCAACGTTTACTTCCTCTTTCCTCTATCGGGCTTTTGTCTCTATCGCGACTTCGCTACTCGCGATACCAAGCCCTCGGTTTTTCAACCCCCGATACCCGATGCGCCGAAACTCCGATACGATCCTATCGCGCTTTCGCTACTCGCGACCTCGCTCCTTTGTGACTTGGAGTACCCAATACTTGGGATCTCACCCTGCGAACTTCCAAGTTCACGAGATCTTCCGATCTCTACCACCTGTCTTCCACTCACTCCTGCAGTCCCACACGCTTCCCTTTGGTTGTCCGGATATCGCGTCTCATGATATCGCAATTCTTGATGCAATCCCTTGTAGCTCCAACTCATGAACCCCTGATACACGATATTTAATGTAGATCTAATGGCCCCTGTGCCCTGGATCAACAACTCTGCCCCTCCTGAGCTCCAAACCTTCAAACGTTCGCGTCGTAATGTCTTTTCACCTCCGCAAGATTCAACGGCCCACGGAACTTCACGAAATCTCCTTGAAGGATTTCGATCGTCTGTTCTTCCTTTTCTAAAACTACAAAATGATGGAGTACCTCTCCACGAGACTCATTCACCTGTTCGCAAACCTGCGACGCTTCCCTCAAACTTACAATAGAAGCTTCCTTGCGCTTATCCTTCAGTGAATTCGAAGGCCTATTCCTCCTGAGCTTGTTCTCGACTCTCAAGTCCTTAGAAGGAACTTTGCACACACTCCTTGCAGAAAATCTTCAACAACTCTTAAGTGTTGAAGTCTTTCAACCCTACGCGCTACTGCAACTTTGAGTCACGCTTGTCTATTCTATTCTTCAGCAACTCAGAGGTCTATCCTTCCTGAGCTTTTGTTTTTGAATCCTCAAAGGATTCTCCCGACTCCTGCACTCCTTCAAAAGTCTTCAGATGCACTCGTGGGTGCTATCCGTCCTAAACTTATGCAAACACTCAGACCCCTTGGGGGATTTTGTCCTTCTTCTTCTACAAATGGAGAATTTGACGCCTTCCTGGCTGTTCTTTTGCCTCAAGCAACCTCTTGCTGAGCCTTCTGGGAATTCAGTAACCCAACGAAGATCCTCAAATGGACTCTTCCTTCAAGGTTCCAGAACTCAAAGAGTTCTCTTCTCTTCTGTGCCTATCTGCACACTTCCTCGATGCCCTCCTGGCGGAATATCCTTCCACAGAACGTTCAGCAGTTCTGTCTCCCTTCGTGCACTACTTGCACTTGCTCGATGCCCTCCTAGTGGAGCTTTATATAACTCTCAATGATTCTAGTTCTCCCTTCTGAACTCACAACAGATTTCCACCAACTGCACCTTGTGCCTGTGCTCAATGCCCACTTGGCAGAGCTTTACAGAACTCCTCTGAGATTTGGACTGCAACTGTGTCTTCTTCCACACAGCCTTGCCTCCAAGGTATTCAACAACCTTGAGGTCTTCCTCTTCTGAGTTGATGATTTCAGTTCTTGTGCCACAGCACGTCTTTGTCTGACTCCGCAGAGTTTAGAAGTGCATCCTCTGTGCATGGATTTTAGAACCCGCAGTGTTCTGTCACACCCTCTTGGGGTAAAGCCTCAAAGACCTTCACCTAAAATCACACAAACTCCCTGCAAAATGCACAACTACAGCATACATTCACAACATATGAAGATGGTCGAAATCTGGACCAGGGGGGCAAAATTTTGCTCAATTTTCAAAGTGCTCGGAATGCAATGAAAACGGTGCCATTGCGTCCGTGTCATCTTCCTGATTTCGGCGGTATATTTACTTTCTCAAACGAAGTCCGTATGGAGAAGTTATTGCGATCTGTTCGCCGAGCCAAACAGGCAAAAATTTGATGCTGACTGTACCTGTCCGTACAGTCCATACAGGACACGTGGCAGGTCCATACAACATATGTGGTAGGTCCTTATAGGACATGTGGTGGCTTCAGGGCGTGACATGTGTCATACAGTTTTGGATTTTTTGGCACACAGTTGGGCCAATCCGAGGGTCACACATGTCACCACTAGATGGGTGACACGTGGCACGGGTGATGTCAGCGGCTGATGTGGCAGGCTGATGCAGCAGGTGACTGGACAGTACGATGCTGATGTGGCATGGTTTACTGGGCAGTATGGTGAAGTGACGTGTCTAGCATGTGGACCAATCGGTGTTTGACACGTGGCATCATTTTTGGTGAATGGTAAGGTGCCACGTGGCCCAGTCATGGGCTGCCACATGGTGCCTCTTTATTGGTTGTTTGGTTTGTTAAAAATATATTGTGTCGACTGGATTGAACCGACGACCTCCCCACAGCATAGTGAATTGGCGCGACCGCTCGACCATTGGGCCATGTGTTGTTGCTTATTATGAAAATGAGTTTAAATGTATTTAAAATCGTCGTTTTGTATTTTTTGGCGGGGATCGGGCC
>JASDQU010100651.1:204255-218269 GCA_032191745.1 Picea mariana | reverse complement strand
ATACCTTTTTTTTTGGTGTCCCAAAGATAGCTTCTTGATGTCTTCCCTGCTTTGTTCTTTTGAAATTTTCCTTGCCTTTTGTAGATGGTTGCTTTGCAACATTGTCTTCCTTCTTTGATGGACTTACCTTATTCTTCTTTGAGGTGCTTTCTTCAACATGTGTAGCTTCTTCTTTGTATCCAAGTCCTGATTTATCACATGGTGATTTTTGACTTTCCAAGATCTCATCCAATATTCGTGAGCTATTCAAGAATTTATTTGACTTCTCCACTTTCTTTCTAATATCCATAATTTCATCTTCTAACTTACAACATGACTCTTCCTTTTCTTTTATTTGATTCTTCAATAGCTATTATATGCTTTGGGGTTCTTCAATTTAGGTCTTGAGATGGACAATGGTTTCAAAACTTTTGCTAATCTCATCATCTACATTCATATATTCTTTTCCATTCTTTAGTCTTGTGATCTCTTCTTCCTTTTCTTCTAATTGAGTCTTATTGTTCTCTTCTTGTTCTTTCAGCATTTCCTTTAATTTCAAGATGTGCATTAGACTCCTCCTAAGAAACTTCTTAGTTTTATCTGAAATATCGTTATAGTCTATATAATAATGATCACTTCTATATCTATATAAACCCTCTTCAACTTCCTTCTGAAGTTTTAATAGATTTTCTTCTATTCTTTTCATGGGATAATTAACATCAACCTTTACACAAACCATTTCTAGATCTTCTTCTTCACTTGTAGAGTAAAATTCATCATAATCATTGCAATCAAGGGTTTTTGAGGGTACTTTACCTTTATTTGAAATATCTTCACGATCTTCATTTTTTCCAACATCAACACATAATTCTTTGCCTTCATTTGAAATGTCTTTAGGATCTTCCTTCGTGCTATCATCACTTGATTCTTTATCTTCACTTGAAATGTTTTCAAGATCACATTTATAAATAATACAATCAAGGGTTTTTGGAGATTCTTTACCTTTAATGATCTTAATGGAGTGATCTTCAATATCTTCCTTCTCCTTCATTCTTTGATATGTCTCCTCTAGATTTATCCATAGATCCTTGGCGGAAGTGCATTATCCCATGCTCTCTTTGATAGGGCTTGAGAGTCCACTAAGAATGGTCTTGAGAGCCAATGCATCATTCTTCTTTCCTTCCCCTTGAGCTACAAACATTGACTTGTTCTTCAATGAAACTGATCCACCAATGGATGCCTTCCAAATTGCTTCTCCCATTGTCTTCAAATGTAATCTCATCTCTATTCTCCAAGTAGAATAGTTTTCCTCATCAAGGATTGGAACTTCATCATCCACTTGTGTTTCTATGGANTCATCCATTTGTGTTTCTATGGATCTCCTTCAAGCTTGTTAAGGCTTGTAGTGAAGGCCCACTCTGATACCAATTTTTGGACACACCTGCCACACTTAGAGGGGGGGGGTGAATGAGTGTGGGGATATTTTTCCCAAAACTTCCCTCTTACACAAAACTCATTAGTTAGCATTCAACATTTACTCATTACTTATTGTTGTCATTAATAATAAATTATATGTGTATACTTATTGCTGTCATTAATAATAAATTATTGCTGTCATTACTTATTGTTGTGATTAATAATCAATTAGATGTGAATACATATCAGCAACACATCATCAACAAATCATCTCCACAAATAACACAAGGAACAAAAGATGTATGTTAATGTTTTTATTTTTATTATGGACTTCAATCCGGGGGTTTTTCAGAAACAATTGAATAGAGTAAAACTATACAATAGAACCAACACTATATTCAAGACTTATCTTACATTCTCAGCACCAACTGAGATGAGGAAATGATCCTCAACAAATATCAATATGTACCATAAACAAGTGCATCAACCATGCACCAACCTCTGTCAAACAACATGTAATCAATATGTACCATAAACAAGTGCATCCAACCATGTACCAAGTATATACCAATCATGTGCCAACTACTCATCAACAATGACTCATCAACATGTACCAATATCATCAACTATACACCTCATGTATGTGCCAACTCATCAATTGGTTGTCTCAACCATGACTAATTTTGGATTAGTCAACAACCCTAACTTGAAATAATCATAACTTTGTAACTGTAATAAATAAAGATATGAAACTAATACAAAATGTTCTTCGGTGTGTTTTATGCAATTCCTCCAGGCTTCATTACTTGGAACCTGTAAGAAAAGGAGTTATAGAAAAAATGGCATACCTTGTTGAATTCTAGCTTATTCTAGAGAGCGACCTTGTAGAGTGTGCCCCGCACAGAATCTTTGTTGAATAGATCAAAAAATGTTACAAAACATACTACATACTATAATATAACCAACATAAATGGTATCCCTAAATTTGGATATGTTATGAAGAGGTTATGACGTTTTTACCCAAAACACCTATTTTAGACTAGTTTCAGGACTAGCCACAAACTCTGTTTTTCACGTCATGTATCTCCAAAAATACAACGACCCACAAGGTGAATTTTTTACAAAAAATACTTGGAAATGTTTTCTCAATGGAATATCAATATCATGGTCTAAATCATTATATAAAAAAATTTATTATGAAAATGATGAGATGACCTGTAAATAACATATCTTAGAAAGCATCATGAAAATAATTTATCATCCCTTGAATTCCGACCATCTTTTCTTCACCTTCATTATGAAATTTGACTTAGACATCCTTTGGTTACCTCACTCACCTATAAATATTCAATATGCTTAAGTGTTCCACACCAAAAATGTTGGATCATGTTGTCATTGATGCCAATGGTTTGATTGATTGATGACTGATGTAATATAATATGTATTGTCCTTGATGAGAATGCATAGATGAAGATGGATCAATGAGTTGTCATTGATATGATGAAGATGGATCATTGAGTTGTCATTGATACATGGTGAATACGGATTGATGTGGTTTCATTGGTATATTATGAGTTGTTGGAAAAATGTATAGATGACTCATTATTGTCTTATCATAATTGATAAGGTGCACAAATGGATGAACTCCAAAGTGGTCCCCTTATGGCAAAAGCCCTCATGGGAAGACGCTTTGCGGATTGAGTTATCCTAGAATAATGGTTGGAGGACCCATGCTCTCATTATTGTCTTATCATGATTGATAAGGTTCACAAATGGATGAACTCCAAAGTGGTCCCCTTATGGTGAAATCCCTCACAGGAAGACGCTTTGCAGATTGAGTTATCCTAGAAGAATGGTTGGAGGACCCATGCTTGTATGTGGAATAACGTGATGAAAAACAAGGAAATTTTTGGTGAAACTATATTATATGTATATTTATTTTCATGCCATTTCCAGTGGTATGTAGAACATCACATAACTCCTCACAGTTAGAGAGTTATGGCCATGAGAAGTTGGAGACCCTAGGTTTGGGTAATGGACCCAAGTTTGATTGATGGGTAACAGTATGAGTTATGATATATTTTCAGACAATACTACTCTATATGGAGAGCACATGTCATTCAATTTTGGGTGGTATGTGGAACATCACATAACTCCTCACGGTTTGATAGTTATGGCCTTACGAAGTTGGAGGACCCTCACATGTCATCTAGAAGCCCCAAAAGGTCAAAGTAGTCAAAGTGGTTTAAGGGATTTTAAAAGGTAAATAATAAAGTGAAGTGATGAGTGTACTATAATTCAAAGTGAATAAAAAATAAATTATTTAAATANGTAGAACATCACATAACTCCTCACAGTTAGAGAGTTATGGCAATGAGAAGTTGGAGACCCTAGGTTTGGGTAATGGACCCAAGTTTGATTGATGGGTAACAGTATGAGTTATGATATATTTTCAGAAAATACTACTCTATATGGAGAGCACATGTCATTCAATTTTGGGTGGTATGTGGAACATCACATAACTCCTCACGGTTTGATAGTTATGGCCTTATGAAGTTGGAGGACCCTCACATGTCATCTAGAAGCCCCAAAAGGTCAAAGTAGTCAAAGTGGTTTAAGGGATTTTAAAAGGTAAATAATAAAGTGAAGTGATGAGTGTACTATAATTCAAAGTGAATAAAAAATAAATTATTTAAATAATAAGTTTAATGGAGAAATTAGAAGTGGGTTAACCCTAAAATAAGGAAAGTGGGGCCAAGTGACCTAGAAGATGTTTTTAAGGAAGCTACTTGGAGAGTATAAATAAGAGGCAAGACTCTCTCATTTTAATCACACTTGAGCATATTGAATATCTATATGTGACTGAGGTAACCAAGTATATATAAGCCTAAATTCTGAGGAAAGGTGAAGAAAAGAAGGCTGAAATGCAAGGAAGGATAAATTCTTTTAATGGTGCTTTCTAAGGTATGTTATTTACAGGTCATCTCACCATTTTTGCTATAACTTTTTTTCTATAATGATTCAGACCGTGAAATTTCTATGCCATTGAAAAAACATACCCAAGTATATGTGGGAAAACATTCAGCTTGTGGGTCATTGTAATTTGGGAGTTACACTCCGGGGAAGATAGGGTTTGTGGCTAGTCCTGAAACTAGTCAAAAACAAGTGTTTCGGGTAAAAACATCATAAATTCTTCATAACAGATCCAAATTCAGTGAGACCAAATGTGTTGGTTAGGGTATAGTATTTGGCATGTTTTTTAACCATTTCATATCAATTCAATGAATATTTTGTGCGAGCTATGCTCTACAAGGTCACTCTCTATAATAAGCCAGAATTCAACAAGGTATGCCATTTTTGCTATAATGCCTTTTCTTAGACGTTGCAAGTAGTTCCAACTGAAGAAATTTCATAAAAAAATTCAAAAACATTTTGTATCAGTTTCATATCTTTATTCATTATAGGTAAAACGTAATGATTATTTCAAGTTGGGGTTGTTGACTAATCCAAAACTAGTCATGGTTGAGACAAGCAGTTGATGAGTTGGCACATACATGAGGTGTATAGTTGATGATGTTGGTACATATTGATGAGTCATTGTTGATGATTATTTGACACATGATTGGTATATACTTGGTACATGGTTGAATGCACTTGTTTATGGTACAGGTTGATTACAGGTTGTTTAGCACAGGTTGGTGCATGGTTGATGCACTTGTTTATGTTGACAGATTGATATCTATTGAGGATTGTTGTCTCATCTCAGTTGGTGCTGAGAATGTAAGATGAGTATTACATATAGAGCTAGTGCTCTTGTAGAGTTGTACTCTATTCAGTTGTTTATGAAAAACCCCCATATTGAAGTCCATAATAAAAAGAAAAATTGTACATACATCTTGTGTTCTTTGTGTTCCTTGTGGAGATGATTTGTTGATGATATGTTGCTGATATGTATTCGCATATAATTGATTGTAAATGACAACAATGAGTAATGTGAAAATGTTGAATGTTAACTAAGGAGTTTTTGTTTAGGAGGGAAGTTTTGGGAAAAAGATCCCCACACTCATTCACCCCCCCCTCTAAGTGTGGTAGGTGTGTCCAACAATTGGTATCAGAGTAGGCATTCACTACAAGCCTTAACAAATCTTGAAGGATATCCATAGACAKAMAAATGGATGATAATGTTCCAATCCTCAATGAGGAAAACTATTCTACTTGGAGAATAGAGATGAAAGTGTATTTGAAGACAATGGGAGTAGCTATTTGGCAGGCAACCATCGGTGGATATGTTCCATTGAAGAACAAGTCAAAATTTGCAACTCAAAKGGAAGGAAAGATGAATGATGAGTTGGYTCTCAAGACCATTCTTAGTGGACTATCAAGCCCTATCAAAGAGAGCATGGGACAATGCACTTCTGCCAAGGATCTATGGCTAAATCTAGAGGAGACATATCAAAGCAAGAAGGAGAAGGAAGAAATTGAAGACAACTCCATCAAGATCATCAAAGGTAAAGAATCATCAAAAAATCTTGATTGTATTATTTCTAAATGTGATTTTGAAAACATTTCAAGTGAAGATAAAGAATCAAGTAATGATAGCACAAAGGAAGATCTTGAAGACATTTCAAATGAAGACAAAATATCATGTGATGGTGTTGGCAAGAAGGAAGATATTGAAGGTAAAGAATCTCCCAAGACTCTTGATTGCAATGACTCAAAGTGTGATGATGTTGAATTTTTCTCAAGTGAAGAAGATGATCTAGAAATAGTTTGTGTAAAGTTTGATGATAGTTATCCCATGGAAATAATTGAATAAAATCTATTAGAACTTCAAAAGGAAATTGAAGAGGGTTTATACATGTATAGGAGTGATCATTTTTATACACACTATAACTATCTTTCAGATAACACTAAGAAGTTTCTTAGGAGGATTCACAGGTACATCTTGATGTTAAAGGGAATGATCAAAGAACAAGAAGAGAGTTCTCAACTAGAAGAAAAGGAGGAAGAAATCACAAGACTAAAGAATGAAAAAGCAAATGTGAAGGTAGATGATGAGATTAGAAAAAGTTTTGAAACTATTGTCCATCTCAAGACCCAAATTGAAGAAGCCAATAGAATAGAGGAACTATTGAAGAATAAAATAAATGAAAAGGAAGAGTCATGTTGTAAGCTAGAAATTGAAATTGTTGACCTTAGAAAGAAGGTAGAAAAGCCAAACAAATTCTTGAATAACTCACTAATATTGGATGAGATCTTAGAAAGTCAAAGATCACCATATGATAAATCAGGTCTTGGATACAAAGGAGAAGATACACATGCTGAAGAAAGCACCTCAAAGAAGCATGAGATAAATCCATTAAATAAGGAAGACAATGTTGCAAAACAACCATATACGCAAGGAAAAGAAAATTTCAAAAGAACAAAGCAAGGAAGACATCAAGAAGTTATTCTTGGGACACCAAAGCAAAGGTATGAAAGTATTTTTCATGGGCATTGTTATTCATGTAATGGATATGGTCACAAATCTTTTGAATGTAGATCTTATGAAAGGAGATATAATGGAAGATTTTATAACACCATGAGGTGTTGGAGATGTGATCAAGTAGGATACATTGCTATTCACTGTAACACTATGAGATGCTATAGTTGTAGTGGATTTGGCCACACATCCCATGAGTTTTGGAACACAAGAAGAAAGTCCATGATGAGAACTTCAAATAGCATGGCTAGAAGAAGGAATGAAGAAAGGAAGGGAGACATATTTGAAAAGATGGATGCTTAGAGATCAAGTTCTGAGGAGTCGGGACATCTACAAAAGTGGGTGAAGAAGACAAAGCAGCCAGAATAGAATGAAAGACTAAAGGGAATCTCAAGTAATTCATCTACTGAAGCATACGCGAGTGACAATGGTATCAGTCGCGTACATACGTAGGCTAACCTTGTATAGGTCATGCACATACACAATCTGTTATGTAGCAGACCATGTATATGTGGTAAAGACTTGAGAAAAAGGCTATGCACAAGGATTGTAGCTTGATGTGATGGTAAAACACTCTGTTGCGGGGTCTGACATTGTTTGTTGTAGGTTCTGACACTATTTTCTATAGGTTTAAGTGTTCATCTATTGGATTATGTAAAATAAAATCTCGAGTGCATGACACTAACCCATGGGTATAGATTGATGTTGATCTATTGGTGTACATGGCTGGTACATATTTGAGTTTCATTGCTATATCTTATGATGTATTATTGGAGGCATATGTTGATATCATGGTGCATACATTTTTCATATGGATTGGGCTACATATTGGTACATATGGTTGGTGAGTTGATGAGGTGATCATGTCGTACATCATTTTTGATCTATATTTGATGCATGATTGGTACTAGTACATTGGAAGAGGCACCTACTAGTAGTTTGATTGGCAAATGTTTTATGGAGAATATGGGATTCATCATTTTCTGGTATTGGTATATGGTCATGTTCATGTTTGGTACACTCACAGATGGCATATGCTTGATGATACTACACCATTTGTAGTACTTGATTAGCACAACAATTGGCATTTGTTTGAGATACCTTATTGTGGCACTTGGCTCATGATGGAGACATATCAAGAGTGATATGATACATTGTTTGGCTTTTTGGTAGATGCAGATGGTTGACATATTGGTGGATGCACATGGTTGGAATATTGGTAGATGCACATGTTGGCATGTTGATAAAGGCATATGATTATTACATTCCATGGATGATATCTTTTGGCACATTGCATGATGTTGATGTACATAGGTATTGTGCATGATGAGCACACATTTTGTACATGATGCACTTGGTTGATATTTTTCTCATGATTCTTTATTTCATTATTGATATATCTTTTGCTTCATGATGCTTGGTATGGCATGAGTTTGATGCATGAATAGGTCCAAGGATCATTATATGGTAGCAAAATGTTCATCTTGCAAAAAAGATAGGGGATACATACCCATAGGGGGAGTCATTATTCTTCCCATGATGCTAGGAAGAAATATTTATCATATGCATACCTAGAAAAGAGCCATATACTTGAAGACAGAGCACATGAGCATAATTTCAAGGGGAGAAATGGTCACAGGAGGAGTATGTTCGATGTATATTCAACATTACTTCCTAGTGATATCCCTTGTTCAAAAGGGGAGACATTATTCAGAGGAAGATCAAAGGAATTTAGACAGGGGGAGTAGCCCCAAGGAGAGTTCAAGCAAGGGGAGCAACCCCAAGATGAGAATGGCCCTTTGTCGTTGATTTAAAAGGGGGAGAATTAATCACATTGATGTGATTGATGTTTATTGATGGAGAGATAGTCACATTGACTATTGATGTAGAGAGTGCCTTATCTACATGTTGACATCAATAATTGGTAATTGGTGTTGACATCAATGTTGGTATTGCCATCAATGCCAAAGGGGGAGATTGTTGTATCATGTTGTCATTGATGTCAATGGTTTGATTGATTGATGTCAAGTGATTGATTGATGTCAAAGGATTGATTGATTGATGATTGGTGTAATATAATATGTATTTCCCTTGATGATAATGCATAGATGAAGATGGATCAATGAGTTGTCATTGATATATGATGAAGATGGATCAATGAGTTTTCACTGATATATGATGAAGATGGATCAATGAGTTGTCATTGATATATGATGAAGATGGATCGATGTGGTTTCATTGATATATGATGCAATGTTGGAAAAATGTATACATGATTCATTATTGTCTTATCATGATTGATAAGGTGCACAAATGGATGAACTCCAAAGTCGTCTCCTTATGGTGAAAGCCCTCATGGGAAGACACTTTGCGGATTGAGTTATCCTAGAAGAATGGTTAGAGGACCCATCCTCCCATTATTGTCTTATCATGATTGATAAGGTGAACAAATGGATTAACTCCAAATTGGTCCCCTTATGGTGAAATCCCTCATGGAAAAACGCTTTGCAGATTGACTTATCCTAGAAGAATGGTTGGAGGACCCATTCTTGTATATGAAATAATGAGATGAAGATCAAGGAAATTGTTGGTGAAACTATCCTAGATGTATATTGCTTGTCATTCCATTTCCGGTGGTATGTATAATTTCACATAACTCCTCACTGTTAAAGAGTTATGGCCATGAGAAGTTGGAGACTCGAGGTTTGGGTAATGGGCCCAAGTTTGTTTGATGGATAATGGTATGAGTTATAATATATTTTAAGCCAATAATATTCTATATGGAGAGTACATGTCATGAAATTTCTGGTGGTAAGTGGAATGTCAAATAACTCCTCACGGTTTGAGAGTTATGGCCTTACGAAGTTGGAGGACCCTCACATGTCATCTAGAAGCCCCAAAAGGTCAAAGTAGTCAAAGTGGTTTAAGGGATCTTAAAAGGTAAATAATAAAGTGAAGTGATGAGTGTACTATAATTCAAAGTGAATACAAAATAAATTATTTTAATAATAAATTTAATGGAGAAATTAGAAGTGGGTTAACCCTAAAATAAGGAAAGTGGGGCCAAGTGACCTAAAAGATGTTTTTAAGGAAGATACTTGGATAGTATAAATAAGAGACAAGGCTCTCTCATTTTAATCACACTTGAGAGTACTGAATATCTATATGTTTCTAATGTAACCAAGGATATCTAAGCTGAAATTCTAAGGAAATGTAAAGAAAATAAGGCCGAAATGCAAGGAAGGATAAATTCTTTTGATGSTGCTTTCTAGGGTATGTTATTTACAGGTCATTTGACCAGTTTCTCTATAAAAAAATTTATATAATGATTCTGAGCRTGAAAATTCTATTCCATTGAGAAAACATACCCAAGTATCTGTGGTAAAAAATTCAACTTTTGGGTCGTTGTATTTTTGGAGTTACACTCCGAGGAAAATAGGGTTTGTGGTTATTCCTGAAACTAGTCAAAAACGAGTGTTTCATGTAAAAATGACATAAATTATTCATAAAACATCCAAAATCCATGAGACCACATGTGTTGGTTAGGGTATAGGCTATAGTATGCTATGTAATATTTTCAGATCAATTAAATGAATATTTTGTGCGGGTCACACTCTACAAGGTCGCTCTCTAGAATAAGCCAGAATTCAACAAGGTATGCCATTTTTGCTATAACGCCTTTTCTGAGAGGTTCCAAGTAGTGCCACCTAAATGAATTGCATAAAACACACTGAATAACTTTGTGTATCAGTTTCAGATCTTTATTCATTACAAGTACAAAGTTATGGTTATTTCAAGTTGGTGTTGTTGACTAATACAAAACTAGTCATGGTTGAGACAAGCAGTTGATGAGTTGGCACATACATGATGTCTATAGCTGATGATGTTGGTACATATTGATGAGTCATTGTTGATGATTATTTTACACATGATTGGTATATACTTGGTACATGGTTGTATGCACTTGTTTATGGTACAGGTTGATTACAGGTTGTTTGGCACAAGTTGGTGCATGGTTGATGCACTTGTTTAGGTTGACAGATTGATATATGTTGAGGATTGTTGCCTCATCTCAGTTGGTGCTGAGAATGTAAGATGAGTCTTTCATATAGAGATGGTGCTCTTATAGAGTTGTACTCTATTCAGTTGTTGTTGAAAAACCCCCGGATTGAAGTCCATAATAAAAAGAAAAATTGTACATACATCTTGTGTTATTTATGTTCCTTGTGGAGATGATTTGTTGATGATATTTTGTTGATATATGTTGCTGATATGTATTCACATATAACTTATTATAAATGACAACAATGAGTAATGAGAAAATGTTGAATGTTAACTAAGGAGTTTTTGTGTAAGAGGGAAGTTTTGGGAAAAATATCCCCGCACTCATTCACCCCCACCCTCTAAGTGTGGTGTGTGTGTCCAACAAAAAATTCTCAAGAAGATCTCCATCAATACTCCAAAAGATATTCTCACAAGAAGTTCTCCATTGATCCACAAAGATGATGATCTACAAGAGACCATTGCTATCTTATTTATACTTTCATCCTATAGGTCACTTAACCCATTTTTAGGTCACTTAAACCATTTCTAGGTCACTTAACCTATTTTATTTATTTTAGGGTTAACCACTTTCCAAAAATACAAATTTCTCCAATACTTTATAATTTACATATTCCTTCTTGATTTTTTCACTTCTCTTTATTATTTAAATAATCCACCTTGACTTTGTCACTTTACTTTATCATTTAAATAATGATTTCTTATTTTAGGTCACTTTGAATTCTTTGACCTTGGGGTCTTCAAGCCTTCATGTGGGGGTCCTTCATCTTCATAAGTCCATAACTCTCAAACCATGAGGAGTTATGTGACATTCCACATACCACTGGAAATGGCATGACAGTCACTATCCATCTAGGATAGTTTGACCAACAATTTCCTTGATATTCATCTCATTATTCCACATACAAGCTTGGGTCCTCCAACCATTCTTCTAGGATAACTCAATCCGTAAAGCGTTTTCCCGTGAGGGCTTTCACCATAAGGGGACCACTTTGGAGTTCATCAATTTGTGCACCTTATCAATCATGATAAGAAAATAATGAGAGCATGGGTCCTCCAACCATTCTTCTAGAATAACTCGATCCACAAAGCTTCTTCTCGTAAGGGATTTCACCATAAGGGGACCACTTTGGATTTCATCCATTTGTGCATCTTATAAATCTTGATGAGAAAATAATGAGTCATCTATACATTTTTCCAAAGCTGCATCATATACCAATGAAAACACATCGATCCATATTCATCATGTATCAATGACAACTCATTGATCTTCATCATATCAATGACAACTTATTGATCCATCTTCATCTATGCATTCTCATCAAGGAAAATACATATTACATTACATCAATAATCAATCAATCAATCTTTTGACATCAATCAATCACCTGACATCAATCAATCAAACCATTGGCATCAATGACAACATGATCCAACGAAATGATATATAAGTAGACCATATGTTGGTTGTGGACTGAAGGTGATTTTATGAGACTAGAAACCTATATACAATTTTTGTGTGTATTATAATGTCGTAAGACTCAAGGGTCAAGTGTCAACCAATAGTGGATGCATTTGTTGCAATGGTTATCCCTTGGAATGCTCATGGAATTGGTTGCACATCCAAGAGGGTGTCATCAAGAGGTTGAATGAGCCATGTACCTGAAAGAATCCCTATTATACTAATAGTGGTATAGGTTATGTACCCATGTATTCCACTGGATGGTTGTTCCTTTATATGGACTTCCACAAATTGTTGATGTCTAAAAGAAGCATGTCCACCTTTGAACCAAAAGACATACTTTGTTGTTGAGGAGCATCTTAGGTATGTAAGGGAGTATGTGTTGTTTGTTATTGTATTGGTCATTATAATGTGTACTTTGTCTCTACTTGGGCAATAATTCCAAAAAAATGTTAAATCTAGTTGGATATGAAAGATTATCTTCTAACTAATTAACTCCTAGTTTGGTGTGTGGTTGAAATACTCTTTCATCAAATTGTTAATATGTTAAAATAGTGTATTTATTTTAAAGCAAAGATTGATATATTTATACATGTAGTGTTATAATAATTGAATAAATCATTTTTGTTGTGTGAGGAAAGAATGTCTACTCTCTTATTTTTGTAAAAAAATTATAAACGAACTTAAAAAAAAATACAATAAACAAAACTAAACTTTTCAATAATAGAAAATAAAACATTTGAATTAGCATCGTATCACATTCTCTTAACATATTTTATCATTATTTTTATCAACTTAATTATATAAACATTTTATTAAAAAGAAATATATGATATAGTTATCTCTCACATTCTTTCTCTAACCATTGTGGATAAGGGAAATCAGACTTGTGATCATGCACATCACAGCTGGTCATAGTGTTTTATATCATAGTTGGTCATAATGCTTTATATGATAAGGATATGTGAGTCATATTTTAACTCGTTTAACATAACCTCTTAAAAACGATACTTTTAGAGGAATTAGATATTTCCAACCCTCCAACATAATTGAGCTCATTATAAGCTTAGTTGATCCTAACAACTCTTTAACATAATTTTTTATTTTGACTTTGACTAAATTTCAAAATTTAAATTTAGGAAGAAAACAATGTTGCATTCGTGGATAGGAGTGTTCGGAATGAGTAGGATGTCAAGTTGGGAGTGACAATATTATATATTTAAAAACATATAAAAAAACATTTTAGATTACAATGTATCGAGATAATGATAAATTTTAAATTTTATGAGGGGATCAAGAAGATAATACAACTTTGAGGCTAGGAAACCCTAACCAGAGAGCCATGTATTTTCTCGATTGTTTCTCATCGAGACCGCTGCAAGGTTATTCATGGCTCGTCTCTCTTGGGTCGTCAGGGTTGTGCTAGTTGCATCAAATCTGGAGCTTGTGCCTTGGGGGAGCCCTAGCTTGTCATGTGTTGTTCTCTCTTTTGTTTTAGTTATTTTCCTCCTTCATGCCTAGTTTATGGCCACACTTTATTTGGGTTGGATCAGAATATATTTTTCTTTCTAGGTGAGATGATTGGTGTCCATGAGTCCTTTTCTTGTACGTCG
>JASDQU010100651.1:184158-194938 GCA_032191745.1 Picea mariana | reverse complement strand
AATAATGATTTAGGAAAGTAGATGGGTCTCAAATTTCTATAAAAGAAGGGGAAAAGAAGGAAGAAGGGATGAACGGTTAGCGTAACAATACGCTGCTGGATTGTGGCTTGACGGGTTGCTTGTGAGGATTTGGGTTTATCTCAGCTGTGTTGGAGTGGTAGCTCAGTCGTAGAGGTGAGCTGAGAAGCTAGTCTTATCTCTATATCTTGTGTGGCCCCTTTGGGGCTCGGGGGGCTAAGGGGGAAGAAGAGTACCCCTAGCGATTGGCTGGGAGGTATTGATGAGTCGCTACGGTCGGAAAGCGGGAGCGGCATCGAGTGTGGATGCGGTGCGGAGCATGGGACGTCATCTGAGGCAAGCGAGAGGCAACGGTGTGAAATTTTATTTTTGGTAGAGTAAACTGTCTAGTCATTTTCTTATGCGGTTATGATGCATTATATTAAGATGTTGCTTCAGCTATGATAGTTCGTTTGTATGCTACGGTGATTTTTGTCCTGGAAACCTTTGTGGGGTAGATGTTGGGATTGCTGTCTTGTATACCGAATTTGTTATTATTAGTTATCTTGCATTCTGGAAATCGTCGTGATGGATAGTGTTGGTATTCTGGCAATTGTCTGAAATTTTTTTACCACTGCATTCTGGCCATGAGAAGGATGTATGAGTTGGGCGTTTTTCTTTATGGTATGCATTGTATATATTGGGTGTTGATCTGCGTTGAATGTGTTAATGACTGCATTTTCACTTCTGGCATTTATTTACGGGGTGATTTTATTCACATATAGCAGCATTATTTTATTGGGCGTTGTTATGTACAGTGGGCATTTTGGGCGTTTTTGCACTGTTGTCGGGCGTTTTTTTTTATACACTGTATTATATTGGGCGTTTGCACTGATTGTATTGGGCGTATTACCTCTGTTATGGGGCGCACTTAAATACTGTATTATGTTGGGCATTTTTCACTGATTGCATTGGGCGTTTTACCACTGTTATGGGGCGCACTTATATCCTGTATTATTGGGCGTTTTCCACTGTATGGGGTCTACGTTTTAGGGTAATGTGTTTATGGTTATACAAATCGAATTGCTTTCTGAATAAAATCTGAATCCTTTACATCCTGTTTTATTTGTTGTGGTCCGTGTGTTAATGGTTAGTGCCATTCGAATTGCCTTCTGATCGCAAGTCCTAACCTCTTCGCAATTCAATTTAGTTACTGGAGGTCTGCGGTTCAATTGACAATGCACACCCTTATGCCATCTGAACGCATTTCGATCCCTTTACATTTCCATTTGGTTACTGGAGGTCTACGTTTTAATTGGCATTGCAAATCTCATGGCAGTCTGAACGGAAATTCTGAGTCCCATTACCTTCATTTTTTTTCCCTGGCATTTCATGGTGCCTTCTGGCAGTTCGTTAACCCCTGGAAATGCGTTTTAGTGGGATTTTAAGTGAACTGCGACTTAATGGCATCTTTTGTATGCGTGGCTTGTGTTAAATGGTCTCTGTATTACCCTCTTTGCATTTCTCGGTCAGAGGGGGCATTAAGGTATTACAGTGTGTGTTTATTGCTTTACAGTGTGAGTTTTTAATATATTGCAGCGCGTGTTAAATATTTACAGTTGCGTTTGTTACAGACTGGGCATCCATCTAGATTTTATTCAGGATAACTATTAGTGTTGTACTCGGATTGGTGTGGCTCGTTTATAGGTTGAGAATGGTTTTAATAATTATAATCCCATTATAATTGTCATTGTGTTCT
Source organism: Picea mariana (assembly GCA_032191745.1). Taxonomy (NCBI): domain Eukaryota; kingdom Viridiplantae; phylum Streptophyta; class Pinopsida; order Pinales; family Pinaceae; genus Picea; species Picea mariana. Next base: position 193,182 of record JASDQU010100651.1, on the reverse strand, counting down.
AAAATGAGCTTGGTTCTAATATTAGGGTTCTATTAGCATTTAATAATTGGTATGGATAATATCGTTTAACATTGTGTTTCCAATGATATCAATTAAAATCATGGTTTAATATTGTTGTTTCAACATTTTGGGTTTCATACTGTCGGTTAGTGTTATGGTTAGATTATCGTTTCAATATTGGGTTTTACATTATCATTTTAATATTATGGTTGAACCTTTCTGTTCAATATTATTGTTTTAATATGCATGTTTTAAATTCTGGTTGTAATAATGTTGTTCAATATAAATAGGGTTCTATTATCGTTTTAGTCTTGGCTTCCATGGGCTGATTAAAATATTCCGGTTTACCTTGCTGTTTTGATATATGGTACTATTATCATTAATATTATAGTTTTCCTTATTATTATCGTTGGATAGTATGGTTTTAAATTGAGCAGGGTTTTAATATTGTCGTTTAATAATATGTGGTCATTGATTAGGATGTTACCTTGTTACTTTTAGTTACAAATATGATGTTAGTCTTGTATATTTACAATATTGTAAGGGTTGTCCCTTAGTAGAAGGCGTACTAGCATTTTGCGGTTGATCAAGGTAAATGTATTACCCCCGCCTTGGAAAAATGCTATGTAGTCGTGATAACTCAGGAGCGTAAGGAAATTGTATTTGTTTATATTAATATGGTAGTATAATGAATATGGAGGATAATTCAGTATAATGACATAAAATTCTTTTATAATTTCAACACCAGGGGTAAGGCCCTTAAACTAAGGGCACTAATTCAATTAGATCTACCTTATAACTAATGTACTCATGTCTCAATAAAATCAATGGAGAATTTGGCTAGTAATCAATCACGGATGAGTCTTAGACAATGCCTTGTCTTTAATTTTAATAGTCGTCATCCGAGTCCTTGTCTTGCGCCTTCTGTAGAAGACGTGGTCGCTCTTCGTCTACGGTTGCATTGGGTTGTAAAAATTTGTCGATTGGTCTGCTTGTGTCGGGCGGGATACATACACCTTCTGTAGCCTTAGCATATAGGTCTGTGTGTATTTTGTGTGTAAAGGATCCAGTGCCATATAAAGAGTCTCGGGCCCTTTAAAGGCAGGGTTCCACTCTTGCGACACACCTGACGGAGGTTACTAACTTCTGCCTGAGCAGTCGGCCAGGAGCCTGTCTAATCTTCTTTCGAGAAGACATAAGACTAAAAGCCCTGCTTTCCTCTGCAGAAATAGTAAACTCTACCGATGGATCCTTCCTTCTGTGACCGTACTATACTTAACACCTGGTGTTGTTTACTGCTTACAACTGATTGTTGTACACCTTATGTCTAGGGGCATTTTTACTTGCTGTCACTGTGATTGTCGGGGTCGTCTGGTTGTGTTCATCTTGCTTGTGTCTTGTTCTAGGTCGGGTTACTAGTTTCTGTCTGAGCAGTCAGCCAGGAGCCTATCTAATCTTCTTTCGAGAAGACATAAGACTAAAAGCCCTTCTTTCCTGTGCAGAAATAGTAACCCTAACACCCGAGAGTCTTCCCTCTATGTTCTTACTGTACACCCCCAGTATGTCATAATGTTTGTGTTGTGCGGCTTATGCCTGTGATCGCACATTGTTACAGTTACTCGTTGTGTGCCTTCAGTTTTGCCTTGTCATGGTTGCATCTTGTTGGTTGTCGAGTGGTGTCATACAGTTAAGCGTGTGGTTACTTCTACACGCGCGCACACACTTTAAAGAAAAAAAAAAAAAAAAAAATTGCACCTGTTACTAGAATGGTTGTCGTAACGAGGAGGACATTGCATATGGTATCAGAGTGGGTTCGACCCACGACTTGGGATTTGCTACAGCTTCCGTTGACATGATTATGTTGATTATTCTGTTTTTGATCAAGTTGATTGTGTGTGTGCAAGTAATCATGGTTAGAGGACGCCACGGAGGCAGACGACGGGGTGCTAGGGAAGGAGGCATGACGCCTCCAGTAGCATCCACGCCTGAGGGATCTAACCCCCAGGGAGGCGAGTAGGTCCTTGGACAGGAGCAGATCGCAGATGCCGATGTTGTGGGGATGATGAGATATTTCCAGCACATGTCTGAGGCATTGATCAACAGATTGGACAAAGATGAGGCCAGGGCGCCGACACCTGCTGAGGTTTCGTCGCGCACACTGGCCGTTACAGGTAGCATTCACCGTGAACTCGAGAAGGTGAAATTTCCCAAGTTCTTTGGTGCCCCTGACGGCGTAGCCGCTGAGGCATGGTTGGAGAATATGGCGATGTGCTTCGCACTTCGTGATTATACCTCCAACATGAAGGTATACATGGCGGTCTTTCAACTAAAGGGGATCACTCTTCTATGGTGGAACATGCTCCTACTGCAGCTGAACAGGGCCGTCGAAGACGTGTCATGGGAATTGTTCGAGGAACGGTTCCGGGAGAGGTATCTTTCAGAGGAATTCATTGAGCGTCAACTCAATGAGTTCAATGCATTACGACAGAGAGGTCGTACAGTGCCCGAGTACGAGGCATGTTTTATGGAGCTGCTCTGGTATGCTCCGCATTTGAACACTGAGAAGCTCAAGGTCAACAGATTCGTGTTTGGCCTTAACGGCAGCCTGCGTACAAATTAGGATTCTGATGCCTCAAACCTTGCACGATGCTGTCCAAAAGGCCCTTATAGCAAAGGAGGAGCTTATCAGTGGGGGTCAGACCAGGACTCCAGCGAGACCTATAGGGCAGGGTTCATCTGGTATGCCGCAACAGCAGACACCAGCGAGACACATGCCGAGGTATCATGGCTTCCAGAGGGGATCCACTTTTGCTACACCACGACGACCGCCGCCTCAGCAGCGGACACCTTACCGAGCACCATAGTAGTAGCAGAAATGTCGCCCGCAGCAGCAGCAGTTTAGGCTTGTTCAGCAGAACAGACCAGGTTTCCAGGCCGGTGGGCAGTCATTTTCTACTTCGGTTACCAGGACTACTGGTCCGAAGAAGGGGTGTTGTACCTGTGGGGAGCCACACTACTAGTGCGATTGTCCTGTGGAGAGGACCAGAGCATCCGGATCATCCATACCTTCTACAGTGGGAGATATGGGCAAGGCCCATTAGGTTCACGCAGTGGTGAATAACCGCCAGGCAGAGCACCAGTCGACAGTGCTCGAGATGACAGGTATCGGATGAGGGAGCGCTCACGGCTGAGCCAATCCACATTTTAGATCATCGTGATTGACAGTTACGACGTCGAACGGTAGATCATGTCAAGGTCTAGTGAGACAGTTATAGTCCGCACTGGGCGACCTGGGAGGACACATATGATATGCGCCAACAGTTTCCATTTTTGTTTGATGGATAGACTTATGATATTGGGGTACTTATGATATTGTGGTACATTTATTTCAGCATTTATACTGAGAAACTTCGGGACGAAGTTTAGACCAAGAGGGTGTGTATGTAACATCCTGCTCTGGCGCACTTACAAACTTATTCTTTGAGGACACTTGCTCGCAAGTGATCTAGATTTTTATGATGATGGAACTTTTTCCTTCATTATGATGCGTTAAGTTAGATGACAAGATGTTTTTACTACTTGATGTGGACAGGTGCTGCTGACTCGATTTCATTGAGTGTGCAGGGTTTTGGACCTTGAGGATGCAAAGGCATTGGTGGAACTCCCTTGGACTCTGGATTGAGTTAGGGAGTGGGCTATTTGGGTTGTTTCATTTACTGTGATATTGCTTTGTTTGATCCTATGTTATTGATTTTATGATATGTTGTTGACATGATCTGACATGATGATTGATGATGCAGGCTGATGATAGCTTGCCGACCAGAATCACATATGGAGTAAAGGGGCCACACATGATTCCAGACAGGATGAGGGAGAGGTGTGGACAGTAGCCCTGCCACAGCCTACTAGCACTCCCGCCGTGGCTTGAACTATAGGTTAACGATTACCTAGTTCGAGAGGAGCCATGATGCCGTGAGGGCAGACTGCGACAGTCACTCATGATGATTCTAAAGGGCGCGCAATAAGGTGGGGGCCTTATTTCTTAGAGCCCTTAGTCTCCCACAAGTTCACCTAGCGGAGTGTTAACTCCAGGGGTTATAGATGTCTACCAATCCGTCAAGTTGGCGAGTGGCACCCTTGGAGCACGTGGTGCATCCTGATGGGCACGTCGCACAAAAGAATCACAAGTGGGAGAGTGGCACCCTTGGAGCACGTGGTGCATCTTGAAGGGCACATCGCGCCACAGAGGTAAACGAGCCGAGTGGCACCCTTGGAGCACGTTGTGCATCCTAAAGGGAACGTCACATTGATGATGATGATGAGACAAACTAGATGACCCTAAGACCTTAACGCCTGATAAAATTCTTAAAACGACTCCCCTAATGAATTGTCGCCCAGTTCAATCTAAACCTAAATTTCAAACATCTCAAAGATGAAATTTTGATAAGCCCTAAGAAAAGATCCTACAAAATTAAACATAAGGGCGTAAACTAAAACCCTCCTATGTGTTAGTTAAAGTCTTCTTAAACTAAGGGGGGGTAAAGTAATGAGGGGATAAATAAATTGAAACCCAGGTTTTAAATTTTAAAGAAGAACTAAAATTATTAAAGAGTGGGAGTATAAAAATTTAGGATTTTAAAAATATATTGAAAAGACTATTACGCGCATTTATCATTTTGGGTTTAACAAAAAAATATATAATAAAAAAAAATAAAAAAAATAATAATAATAAAAGAGAGGAATAAAAAAAAAATAGAAATGAGGAAACTTGTGATAAAGGAAACTTAAAAATGGAAACTAGGAGACATAGGGTAAAAAGCGAAAAGGAATCAGCATTTAAGGAGTTACTAAAAATCAGAAACTTCATTTTAGGAAAGTTATTAAAAGCATGAGAGGGGATCTAGGAACCCTAGGAGTAATTTAAGGAGCGATTTTTGGGGTAGTGAGGGAATTGAGTCTTTTAATTATTAAAAAGAAATTAATTTGGAGAACCATGGGGGATGAGTGACACTTGGACGGMAAAAAATGTTTAGAGGTTGGTCATTAAAAATTAATTTAATAATGATTTAGGAAAGTAGGTGGGTCTCAAAATTCTATGAAAGAAGGGGAAAAGAAGGAAGAAGGGATGAACGGTTAGCGTAATGTTAAGCTGCCGGATTGTGGCTTGAGGGATCGCTTGTGAGGAGTTGGGTTTATCTCAGCTATGTTGGAGTGGTAGCTCAACCATGGAGGTGAGCTGAGAAGCTAGTATTATCTTTGGATCTTGTGTGGCCCCTTTGCGGCTCGAGGGGCTAAGGGGGAAGCAGAGTACCCCTAGCGATTGGCTGGGAGGTACCGGTGAGTCACTACGGTCGGCAAGCGGGAGAGGCACGGAGCGTGGATGCGGCGCGGAGCATGGGACGTCATCCAAGGCAAGCGAGAGGAAACGGTATGAAATTTTATTTCTGGTAGAGTAAACTGTCTAGTCATTTTCTTATGTGGTTATGATGCATTATATTAAGATGTTGCTTCAGCTATGGTGGTTTGTTTGTATGCTATGGCGATTTTTGTCCTAGAAACCTTTGTGGGGTAGATGTTGGGATTGCTGTCTTGTATACCGAATTTGTCTTTATTAGTTATCTTGCATTCTGGCAATCGCCGTGATGGATAGTGTTGGTATTCTGACAATTGTCTGAAATTTTTTTACCGCTGCATTCTGACCATGAGAAGGATGTATGAGTTGGGCGTTTTTCTTTATTGTATGCATTGTAGATATTGGGTGTTGACCTGCGTTGAATGTGTTAATGAATGCGTTTTCACTTCTAGCATTTATTTACGGGGCATTTTTATTCACATACAACAGCATTATTTTATTGGTCGTTGTTATGTACAGTGGGCATTTTGGGCGTTTTTGCACTGTTGCCGGGCGTTTTTTTTTATACACTGTATTATATTGGGCGTTTGCACTGATTGTATTGGGCGTATTACCTCTGTTATGGGGCGCACTTAAATACTGTATTATTTTGGGTGTTTTGCACTGATTGCATTGGGCGTTTTACCGTTGTTATGGGGTGCACTTATATCATGTATTATTGGTCATTTTCTACTGTATGGGGTCTGCGTTTTAGGGTAATTTGTTTATGGTAATACAAATCGAATTGCTTTCTAAATAAAATTTGAATCCTTTACATCCCGTTTTATTTGTTGTGGTCTGTGTGTTAATGGTTAGTGCCATTCGAATTGCCTTCTAATCGCAAGTATGAACCTCTTCACAATTCAATTTGGTTACTGGAGGTCTGTGGTTCAATTGACAATGCGCACCCTTATGCCATCTGAACGCATTTCGATCCCTTTACATTTCCGTTTGGTTACTGGAGGTCTGCTTTTTAATTGGCATTGCAAATCTCATGGCAGTCTAAATGCAAATTCTGAGTCCCATTACCTTCGGGTTTTTTTTTTTCCTGGCATTTCGTGGTGCCTTCTGGCAGTTCGTTAACCCCTGGCAATGCGTTTTAGTGGGATTTTAAGTGAACTATGACTTAATGGCATCCTCTGTATGTGTGGCATGTGTTAAATGGTCTCTGTATTACCCTCTTTACATTTCTCGGTCAGAGGGGGCATTAAGGTATTACAGTGCGTGTTTATTGCTTTACAGTGTGAGTTTTTAATATATTGTAGTGCGTGTTAAATATTTACAGTTGCGTTTGTTACAGACTGGGCATCCATCTGGATTTTATTCAGGATAACTATTAGCATTGTACTCGGACTGGTGTGGCTCGTTTATAGGTTGAGCATGGTTTTAATAATTATGATCCCATTATAACTGCCATTGTATTCTAAAATGTGCTTGGTTCTAATATTAGGGTTCTATTAGCATTTAATAATTGGTATGGATAATATCGTTTAACATTGTGTTTCCAATGATATCGATTAAAATCATGGTTTAATATTGTTGTTTCAACATTTTGGGTTTCATACTGTCGGTTAGTGTTATGGTTAGATTATCGTTTCAATATTGGGTTTTACATTATCATTTTAATATTATGGTTGAACCTTTCTGTTCAATAGTATGGTTTTAATATGCATGTTTTAAATTCTGGTTGTAATAATGTTGTTCAATATAAATAGGGTTCTATTATCGTTTTAGTCTTGGCTTCCATGGGATGATTAAAATATTCCGGTTTACCTTGCTATTTTGATATATGGTACTATTATCATTAATATTATGGTTTTCCTTACTATTATCGTTGGATAGTATAGTTTTAAATTGAGCAGGGTTTTAATATTGTCGTTTAATAATATGTGGTCATTGATTAGGATGTTACCTTGTTACTTTTAGTTACGAATATGATGTTAGTCTTGTATATTTACAATATTTTAAGGGTTGTCCCTTAGTAGAAGGCGTACTAGCATTTTGCGGTTTATCAAGGTAAATGTATTACCCCCGCCTTGGAAAAATTCTATGTAGTCGTGATAACTCAGGAGCGTAAGGACATTGTATTTTTTTATATTAATATGGTAGTATAATGAATATGGAGGATAATTCAGTATAATGACATAAAATTCTTTCATAATTTCAACACCAGGGGTAAGGCCCTTAAACTAAGGGCATTAATTCAATTAGATCTACCTTATAACTAATGTACTCGTGGCTTAATAAAATCAATGGATAATTTGGATACTAATCAATCACGGATGAGTCTTATAAAATGCCTTGTCTTTAATTTTAATGGTCGTCGTCCGAGTCCTTGTCTTGCACCTTCTGTAGAAGACGTGGTCGCTCTTCGTCTACGATTGCGTTGGGTTGTAAAAATTTGTCGATTGGTCTCCTTATGTTGGGCGGGATACAGACACCTTCTGTAGCCTTAGCATATAGGTCCATGTGTATTTTCTATGTGAAGGATCCAGTGCCATATCAAGAGTCTCGGGCCCTTTAAAGGCAGGGTTCCACTCTTGCGACACACTTGACGGAGGTTACTAGTTTCTGCCTGAGCAGTCGGCCAGGAGCCTGTCTAATATTCTTTCAAGAAGACATAAGACTAAAATCCCTGCTTTCCTGTGCAGAAATAGTAAACTCTACTGATGGATCCTTCCTTCTGTGACCGTACTGTACTTAACACCTGGTGTCATTTACTGCTTGCAGCTAATTGTTGTACACCTTATGTCTAGGGGCATTTTTACTTGCTGTCACTATGATTGTCAGGGTCATCTGGTTGTGTTCGTCTTGCTTGCGTCTTGTTCTAGGTCGGGTTACTAGTTTCTGCCTGAGCAGTCGGCCAGGAGCCTGTCTAATCTTCTTTCGAGAAGACATAAGACTAAAATCGCTGCTTTCCTGTGTAGAAATCTTAACCCTAACACCTGGGAGTCTTCCCTCTATGTTCTTACTGTGCACCCCCAGTATGTCATAATGTTTGTGTTGTATGCCTTATGCCTGTGATCGCACATTGTTACAGTTACTCGTTGTGTGCCTTCAGTTTTGCCTTGTCGTGGTTGCGTCTTGTTGGTTGTTGAGTGGCGTCGTACAGTTAAGCGTGTGGTTACTTCTACACGTACTCACACACTTTAAGGGTAAAATCATGAGTCTGGGTAACACTTTCATGACAATCGGGTCTCCAAAATTTGTAGCGGCAATTTTTCAGCCAAACAAATGTTGTTTTCGGCCGAAAATTTTCACGTCAAATTTAATGGTGCCCTCGAAATTCATGTACAACGTTTTTTGGATGAATTATTTTCCCGTGGTAAGCATATTTTGGCCGAAAGAATTTTCGGCCGAAACATTTATTTTTAACGGATTCCGTTAAAAACTAGGTTTCGGCCGAAAACTTGAAAATGGGACTGTTTGCAGGAACCTACAAATTCTCTCCATCTTACTTCATCTTTGGAGGTAGCGGACTCCTACAAATACTTAGAATTTAGTTTGAGAAATGATACCAACATTTTTAAAATTGAATCTACTTTCATTGGGTATAATTTGTTTTCATTTTCATTGTTTTTATCTAATTTTATTTAATTTTATAAAAAAATCAGTAAATAATATTTTTAGGT
>JASDQU010100651.1:155538-183852 GCA_032191745.1 Picea mariana | reverse complement strand
AATAATAGATACATTGTTGTGGAAAACAATAACTCATTATCATTCCTTTCATGTTTAAGGAACATACTGTTAAACAATTGTCAAATTGACATATCAAATCTTGATAAAAAAAAATTGAAAAATAGTCATTAGAAATATAACAAAATTATTCACAAGTTTTGTTTTTAATGTAAAGTGAAATTCTAAATTAAAAAAATACTTTTGTATGCCGGAAGTTGAAGAACTTGTGAAAATACAGTTTGTTTTGTCATAAAACAAGAAAAAGTGTTACCCATCTTCATGATTTTACCCTTAAAGAAAAAAAAAAATTTGCACCTGTTACTAGAATGGTTGTCGTAACGAGGAGGACGTTACATCCATCATGATGCAACTTCAACAACTCAATTGGATCCTCCATGCCTGAGCCATTCAATGTGAGAAGGAAACAAATACATAGGGAAATGAATAAAATTGACCATGATACTACTATAATCAAACCTCCATTACAATAGTATATGATCCTCAACTAGATCATCCATGCACGAGTGTTTTAAACATATTTTACAGACAAAATGGAAAGAGGAAAGGTGGCTTCTATTAACATGAAATTCTCAATTCGATTACATAACCAGAGAATAGCTCTGGAAGAACAAAATTGTAGATTGGGAGCTCTTCTTGATTGAAGACCCTTTACAAAATAATAGAACTCCATACATTTACTCAAAAACAAAAAATATCCCAGCAGAGGCATGCTCTAGCTTCCATGGAGCGACGTCTTCTCAATCAAACTTTGTAGGTATTCCTTTATTAGACACAACCTCAGTCAGTATGGGATTTGAGGGAAAAATCCATCCAGAGGGGAATTATGAGCTGACAATCTACCTCCACGGCCAGCCCTTTCTGGATTTCCATTCATAGGTTGGGATGAGGTTTCAGCTACTAGCACCTACCTCCATTAAATACTTCATCGGGGTCATAATGAGGCTTTGAATGCCTAGGGATATTCTACAGGATGTTGGCGGTGCTTCAAATCAACCTGGAAATCTTGAAACCATGACAATTTTACTCTGTAACGAACATAGGTATTTTCGGCCTTGGGAGAAGACCTGACAATTTTTTCACCCTTTCCCCACATGCGACCTTGGGCCATGACCCCTCGCTTAACTTCACAGGTGCTTCAGGATTTCACTCTTTCGAAATCCTCATATTACTTGACAATAGAAACCATGACTCCTAACATACGAAATCACTGTGCCCATATCAATGGTCGAATCTGCTATGCATCCAACAGTTGAGGATCCTCGCGATGGGTGTCAACCTTTCCCCCCGAACCTTCTTTCCTCATGACCACGGGCTGTGGCCTTGGGCCCACTTCCTAGGTGCTTCGCGACTTCATGTTTCTATAGTCTCCTCATCACTCACCTCTAGATCTCCCAATACCTGAATCGACGAAATCTCTAAGAAATGGGCGCTAACTCCTTTCCTCGGCCCACTTCCATATGAATTTGGGTTGTGACCCTAGGCTCACACTTGATCACTTCATGATTTCATGCTACACACCATTCTCAAAACTCTAATTTGCGAAACCGAAAACTTGTTGATCCAATGCCACATTCCCCTTAGGTTGAACGGATCAGATCCATTATGTGCTTCGGGGTTTAGGACTTCATGCTTTATGAGGTTGGGAGTCAGACTACCTTCCCTCTCTTGATTCTCAATTCTCCAAACTCTAACTTCATCAGATCGATGGTCCATGCTTTCCCTGATCCAACAACTGGGATTGACTCGTGAGTTCACACTTCATGAGTCCTCACGATTCTTCCCTTTGACGTTTCTCTCTACAAGTCAGTAAAATGATGATCTTTTTCCACCTRTCCCTTKCCTTCATACACACCAACTTTGGATAGAATGCATATGGTGGGTTTTTAAACCCTTTTTCTCTCATTTTCTTCGCCCAAGGGCCAAATCCCTAGGAAAAACACATCCCTTACAATTATRTGTGCTAACACACTCTGTATCCTTTTGGAAGTACAATGGAYTTCCATGGTGAAAGGGTCTTATGATAAGTTGGATCCCAAGTGATATTGATATTATTTGTCTAGTTTAAACTTGGGAAAATTAAGAGTCCAAGGTCCCTAACATAGAATTATTTGTCTTGTGGTCGGCATGGAACAAAAATTCCCACTATAGAGGGATATGAGGCATAGCTTTTTATATTAGAAAGAGATTTTCTCCTCAAAGTCAACTTCAGAAGATCAACCCTCTCAATCAATACATTTGGACAGTAATTGTAGACACCAATCCTAAGAAGATGTATATATAAATTTTTTATTTTTCACCTATTAATTCTACTTTTTATAGGAAAAACAATCTAGATAGCAATTGTCCTTATAATAATTTAGAACAAGATATTTATAGTTTGAAAAACAAAGGTAATATCCTTCTGCTAAGAGACTTTAATGCTATCACTTCAACTAACCAAGCTACTCTTTTAAGCAATAATTTTGACCATAATCCTTTATGGCTAGATGTAGACCTTGTTTTATCTAAGAGATACAAAATAAGCTATGAATAACTAATTGAGAATTTGTTTGGTATTGAGTTGGCCAAGCTTTGTAGCTCTCAAGACCTAATAATTTGCAATACAGTAATGAAGTGGCCAAACTCCAATGAGATGACGTGTATTCATGGGCTAGGTAGTAGTGTCATAGATTATGTTATATATGATATCTTTGTTTGCAACCAAATAATAACTTTTGATATTTTAAATGACCATGAACCCGAATCTGATCATAGACTTTTAACCCTAACTCTCAACTTTCCCATGCATAGGAACACCATTGAAGAGAATTGTTATAATGAAAGAGACTCCACTTTGACAAAAGTAAAGTTGACATTTTCCTAAAGGATTTAAATATTGAATTACATTTCCTAACTTATAAGGACAACGTTGAATACCTCTATCATAATTTTACAACTACCCTTTCCACTTCTATTAGCAAGTTGTCTTTTGAGGTGTCTTGTAAAATGAATAATAGAACAACCAAACTTTGGTATGATCAAGAATGAAAAAATGATAGGAAATCCATTAGGGATTCTTCTAATGAGTCCTTAAAACTTGATAAGATCAATACATACAAATCCATAATTAAAAGGAAAAAAATGTACTATATCAATAAAAGTGAAGAGAAACTTTCACAACTATCTAAGTTTAATCCTAAGAAGTTGTGGAGGCAAATTATAATCCGCAATACTAAAGAAAATAATATGATTCCTTAAAGGACCATAATTCCTACCTTAAAAGTCTTTATGATTTCCCTAATTCCATCAATACCGTTCCTATTGTCCCTACAAAGGATGAAATTTTCTCTTTGGATGATATAAAGTTAAGGGTTAAGTGGCTTGCAAATGGGAAAGCTAAGGACATTGAAGGCTACGAAGATGAAATTTTTAAAATCGAAGGGCCTATCCTCATCCATCACATTCATAAGCTCTTTAATTTACTAGTCAAGCAAGGCTTCCCTAAAGATTATATGCAAAGCATCATTGTTCCTATTTTTTTAAATGGGGATAGAAATATTCCCTCTAATTATAGGACCATTATGATTATTCCAATTTTAGACCAAGCTTTATGGAATTATTTTGGATAAGAAGATTATCCTTTGGCTATAAAGTCACGTTAAGAAAACTAAAGGCCAAACCGGGTTTAGGAGATATAATTCAACTATGAACCATATTGTTTCCTTTAGGATCATTGCAGAGGAGTTCTGCAATATTAAAACCAATCTTTTTTGTTGTTTTGTTGACTTTAGAAAATATTTTGACATATTTCTCAGGAAAAACCTTCAGAATAGGTTGAAAGATATAAAAATTCCTATCACATTGAGATATGATGCAATAAGGTTGTATGATAACATTATTTCCAAGTTTAAGAACACTGAGGGCTATTCCAAAGAGATTAGTTGCAATATTGGACTCAATCAAGGTTGTCCCTTGTCCTCTACCCTTTTTGGCATATACATTGACAAGTTAGAATATTTCTTGGAAGAAGCAGGTTGTGTTGGGCCTACTCTCATTGGTATAGTCATCAATATTCTTATTTATTTCAATGATATTGTTCTAATGACGAGGAGTCCCCACGATCTTGAAAACTAACTAAGAATCCTCAATGTTTTTTTCTCCTATATGGGTACGTTTGCTAATAGTGAAAAGACTAAGGTCATGATCATTAAATCCGAATAGATCACTTATGATACATTTGTATATGAAAAAAACAACTTGGAGTAAGTGACTTCATACAAATATCTTGGAATCAATATTCACCACAAGGTCAACTAGAATTATAGCATTGAGAAAAGGGTTATTGGGGGATGAAAATATTATTATGGACTCTTGTTACACCTCTTATTATTTATGGATGTGAATTATGGGGATGTTGTATCTCTTGTGAATCCTAGAGAAAAATAGAGAAAATACAAAATAATTTTATAACCTATAATCTCAAAATTAAAGGAAATATGCCCTATCCCATCATCCTCTTAGAGACAATCCTTTCCTCCATTAATATCATGGCTATGAATAGATACCTAATGTATAAGAAAAATTTTAAAAACATGGAACATAATAGGCTTCCTAAAACTTCTTCAAAATCGAGTCGTAACCACCATCAACTCAAGTGAGGATGGCATAAAGATGCCTAGTCTTGGACAAGATATTGGGGAATCATGGAAGACACCATTTTACAGAATAAGGATACTATTAAAAATATCAACAAATCAAAATTTAAGGAGAAAATGTGGTGTCATAAACAGTTAGAGGAAAAAACAAAATTAAGGTATTATAAGGATGTAATCAACCCTAATCTAGAAGATCAAAATTATCTCTCTGTTTTGAAAAGTGTAAAGGAAAAAATAAGCATTGCTAAGATAAGAAAAAAGTCTCATGATCTCCATAGTGAAACTGGGCATTGGTCAGTTCCTAAAATGCCATGGGATGAAAGAGTGTGTTAGCTTTGTGACACTAAGAAGGTTGAAGATGAAAATAACTTTATCTTAGATTGTCTAGCCTATACCCACATTAGATCTCAATTTCAAAATAATTGTCATAGTACCAACCTTCTTAACATTTTAACTCAACAAAACTATGATCATCTTGAAAAATTTCTCTTAATTATATTAAAAATATAATATTTAATATGTAATAGTGATAAAAAATTAAAAATAATAAAATTTAAATACCTAGAGTTTATAATATTTAAAATTTTATCCAAATCCAAAAAATATGTTTTTGATATTTTTAACATCATAATTTGATCTCAAATATAGTATTGTGCATCTCTTACTAAGACATAATGCCTAACTCAGGTGACAATTCGAGTTTACCACTATTTAAAAATTGGTCTTAAATTTTTATTAGGTTTACAACCATTTTATTTTTGTTGGGTTTACAATAATTTTCTACATCATGAACGTTTAACCCATTTTCAAGAAACTCTTATGCATTTTTATTTTTATTTTTTATTTTTACAACATTTTTGTTTAGAATAGATGGGATGCCAAATACATGTGTACACAATAATTTTTGTAATGCTTCAAAAATGGTCTAAAAGCAAATTTGTATGTGAAATTATTAGTTTTAGGAAGTTGACATACCAACTAGGCTATGAAGTACTCACATTCCTTACACCACTTTAATGGTTGGGATTAGTTAATGTTTGAATAATAGGTTTTTGACACTTAGGGTTCACATAATTATATTATAGTGTAGTTTCAATTTATTTTTATGAGATATTAGTTAATAAGCATGACCATTTCATCTTTTCTTAGAAATAACCTACCACCATTCTAAAGATTTTTATATTACTATATATAATATAGTATTTTCATCAGTTAGTTTATTAATAAAAATTGGTTTTCATTATAATAATATAAGTGTTAGTATATCTTATATCATCTTTACCATATTATACATTTTTTCCATTCTCAATAATTTGAATTAATATAAATTCTACATAAAATTATTAAAAAAATACACAACTTCATAAATATGTTTTCACATAAATTTATATTATGATAAACATAAATTTATATTATCATAAAAAATGTTGATTTAATAATGGAGAACATTTGTTTTCTCCTTAAAAACCACAAATTTAAATTTGACCATCTTTTATATATATATATAAGATGGTAAAATTTAAATTTGTGAAGTGCAACTAAAATGTGAAAAGAATAATGATATAAATGTTCACATGAAATAGATAAAAACTAAATAATAATATAAAATTTCAAATGAAATAGAATAAAACAAAAGAAGACAAAGCACAATGTAGCTAAACCTTCATATTACATTTCCAAGTATTTAGGATTGAGACAATGATAGATATTGAATGATTCATTTTCTCTTATAAACCACTTAGGTTCAAATTATACATACAAGAAAAAAATAAAAAAAAAATTGTGAATTTATGAGAATCTAACAAGATCAATGCGGAGAATGAAACATCTATAATCAATAATCCATTATCACCTTTCTTAAAACCTAACAAGATCAACAAAATCAATATGATAATAAATACATATAATAAAGAAACCATTATAACATTTTCTTCTCCTTTTCAATTCCATCTTTCCATAGTTCACTTCTAATATAATGATATCACTACTTGCTTAAAACCATAACAAAACAATATCAATAATCTTAAGAACTCATTTTCTCATATATATATATATATATATATATATATATATATATATAAAGTGAACTTGAATCATATACTATATTTCAGTGTAAACTAAAAAAAAATCATAAATCTATTAATATAATTAAGAATGAAAAATATCACACCAAAAAAACTCTTCGTATCATAATAGTTCCACAAATAAATAAAAATATATTTGAAAAAAAATTATAGAATACAAAAGATTTACTAAAATGAAAGTATTAAACAAAAATATATATTAGATGATGAGACTTTGACATTCAATTAAAAAGAAAGCCACTTATATAAAAATGAAAAGAGTTATATTTGAAAAAATATTTATACAATACAAAAGATCCACGAAAGTGAAAATATTAAACAAAAATACATATTAGATGATTAGACTTTGACATTTAATTAGAAGTAATCAACTTATATAAAAGTGGATATAACAATATAATATCCTTCTTCAATCGTCACATGTCAAGTTTTATTTACTAAATTAACATATCCAATATGATTAATACTTTATATGTAAAATAAAAATAAATTTTAAATTAATCCATGTTGAGGCGTCACTAAAATAAAATAACATAAAAGTTTAAATTTTTAAATTTAGTATTATATATAAGTCAACAAACCATCAATATGGAAGATATATGGAAAATATTTTAAAAGTTGTTTTTATTTTTATTTTTTAACAAAGTTATCAACGATTTAATGAGAATAGTGATTTCAAAATGAGAATTTTGGCCCAAAAAACTTATATTTTTGCATAAAAAAAAATCAAAATCAACCTCCAAATCAAAAAGTAGCGCTACCGGTAGTACCATTTTTTTAAACGGGGTCAAAATTACAACACTTTTTAAACATGGCCTTCAAAACTCAAATAATAACTCAGAAAAACCTTAAAATCAACGCCTAAAAAAATAGATGTTTTTGAAATTATTTTTTCTTTTCAAAACGTTAAAATTTTAGATAATTTGAAATTGTATTTTTAGCACTTGGTACCATTAAAACCAAAACCTCAAAATCAACCATTAAATTGAAAAGTAATGCTACCCATAACACCATTCTAAAATTGAGGAATGAAAATGACACGTTTTTATAAAGTGGTAAAAGAACTCATCATCACTGTTAAAAAAATCATAAAATCAACCCTTAAATATTTACTTTCTAAATATTATTATCACTCAAAGAACAAGGTAATACATAATGCCATGAAAATATCACAATATACTTTAAAAATCCAACATCACTTTGTAAATATTTTTTTACTTGTAATAAAAAAAAAAAATACAAGTTACACTGAATGAAACATAAATTATTTCTTAAAAGTATTGTTATATTGTCCATATTCAGAACATATGAGCTAAGAAATTTTATTATATTATCCATAATAAAAAAAATATCATTTATAAAACATAAAAAGAATTCATAACTTCATGTAAGATCATATGTAAATTCAATGCTCATTTCTAGTTACCATACAAACATCATGTGGATAAAAAACACATAAAAATGTTTCATACACTTATTCAGATTGAATCATGGTTTTTGAAATACCATCAGAGTCTACATTGTCTTTAGATGAATGATTGGATGAAGATGTACATGATCCATACTCTTCTCTATTGTCAATGAATGCACCATCTGATTTTACATGCATGCCCAACATTTCAGATGTCAAATGTCTTTTAGATCCAAGATTAGGTTCAATAGCCTCCTATCTTGCATTTATTTCTTGTGGCAACAACCTCTTGATAATATATGTTTTCTTGGAGCAAAGAGATCCTCTCTTTGTCTAATTGAATTCATAAAAAAGTATGTCAACATCATCTAATTTTAAGAAGTCTGTGTGATGATGAGTTGTATTTTGACCCTTTATTTTTCTCTTTCTATTGACATGTTTCTCAACCACCATATCTAGGTTGTATAAACCATTGAATGGGTGTGTATTTGTTGCATACCAATACACTTCAATTGCAATAACATCATCATTTTCTTTCGCAATCTTTATAACTTTTCCAATCGAGAATGGATAACCATGTAAATCTTCAATCACTAAAACTGCAATCATAATGCCCTCCTTAATATCTTGCATTGAACCTTTGTAAAGGTATCCCATGGATTCACATTGTGCACATGACCTTAGTGAACCAATATACATTTCTCTTTCCTCTGCTTGTTTAAACTCAATAGCACCTTGAGATTCTTGTTGAACTTGAAAAATGTTTGTTTCCTCAAATTCATTTGGCATATTTTGTGGTCAATGAAATGGAGTCTTCAACATTGTATCTTCATTTTTTGTGCTTGAAATGATGTCACTTTGACTATTGAAAAAAGACTCCCACCAAATGGAATCAACAAAATCAAAGTACTCGTATTTTTTCTTCATGGAATTTTTTATTTCTTCCACGCATTCAGAATACTCTACATCTATATTACACCTTCTTGCATTATGGATTTCAGTAGCTGATTGTAAAAATAATAACTTTGATCAAAATATTGGACGATCTAGAATGAACTTAAAAAATGATAAACCTGATGAAAGCCCCCATTCTATACTAGTTGCATACTTCTTTCCCCATATAAGTGTTTTCCCATATTTTTTTTTGAAAAAAAATTGATGTTGGAAGATAATGTCATTAAGCTGCTCATTACATTTTTCTTCACGATGTGATCCCTGAATAAATCTTCGCATGTAAATAGTTTGTTATAATATATGAAAAACAGGCTCTACAATGTAGGCTTTGTTAATACATTCAATCAATGATGGTAGACTTACAACATTTTCCCTCTTCAATGTTATTGAAAAATGATTGAACATTTGATCAATATAATCACGAGTGTGTCCAACAAGAGGAATACCAACTTTCACCTTTTGAAAGATTTCCATTTCAACAAGCATGCTTAGATATTCAAACACAATTTGATTTTTATTTTCACGACTAGTGTTGTCCAACTGTAGATAGAGAATTCAAGGAAGATTTCCTTACTAGTGGCTAAGAACATAATGAATTATGGTGATGGTTAAATTTCGTAACATCCCACTCTTGTGTGCACTGAACGAACTTATTCTTTGAGGACACTTGCTTGCAAGTGATCTGGATTATTATACCATTGACCATTGATTATTATTATGAGGCATTATGGATGTGATTATATGTTATTTTGATGTATTGACTTAGACAGGTGCTATTGACTTGGTTCTCCTGAGTGTGTAGGATTTGGACCTCGAAGATGTTGAGGCATCGATGAAACCCTTGGACTACGGATCGAGTCAGGGAGTGGACTATTGGGGTTTGATTGATGTATACATATGACATATGTGCATTTGATTAGATGTTATGATTATGGATTTTGTTCTTACATGATTCATTGATGATGCAGGTTGATGTTAGCTTGCCGACCAGACTCACATGTGGAGTAGAGGGGTCATGCACGACTACCAGAGACGTTGGGGGAGAGGTGTGGACAACAACCCTGCCACAACCTACTAGTACTCATGCCATGGCTCAAACTATAGGTTAACGATTACCTAGTTCGAGAAGACCCACGATGTCGTGAGAAAAGACTATGAAAGTTGCTCACGATGATTCTAAGGGGCGCGCAAGAAGGCATGGGCCTTATTCCTTAGAGGCCCTTAGTCTCCCACGAGATCACCTAACGAAATATTGACTTCAGGGGTTTTTGATGTCTATCAAGTTAGTCAAGAAGCGAGTGACACCCTTGGAGCGCCTAGCACGTCCTGAAGGACACGTCGCGAAAGAAAAATGGAAAGAGGCCAATGGAACCCTTGGATCACATAGTGCATCCTGAAGGAATGTCACGCAAGGGAAATAGAATGAGGCAAGTGGCACCCTTGGAGAACCTAGTGCATCCTTAAGGGCACGTTGCGTTGTTAAAAAAATAAATGAATAAACCTAGATAGCCTTAGAACAAATAACGTGATAAGAAAGATTTAAAAACAATTTCCCTAATAAAATGTCGCCCAACCTTGAAAATTAAAATCTAGGTCTAAAGTAATACTTGTGGTAAAAAAATAGTAATAATAATAATAATCATTAATCATCTGACAAAAGGGGGGTAAGAAACTTGATTAAATTATTAAAATCAATTTATTGAGGGATTTAAAATTTTAAAAGGGAAATGATTGTTTAGTTACACATGCTAATTAAAATTTATTAATTAAAAAGAATTAAGGGAAAAAGATAATTTTTTACACTTACTAATTTGAGTTTTAGATGAAAAGGGAAAAAGGGAAATTTAAAATATTGAGGAAACTAAGGGAATTAGGGGGGAAACATAGAGAAAAACGGAAACATAAGGAAAAAGAAACTTTTATTTAAGAACTTTCCAAATTAAACTCAACTAGTAAATTAGTAAGGGGGTAAGTCATTAAATTGTGTGAGGGAATATGGGGACACCTAGGAGCGATTCTAGGAATTCTTTTATGTGGATGAGGGAAATAGGAGTAATTAAATAATTAATGAAATTAATTTCTGGTGCAACGAAGGGGGATGGGTGACACATGTACAGGGAGGATTTTTCTGAATTAAATTTTTGAACAATAAATTAAATGGGAAATTGGGAAAGAACATGACTTAGAAACTCTATATAAAGGAGGGAGGAGGAGGGTGATGGATCTCTTATGTTATGCGTAATGTTACGCTGCAGAATTTTAGACTTGACTGACTTAGCTTTTGGGAGTTGGGATATCTAGCTTGGTGAGGAGTGGTAGCTCAACCTTGCAAGGTGAGCTGGGAGCTAGCTATTCTTTGGTTTAGTGTGCATGGCTCCTTTGCGGCTTGGGGGGCTAAGGGGGAAGAAGAGTACCCCTAGCATTGGCTGGGAGGTATCGGTGAAGTCTCATCGGTCAAAAAGAGGGAGCTGCATGGAGCGCATGGGACAATGACTCAGAGTGGACGACTTGGGATATGGTACGCTTACTTTTATTCTGCATGGTAGATTATTATTGACCTTACGCTTTCAATTATGTACTTTTAACTATGTAAAGAAGGTGTTGGACTTAGCATTTTAATTGAGAACTTAATTTCCCCAAAGGCTTAAGCTCACTACTTGACTTGATTCCCTTGGCATTCAATCCTTCCTTGAATGTTGTGACTGTCATTTTGGTTTAATTGATTTGTTTTGAATATTTGTTCTTTTTAATATGTCCTCATTCATAGTTTGTTAGTTCATGCCTAAGTAGTCGACCAGGAGCAGAATTGATGGTCATCACTCCTGTGCACAATGACCTATAGATTCTAATGCCCTGCTTTCTATTAATGGATGATGAGAGAAGGATGTGTTGCCCATTCGTCTACCCCTATTGATTTCTCTTGGCTAATTGATGGTCATTTCTCCTTCTAGTGATTGAAAACATCTGTGTGTTGTTTTTAATCATTCTCTGTGATTTAGTGACAACGTTTCTCTTTATTTAGGCTGTGTTTTTATTCCCACTTGAATGTCAGCCTTGATTTATATGTGGACTATGTTTTTATGTATGATGCAGTTACTGGGCATTTTTCTTTACCATCTACGATTATTATATTCAATGGCATTTTGACGTTGTGTTTTCAGTACATTAATGTCTATAATCCTCCTCTGCATTTTACATAGAGTTTTTAAATGACAACATTCCTTTACCTCATTTATTGGCTACAAGGTTTTAGGTGTGACTAATATTTTTTACATAGTGACTGCGACCGAGATACTCTAACAACGTTTCTTTTAACTTTGATTAACGGTTTCCCTTATGCATTTTTTTTTTACCTTGGCAACTCTACCTCTGTTTTCATCTAACCATGGTTTACCTAGGATTCCATTAAATTATTGTGTAGAGAGTGTGACTGCGCTTTCATTGATGCTTGGAAACGATTCTGTATATGCCTTGTTAATTATCATGTGAATAATTATTTCATACAACGATTCCCTCCTATGTATTATGTTTTAGTTTACCTCTTTGAAAAAAAAAGGAACGCAAATTGATGTATTGTATAACAATTTATTTGAGAGAACGAATGATATCCAACATTTGATTATTCTAGCAACACTATCTTGGCTTCATCAAATCTTCCATGTGCTTGAGGAAAATATCCTTCCCTTTTCGAATAATAACAGTTGACTGACACTTATCACTAGAGTCCTGAAAAATTTAATATGCTTCCTTGACCTTTGAACCACCCACTGCCAAATTTCTCCAAGCATTTGCAAGTTATGCCAAGTATGCTCCTCATCTTTTTCTACGTTAATTTCAATTGCTTCTCTGCATAACCAAACCTATGCCTCTTGAGAAATATCGATTTTTGTTTTTCAGAGTGTACAATTCTAGAGTTCCTCCTGAGTGAGTGTGTTTTAGAGCCTCTTTGTAGTTGTGCTCATGCGTGTCGATGGTTCCAGCATTTGGCTTCAAAAAGGATTGATGCCTTTGACAGTATTACTGAGCCAATCCTTGAGACTGGCCCCCATAGCGATAGAATTTAAGAGTCTACCCAGGTTGCATCCATCACTTTTCTGGACTAATTTTCGGCCCTTGTACAACCCGCGCATTAAGCGTATTTGCAAGCCACTAGTAACTCGCTTTATGGGCTACAATTTTGTTTTTTCTGAACCCTGAATTCCAACGCATCCATTGTTGATACACCTGCGTTTTAAAAATATTGTTGACAACAGGTCATCTATTACCGAGCTTAAACATAAATTTTATCTATAGAATTTACCCAACCATTAATTTACGCATCCGTTTAATTTTCCCAGTGATATCCACGAGCAACGTTTTATAATTGTGGTGTTTTTAATGACAATGATTCATAGTCTTATGATCTTATTGTATCCCAGGCTATTGGTGAAGATATTTAATGTTCTGACAGTTTAAATTATGTTGTCAGTAAACATTAGTAATCAACACCTTCATTGCTTATTGATAGCCTTGATTGCATGTGATTGTTACAATATCTATATCGACAACGTTTGGTTATGAGTATTGTGTAATAATTGAGTAATTGTGTTATGAGTAATTGTGTAATAATTGTGTAATGTTTTATCCAGCCTTTATGATATAGATATTTGCGATGTAATATTTTAGATTCAGACGAATGCATGTGATAAGTCTACTTCCATATGGATTTTTGGCATAGCCAGGATTATCCATGGATGATAGTATAAAAAACAAATTTTATATTTAAATATAATTTTGAGTCAGTGTTTACTTGGAAAAAGGGAGCACGTAGCTTTATTGATAGCATTTGTATTTGACTGATTAGAAGTTATGTTCAGTATGTTATTGACAGAATTAGCTTAAAATGATGACCATTGATTATTTGTTTCTAGAGAAGAACAACTTCACATAAACCTTCTCTTTGGAAACTTCTAAGTCAACCCTTTATTTTACACTTAAATGACTTAACTAACTTACCTATTAAGTAAATTGTGATCCGGGAAGAAAATAGCAGTAGATTGTTATAAGAATTATTAATTATTAATGTTAAAAGATGTAAAAGTTCAGGGTTTATTGATTTTATTAAATGTAATAGTATTATATTTTGTTGGGCAGAGGTGAAATGGTGGGTTAATAGGTTTGTTAGACTTAAAGGTTGTAGGCATAATGGTTGATTATCTTGCGCAAGATTTTGGACGAGAGTTTAGTAGACATATCAACTAAAACCTTAAATAATAGGCTTTAGTTATTTGGCAGATTATGCGCCTCGCACCTTAGGTCAAGCTGGAAGGGGTCATTGGTCTTTTCGATTTTTTGCCTTGGGTGTGGGCGTAGTCTTCTAATCAATTATTTCAGCTCTTAGCGTGCTAGATTTTATTGAGTCCTTGGTCCCATTAGGTTATGTTGTAACAAGGTTATTGATGTCTCTATCACCTAGGGATGGCATGATTTCTGATGAGGGGATCATGGTGTGCCCTATTGGATAGCAGTGAATGATAACTTGGCCGGAGTTGGTGCCTTCTATGTGAGTGTTGTTTAGCATTGTAAGTTTTCTTTTGGCGCATGGGTTGAATGTCTTCATGCATTTGGTTCACATGCCTTAAGGTTCTAGTCATTGGTTGTCAATGTCGTTGTGTCGAGAGGGGGATGTTGTCCCTTATCTTGTAGGTGTGGTCCTATTTGCATTGGGCGGGTAGTCATTTCTCCTTGTTGTTCTACGCATGTTTCTCCCAGTTTCTCTTATGCCAATGCGTGGAGTCAGAGTTGCCTATTGCTTGTTCTATGGGTGTGGTGCTCACCGTCAGATGTTTTGTTTAGCTGTAATCATTGTTGTCATCCTATTTTTTTTTTTAATTATGCACCTTCTGCTTCGCTTGTATTCGTAACAAAGGGGTCGTTACATATGGTATCAGAGGCAGGTCAACCCACGACTTGGGAACACTATGGATTTCATTGTTGTGATATTTGATTACAATGTTGCTAATTAATTCAACTTGTATTTGTGCAGGTAATCATGGTTAGAGGATTTCGTAGAGGCAGATGATGGGGTGCTAGGGAAGGAGGCACAATGCCTCTAGTAGCATCCATGCTTGAGGGGTCTAAACCCTGGAGAGATGAACAGGTTTTCAGGCAAGAGAAGATAGTGGTGGGTGATGTGGTTGGGTAGATGAGGTATTTTCAGTGCATGTCTGAGGCACTAATCAGCCATTTGGACAAAGATGAGGTGAGGGTGTTGACACCCCTTGAGGGTACACCGCGTTCTCCAGCTGGTACTGGTAGCATTCACCACGAACTCAAGAAAGTCAAATTTCCTGAGTTCTTTGGTGCCCTGGATGGCGTAGCCACTGAGGCATGGTTGGAGAATATGACAATGTGTTTTTCACTTCACGACTATACGTCCAACATGAAGGTCCTCATGGATATCTTTCAATTGAAGGGGATCACTCTTCTTTGGTGGAAGAAGCTGCTGCCACAATTGAACATGACCATCGAATACATGTCATGGGAACTTTTCGAGGAATGGTTCCGAGAAAGGTACCTATCAGAGGAATTCATTGAGCGTCATCTCAATGAGTTCAATGCCTCACAATAGGGTGGTCATATGGTGCCCGAGTACGAGGCCCATTTTGTTGAGTTTCTTTGGTATGTTTCACACCTTAACACCGAGAAATGTAAGGTCAATAGGTTCTTGTTTGTCCTTAACGTTAGCATACGTGCAAGGGTTAGGATCATGATGCCACAAACCTTGCATGATGTTGTCTAGAAGGCCCTCATAGTAGAGGAGGATCTTATCAGCAAGGTTCAAAGAAGGACTCTAGTGAGACCAGCAGGGCAGGTGTCATCTGGTGCGCAACAACATCAGACACCAGCTAGACATATGCCAGGATATTGTGGCTTCCAGAGGGGATCCACTTTCATGACACCTCGACAACCAACACCTCAGCAACAGACTCCTTATCGAGGACCACCGCATCAGAAACATCATCGATCGTAGCAGCAACATTTTAGGTCTATTTAGCAGAACATACCAAGATTCCAGGCTGGTGGGCCGTCATCTTCTACTTTGGGTACCAGGAGTATTGGACTGAAGAAAGGGTGTTCGACACATGGGGAGCCACACTAACAACTCGAATTTCTAGTGGAGAGGACTAGAGCATCTGGATCAATCAGGCCCACTACTATGGAAGATTTGGGAAAGGCCCATCGAATTCATGCAATGGTGAATAACTTCCAGGCAGAGCACTAGTCAACTGTGCTCAAGACATCAGGTACCATTGTTGACTAGACCCTTAGTATTTTGATAGATCTTGGTGCTACTGAGAGTTTCATTTTTGGTCTAGCGCTAAAAAGGATTAAGGTAAAGGTAGTCAAACAGTATGAGTCTAGCTTTGTAGAGATGGCTTCAGGAGCCAAACATAAGGTTGGAGGAAAGGTTACAGTTTGTACCCTTAAATTGGGAGAGTTTGTCACCAGGGCCAACCTATACTTCATGATCTTAGGATATTATGATGTCATGATTGGTATGGACTGGTTGGAATCCCATGAGTTGATACTCAACTGTAAGATGAAACAGTTGAGCTTGGTCGATGATGAGGGACAGAGACGCGTGATTGTAGGATAGAACGAGGGAGTTTCCTTGAGGTTCATCTCTTCCTTGCAACTATGAAAGAGCATGCGCAAGGGATGTAAGCTTTATGTGATCCTTGCATTAAATGAGAAGGGAGTAGTGGAAGGTCTATAACACCTTCATGTGGTGAGAGAGTTTGTGGACATCTTCCTAGAGGAGTTACCTGGGATGTTTGTTAGAAAAACAAGACCGTGGAGCAATAAAATAAAAAAAATGCAGAAACAAAACACAAAAGATATATAATACAATAGAGACACAGATTTACATGGTTCACCCAATGTGGGCTATGTCCACTAGAGAAATTGTCAGGTCCTTCCTTTATTATTATCCAGCATATGAAGGGATACAACCTACAACAAACCCGTTGTAACTTCCTCTTCTTTCTTTCACAATCTCCTATCTCTAAATAAAATATTCACCATCAACCATAGCCACAATACATTTCCCTCATAAAAGAGGGTTGCCTTCTAGGGAAAAAAACCATAACATAATCTCTACCGTTAGATATGCGACCTTATAATGAAAGGTCCAGATTTATAATGAAATTACAATATACATTTACAAGGCCATTTTTCCTTTGGGGGCTTCACCCCGAAACCCCCATCAGGGGATGCTGCCCCCTAACCCCTGTTGAGGGCCCACTTGTCCCCAGACCCCCTAGCTGGGGGGATAGCCCCCTCGGACCCCGCAGAGGGGGTACCCTCCCTCTACACTCCCCTGCATGGAAGAGTGTACATACTTCTGGGGTGTAAATACTTCATGGGGTATAAACATGGCTGAAAGAAAAAGACCTCTAAATCAGGAAGATAATCAGGCTCCACAACCAATAATGTTGCCAGAGAGGGAATTGGAGTTTATCATAGAGCTAAAACCAGGGACTAAACTAATAGAGAGAAATCCTTATCGTATGTCAAACCCGAAGTTATAGGAGTTGAGAATGAAACTGAAGGAGTTGTTGGACCTAGGAATTATACATCCAAGTGTGTCACCGTGGGCTGCACCTGTTATTTTCATATGAAAGAAGGATGGTTTGTGGAGATTCTGCATTGACTATTGTCAATTGAACAAGGCAAGGATCAAGAATCAGTATCCATTGCCTAGGATTGATGATCTGTTTGATCAAAAGAAGGAGGATGATGTCCCTAAGATCGCCTTTAAGATGAGTTTTGGACATTACGATTTTACTGTTTTACTATTTGGAATGACAAACACCCCTGGCATATTTATGAGGTTGATGAATAGGGTGTTCCGCGAGTACTTGGACAAGTTCGTCCAAGTATTCATTGATGATATTTTGATTTACTCTTGGACGATGAAGGAGCATGACAAACACTTGTGCTTGGTACTATAGTGTCTTCGAGAGAACAAATTGTTTGGTATATTGTCCAAATGCTCGTTTTATCAATCGAGGATTCACTACTTAGGGCATGTCATCTTCGATGGAGGTATCATCGTGGATCCAGTAAGGGTTGAGGCTATTATGGAATGGCTTGTGCCAACAAATGTCTTGGAAGTTCATAGCTTCATGGGTTTAGCAGGATACTATCGACATTTCATCAAGGGATTTTCGAAGATAGAAAATCTACTCACAAAATTATAGAAGAAGAACAAGAAGTTTGTTTGGACTAAGAAATGCGTAGAAGAATTTCGAAGGCTCAATGAGTTGTTGACAACAACACTGATACTAAGGGTCCCTGACATGGATGTAGACTTCTTCGTATGCACTGACGCATCCAAGGAAGTCTTAGGTGAAGTCTTGATGCAAGATGGTCGAGTGATCGCTTACATCTCAAGGAAACAGAGAAGGCATGAGGAGAATAATGTGACGCATGATTTGGAGTTGTTAGCCATTGTATATGCCTTGAAGGTTTGGAGACACTACCATGTTGTACAAAAATTTAAACCAAAGATGGACCACTATGGAGTACAACATATCTTTACGCAAAGCGACCTGAATGCACGACAACAACGTTGGTCGGAACTGCTTAGCGAGTATGATTTCAAGATTTCTTACATAAAAGGAACAATGAACCGAGTGGCAGATGCATTAAGTCAGAGACCACACTTTGTTTCGGTGTTGCCTCTTCAAACGAATATGCGTGAAAATATTCTAACTTTACAGCGCGACGATGACTGGTACAAAGAGGTTGAGGATTTTATCGGACAAAACACAATGATGATACCAAGATTTGAAGGATTTACGTTTGACGACGATGGATTATTGAGGTTTAAAAATCGGATTTATGTACCACTGAATGACGAGTTGAGGATATTAATCCTAAAAAAGGCTCACAAAGTAGTGTACATGGCTCACCCAGGAGTCACGAAGATGAGGGAGGACCTTAAACCCTTGTTCTTTTGGAGAGAATGAAGGAAGACATAGTCAACTATGTGGCCAAATGTCTAGAATGTCAACAAGTAAAGGTTGAACATAGATATCTAGCAGGATTACTACAGCCACACGTTATTATGGAATTGAAATGGGATTTTATGTCAATGGATTTTATTATTGGATTGCCACTGATGATAAGGAGACATGACTCGATTTTCATAGTAGTTGACACTTTGATGAAAACTGCTCATTTTATTCCTGTGCATGCAACATATCAGACACTTGACATAGATAGATTTTCCGTCAGTGATATTGTGAGGCTACATGGTGTGCCTAAGAGGATTATATCTAATCGAGGATTGGTGTTTATTGGATGATTTTGGACTAGTTTCCAAGAGGATTTGGGAACCCAACATAGCTTTAGTACTGTGTATCACCTAGAGACTGACGAGAAGACCGAACGAATGAACAGGAACTTGGAATACATGTTGCGGGAAGAATTCTTGCCACTGGTAGAATTCTCTTATAACAACAGTTACCAAAGCACCATTAAGATGGCACCTTTTGAGTTTCTTTACGTGTGACCATGTTTGACGCCTTTGTGCTGGAATTAGCTTGAGGATAGGGTCCTGGTGGGACCATAAGCGATCTAATAAATAGAAGATCAAATGCAAACAATATGAAAAAGGATCAAAGAAGTGCAGAATCGACAGAATAGTTATGTCAATGCGCACCATGTAGACCATAGTTATGAAGTTTGCAATCGAGTCTTCTTGCAGGTAAAACCACATAAGAGTTTGATGAAATTTGGAAAGGGAGCTAAGCTCTCTCCTAGGTTCGTGGTACATTTCAAGATTGTGTATAGGAAGGGGCCCATGGCCTATCGACTAGCGTTGCCTGATTCTTTGAGGCGTATGCATGATGTTTTTCACGTCTATGTTTTGAGACATTATATTAGTGACCCTACACATGTTATTGACATGAGTTCCTTGCAGGTATCGGATGAGTTGCCACTCACGGTTGAGCTGACCTGCATCCTGGATCATCGCACCTGACAAATACGACATCGAACAGTAGATCAGGTCAAGGTCCAGTGGGACAACTATAGTCCACACTTGACGACTTGGGAGGACACATATGATATGTGGCTCCATTTTTGTTTGAGACATAGACTTATGACACTGCTATACATATTATTTTGGCACTTATATACTGTGAAACTTTGGGATGAATTTTAGACCAAGATGGGGTGTATGTAAAATCCCACTCTTGTGTGCACTGAGTGAACTTATTCTTTGAGGACACTTGCATGCAAGTGATACAGATTATTATACCATTGACCATTTATTATTATTATGAGGCATTATGGATGTGATTATATGTTATTTTTCTATATTGACTTAGACAGGTGTTATTGACTCGGTTCTCTTGACTATGTAGGATTTGGACCTTGAGGATTCTTAGGCTTCGATTAAAACCTTCGAATCTGGATCGAGTCAGGGAGTGGACTATTGGGGTTTGATTGTTGTATATATATGACATATGTGCATCTGATTAGATGTTATAATTATGGATTTTGTTCTTGCATGATTCGTTGATGATGCAGGCTGACATTAGCTTGCTGACCAGACTCACATGTGGAGTAGAGGGGTCATGCATGACTACTAGAGACATTTAGGAAGAGGTGTGGACAACATCCCTACCACAGCCTACTAACAGTCCCACCGTGGCTCAAAATATAGTTTAATGATTAACTAGTTCGAGAAGACCCACAATGTCATGAGGAAAGACTGCGAAAGTCTCTCATAATGATTCTAAGGGGCGTGCAATAAGGCAGGGGACTTATTCCTTAGAGGCCCTTAGTCTCCCATGAGATCACCTAACAAAGTATTGACTCCATAGGTTTTTTATGTCTACTAAGTCAGTCAAGAGGTGAGTGGCACCCTTGGAGTACGTAGTGCATCATGAAGGGCATGTCGAGCAAGAAAAATGGAAAGAGATGAGTGGCACTGTTGGAGCACGTAGTGCCTCCTGAAGGGCACATCACGCAAGAGAAACTGAATGAGGCGAATGACACCCTTAGAGCACCTAGTGCATCCTTAAGGGCACATCATGTTGTTAAAAAAATAAATGAATAAACCTAGATGGCCTTAGAACGAATAGTGTGATAAGAAAGATTTAAAAAACAATTTCCCTAATAAAATGTCGCCCAACCTCGAAAATTGAAATCTAGGTCTAAAGTAATACTTGTGGTAAAAAAATAAAAATAATAATAATCATCATTAATCATGTGACAAAAAGGGGGTAAAAAACTTGATTAAATTATTAAAATCAAATTATTGAGGGATTTAAAATTTTAAAAGGGAAATGATTTTTTTTTACACATGCTAATTAAAATTTATTAATTAAAAAGAAAAAAGGGGAAAATTTTAATTTTCTACAGTTACTAATTTGAGTTTTAGATGAAAAGGGAAAAAGGGAAATTTAAAAGAATTAGGAAACTAAGGGAATTAAGGGGGAAACATAAAGATAAACGGAAACATAAGGAAAAAGCAGAATGACCAACTTAGCAAGGAATCTTTCCTTTAAGAAATTTTCAAATTAAACTCAACTAGTAAATTAGTAAGGGGGCAAGTCATTAAATTGTGTGAGGGAATCTGGGGACACCTAGGAGTGATTATAGGAATGATTTTAGGTGTGTGAGGTAAATAGGAGTAATTAAATAATTAATGAAATTAATTTCTGGTGCAATGAAGGGGGATGGTTGACACATGTACGAGGAGGATTTTTCTAAATTAAATTTTTGAACAACAAATTAAATGGGAAATTGGGAAAGAAAATGACTTATAAACTCTATATAAATGAGGGAGTAGGAGGATGATGGATCTCTTATGTTATGCATAACATTACGTTGCATAATTTTAGATTTGACTGACTTAGCTTGTGGGAGTTGGGATACCCAACTCAGTGAGGAGTGGTAGCTCGGCCTTGCGAGTCGAGGTAGGAGCTAGTGCTTCTCTGGTTTAGTGTGTGTGGCCCCTTTGCGGATCGGGGGGATAAAGGTGAAGAAGAATACCCCTAATGTTGGTTGGGAGGTACCGATGAAGTCTAATCAGTCAGCAAACCGAAGTTCCATGGAGCGTGTGGGACAATGACTCAGAGTGGACGACTTGGGCTATGATACACTTACTTTTATTTTGCATGGTATATTATTATTGACCTTACGCTTTCGATTATGTACTTTTAACTGTGTAAATAATGTGTTGGACTTAGCATTTTAATTGAGATCTTAATTTACCCATAGGCTTAAGCTCATTGCTTGACACTATTCCCTTAGCATTCAATCCTTCCTTGAATGTTGTGACTATCCATTTGGTTTAATTGATTTTTTGTGAACAGTTATTCTTTTTACTTCATCCTCATCCCTAGTTCGTCATTCCATGCCTAAGCAATCGACCAGGAGCTGAATCGACGGTCATCACTTCGATGCATAGAGACCTATAGATTCTAATCTCATGTTTTTCAGTGCGTGGATGATGAGCGAAGGATGTGTTTCCCGGTTGTCTACCCCTGTTTATTGTTCTTGGTTGATTGATGGTCATTGCGCCTTCTTGCGATTGAAAACCACTGTGTGTTGTACTTCGTCGTTCTACGTGATTTAATAACATTATTTCTCTTTATTTAGACTGTGTTTTTATTCCCACTTGAATGTTAGCCTTGATTTATATGTGGACTGTGTTTTTATGTATGTTTCTGTTACTAGGAGTTTTTCTTTACCATCTGTGATTATTATATTCAATGGAATTTTGACATTGTGTTTTCAGTACATTGACATCTATACTCCTTCTTTGCATTTTACATCGAGTCCTCAAATGAAAATGTTCCTTTACCTCATTTATTGGATACGATTTTTTAGGTGGGACTGATATTATTTACATAGTGACTGCGACCGAGATACTGTGACAGTGACTACGACCAAGATACTGTGACAATGTTCTTTTTAACTTTGATTTATGGTTTCCCTTCTATATATATTTTTTACCTTGGAAACTCTACCTGCATTTTCATCTAACCAAGATTTACCCAGGATTACATTAAATTATTGTGTACAGAGTGTGATTGCGCTTTCATTGATGCTTGGCAGCGATTATGTATATGCCCTGGTAATTATCATGTGAATAATTATTTCATACAACTATTACCTCTTATGTATTTTGTTTTAGTTTACCTCTTTGAAAAAAAAATAGGAACTCAAATTGATGTATTGTATAACGATTTACTTGAGAGAACAACTAATAATAATCATTTGATTATTCTAGTAGCACTGTCTTAGCTTCATCAAATCTTCCCATGTGCTTGAGGAAAATAGCCTTCCCTTTTAGAATAATAACATTCGACTGACACTTGTCACTAAAGTCCTGGAAAATTTAATATGCTTCCTAGACATTTGAACCACCCACTGCCAAATTTCTCCAAGCATTCACAAGTTGTGCCAAGTATGATCCTCATCTTTTGCTGCGTTAATTTCAATTTCTTCTCTGAATAACTAGACCTATGCGTCTTGAGAAATATCGATTTTTGTTTTCCAGAGCGTACAATCCTAGAGTTCCTCTTGAGTGAGTGTGTTTTAGAGCCCCTTTGTAGTCGTGCTCATGCACATAGATGGTTCCAACATTCATCTTCAAACAAGAATGATGCCTTTGACAATATCGCTAAGCCAATCCTTGAGACTGACCCCCATAGCGATAGAATTTAGCAGTCTATCTAGGCTGCATCCAACACTTTTCTGGACTAAGTTTCGGCCCTTGTATAGTCCGTGCATTTATCGTATGTTGAAGCCACCAGTAACTCGCTTTATGTGCTACGATTTCATTTTTCTGAACCCTGAATGCCAGCACGTCCATTGTTGATACACCTTCATTTTAAAAATATTGTTGACAGTAGGTCATATATTACCTAGCTTAAACATAAATTTTATCTACAGGATTTACCTAGCCATTTAATTTTCCCAATGATCTCTATGGGCAACGTTTTATAATTGTGGCATTTTTAATGACATCTATTCACAGTCTTATGATCTTATTGTATCCCAGGATATTGGTGAAGATTTTTAATGTTTTGACAGTTTAAATTATGTTGTCAGTAAACGTTTGTAATCATCACCTTTATTTCGTATTGACATCCTTGATTTCATGTGATTGTTACGATAGTTATATTGACAGCGTTTGGTTATGAGTAATTGTGTAATAATTGATTAATTGTGTTATGAGTAATTGTGTAATAAGTGTGTAATGTTTTATCCATCCTTTATGATATAGATTTCTGCGATGTAATATTTCAAATTTGGACGAATGCCTGTAATAAGTCTACTACCATATGGATTTTTGGCATAGCCAGGATTAGCCATGGATGATAGTATAAAAAAAATAATTATATTTAAATATAATTTTGATTCAACTTTTACTTGGAAAAAGGCAACACGATAGATTTATTGACAACATTTGTATTTGACTGATTAGAAGTTATGTTCAATATTTTATTGACAACATTAGCCTAAACTGATGACCAATGATTATTTGTTTCTAGAGAAGAACAACTTCACATAAACCTTCTCTTTGGAAACTTCTAATTCAACCCTTTCTTTTACACTTAAATGACTTAACTAACTTACCCATTAAGTAAATTTTGATCCAGGAAGAAAATAGTAGTAGATTGTTATAAGAATTATTAATTACTAATGTTAAAATATGCAAAAGTTCAGGGTTTATTGATTTTATTAAATGTAATAGAATTATCTTTTGTTGGGAAGAGGTGAAATGGTGGGTTAATAGGGTTGTTAGACTTAAAGGTTGTAGGCATAATGGTTGAATATCTTGTGCAAGCTTATTGGACGAGAGTTTAGTAGACGTATCAACAAAAACCTTAAATAGCCTTTAGTTATTTGGTAGATTATGTGCATTTCACGTTATGTTGAGTTGGAAGGGTGACTCATCTTGTCGATCTGTTGCTTGGGGTGTGGGTGTAGTCCTGTTGTCAATTGTTTCGGCACTTAGCGTGCTGGATTTTCTTGAGTCCTTGGTCCTGTTAGGTTATGTTGTGCCAAGGTTATTGATGCGTATATCACCTGGGGATGGCATGATTCTTGATGAGGGGATCATGGTGCACCCTGTTGGATAGCGATGAATGATAACTTGGCCAAAGTCAGTGCCTTCCGTGTGAGTGTTGTTGAGTGTTGTAAGTTTCCTTTTGGTGCATGGGTTCAATGCCTTCATGTGTTTGGTTCGCATGCCTTGAGGTTCTAGTCATTGTTCGTCAAGGTCGTTGTGTCAGGAGGGGGATGTTTTCCCTTAGCTTGTAGGAATGGTCTTATTTGCATTGGGAGGGTAGTTGTTTCTCCTTCTTTTTATACGCATGTTTCTCCCAGTTTCTCTTATGATAGTGTGTGGAGTCATAGTTTTTTGTTTCCCTTTCTATGGGTGTGGTGATCACCGTCAAATGTGTTGTTTAGTTGTAATCATTGTTGTCATCCCAGTTTAAAAAAAATAAATTTGCACCTTCTTCTTCGCTTGTAGTTGTAACGAAGGGGTCGTTACAGATTTTCACCATTATGAATATTTGGATCTATGAATTAAACCCTTGGACACATTTTTCCATTGAAAACCATACAACCATCTAAGTGAAACTGAATGAAATTCTCTTCCTATAAATTTCTGGGTGTATGGAAAAAATGTGGTAGAAGTGTTTTCTTCTAGTACATGCCATCAATTATCATACCTAAATATTTTTTTGGAGCATCATAACACTTCTTGTAACATGCTTCTCTTGCACACACCTGATTGGACTTATTGCTTGAGGAAACTTACCTGCAAGTGATCTGATTCATTATACGATTGACTGTTTTGATTATGATTATGAGATATCGTGGATCTGATGATACGTTATTTTGCCATATTTATATCGACATGTGTTATTGACTCATTTTTCCTGAGTCTTCAGGACTCTATACATTGAGGATGTCGATGGCATCGATGGATCTCCTTGGACTCCAGATGGAGTTAGGGTGTGTAATGTTATGGTTTGAATGTTTTTGATATTACATATGTGACATATGACTAGATATTATGATGTTGATTGTTATCACTGGCATGTTTTATTGATGGATGAAGGATGACTATGTCTTGCTAACCAAACTCAAATTAGGATTAAAGGGGTCACACACGACAACCAAAAACATTGATAGAGAGGTGTGGCAACATCCCTTCCATAGCCTACTAGAATTCTCGTTGTGGCTCGAACTATAGGTTAATGTTTATCTAGTTTGAGATATCCATGATGTCGTGAGGGAAGACTATGATTCTAAGGGTCGTGCAATAAACCAGGGTCCTTATTCCTTAGAGGCCTTAGTCTCCCACAAGGTCACCTGACAGAGTATTGACTCTAGGGGGTTTGACATCTACCAAAATCAGTCAAAAGGTGAGTGACACCTTTGGAGGACGTAATGTGTCTTGAAGGGCAAATCGTGTAAATAAACATGAATGCAAGTGAGTGGAACCCTTAGAGCACGTAGTGCATCATGAAGGGCATGTTGCGATTTTAACTCTGGTAAGTTAATAAACCTGGTACCTAGAAAACTTTGCCTCTTTAGGACCTGGTCAGACTTAAAATGAATGATGGTATGAGTAAAGTTTAATAACAAATTTTTCTCTTAAAAACTATTGCCAAGCCTAGTGAATTTAAAGCCTAGGTCTAAGTAGAACATGTGAACAGAAAAAAAACTAAACGGACATGTAACAAGAAGGGGGTAAAGAAAATTCAAACGTTAATAACTAAAGTAAAATTTTAATGAAGAATTAAATTATTAAAAGGGTAAATTGTTGTTTATATCTAAACTTGCTAAATCTAAACTTAGAAGAAAAGAAGAAACTTAAGGAAAAGGGGAATGTCTAACATAGTAGGGAATATAGTCTTTGGAACCTTCTAATTGTGAACTCAACTAGGTTTTAAGAAAGGTGTCAGTCATTTAAGAAATGTAAGGGAATAAAGGGACACTAAGGAGTGTTTTTAGGAACGCTTTTAGGTGGGTGAGGGAAATAGGTAAATTTAATTAATTAATAAATTGATTTTCTGGTGCAACTAAAGGATCAGGTGACATGTGTACGAGGGAGGTTTATCCTATTAAATTTAATTTAAATAATCTAATGAGGGTTTCAAAAACTAATCACTAATAAAACTCAATAAAAAGGATGGCAGAGGAGGAGTATGGATCACGTCTGGTATGCATAAGCTTATGATACCAGATTTTATCTTGACTAAATTTTCCTTGTGAGAGTTGGGATACCTAGCTCAGACAATGAGTGGTAGCTCGACCTTGTGAGGCGAGTTGGGAGATATCATTATCTGGTATTGTGTGCTTGGCCCCTTTGTGACTCGTGGGTCTTAGGAAGAAGAAGAGTACCCTGAGTGTTGGTTGGGAGGTACCAGTGAGGTCTGAGCAGTTGGCAAGAAGAAGTTGGATGAAGCGCAAGAAGGACTGAGACGGAGTGCAAGCATGGGATATCCACTTCTGGTTCTTCACGATTGGATACGGTACGCATGTGTAAATTTTGTAATGAAAAGGTAGTTAGTTTTATGTACAACAATATATATCATGGAAAATGCACACTTGTTTAAATTGGATTAAAAAGTCAGTTAAATTTTTTGTACATGAATTTCTATAATGGCGAATGTTGATGATGAATTTTGGACCATAGTTGTGAAATGTAATTTGGATAATCTTATTCCAGCTTGGAATTAAAATTGTTGCAATGATTAGTTTCAATATTCCCTCATTGTTTAATGTAAGTGGTTAGTTTATATGATTTCATATTCAGTAATCATGGATTAAAGTTTCTGTTAGATGCGATGTTGGATCTTCTTAACTACAATGTATATTTAATAATTCGGATTTCCTTTTTATGAGTATGACACTCTAAACATTGTGAGTTTTTGAGGTTAGCCTAAGCACCATGTTGCTATCGATCGTAATATTCATTCGATGTTTCATCTAAATTTTTATTTTTATCAAGGATATGGCTACAATGATCACTTCCTTTAGATTTATCTAGAAGAGACACTTAGATCCTAAAAACTATTCCATGTTTGTATCTACATATGTATACAAACATCTTAGTATTTATTTTTTTCATTGTCATAAGGTGGCATGATATGGGCTTACCTTTGGGGGGGGGGGGGTT
>JASDQU010100651.1:132009-155502 GCA_032191745.1 Picea mariana | reverse complement strand
CATTGTCATAAGGTGGCATGATATAAGCTTACCTTTGGGGGGGGGGGGTTACTTACACTTGTCAGTGTGGGAAGGATTCTTATTTTTCCTACCCTAGAGATTAGGAGGAGGAGCCACAATCAAAATAGAAAAACTAAACAAGGCACATTTAAGCACTATGCAATTGGTAAAGGATTGATTTTACAAACCCCTTTTTCTAACAACTACCAATAGTAAATCATTTGCAGAAGGCAATTTCTTTGTTTTTATTCGTCAAATGGGGTTGGAAGACCTTTAAGAGCTCCTGAACTAATCAAATTCAAACTCAAGAAATGCTTATGTGTTAAGCATTCTTGTTCTAGAGATGAACACTTGCAACATGATTCTGAAACTTTAGTTGCGGTAGACATGTTTAAAGAAGCATATTATCCCTTCCATACTCTTTGCAGTAGCGATAATGTAGAGGGGGCACTGTGTAATAAACCAAGAATTTTACAATTAATTATCCAGGCTTGGTGAGGTTAGGGTCAGGGATCAATGATGCAACAAAATCCTTTTAGCGAAATTAGACAGAGTTTAATTATAACAATGGTGTAATGGAAATTCCTTATCTAGTTCCTTTCTTCCATAGTACTTTTCTTGTTCTTTGTCATTGAGAGGAATCTGTAACATCATCACATTGGGATATGCACAACTTTTCATTGGGCGTGATGGAAGTGGTAAGTCAACCTATTGCTACAACTTGCAGTTTGCGATTTTTCATTGGGCCTGCACATAGTGGTAAGAATCTCATTTTTGTTTAGTTGGGGATTGCCTTTAGCGATTTATACTTCTAATTTGTTAAATGTTTGTTGTAGTCTCTAAATGGTTGTTAGTCACCCCTCCTTCCACACTTGACCAATCACGCTCAGCGAATTCGGTGGCTGAGAGAGCCTAGGATGTCCTCCTTCAATTTCATTCTATTCAGATGACAGAGATTCCAACCAAATTTAATTTTGTAGTTGAAATGATTCTATCATTTCCAAATTGATATTGTCAGTGTAGATTTACTTCTATCAGTATATTTCAGTGTCCTTCATTCTAGGCATTGTCCTTCATGATTTCCTAACTCTGCGTGCAGCTTAAATTCAGAAATTAACTATGTGCATATTGTGTAATCATTACCATTGTTAAATTGGTTATTGGTAGCATAATTAATGGTCTTTAATAGTCCTTAATAGTTTTAGTTTAGTGAAAAATTTACTAACAAGTGGATTGGTAGAATGATAGAGTGGCTTTTATTAGTTTCAAATGCTTAGAACAATGCTTTAAATTTAGTTCATGTGAATAACCGTATGAATTAAATGCCTGTAATTATTTTTATAACTTTCGTAATGGTCACTAAATTGAAGATCATGGGAATGAGAGTAGATATTAAAATTGTTTTTCCACTAAAATTATAATTGTTTGATAACATGGTATTAAGATAAGGAGCAGGTGGAGATTGTTGATTTGTTAGTTTAATCCTTGAATGATGTTTAAAACTATAACTTATTATTTATGAGATGTTCCCTTCCTTATGATGTTAATGGGCTTTGTTTAAAGTAAGGTAGGGAAGCCACGTTACATGTTAAATAATGATTATTCATGTTAGATAATAATTTGTTAACTATAAGATCTTTCATTTGTACTGTTTTAAAGGGGTGTTTATAGGGAGTGTTGTTTATGATTTTAATATTAGATTGAGGTTGGATACATTGTGTTGAATAGTCTTATGTTGGAAAAATGATAATGTGATAATTATAGATTGTTGCGAAAATATAATCATGTATTGAAGGTAGCTACCTTGCACCTCACTAACTTGATTGTTTGGAGTGATCTCGTTATAGATTTCATTTATGTATGCCAGTTAAGTTTTTGGATTATTGGCATTTGTTTCTTGTGTCTAGATTTAAAGTGTTTGTGGTTGTTTAAGTTTGTGCTTGAGTTACTATTGCGCTTGTCGCAAGTTGGTAGCATGATTTCTTATGACAGGATCAAGGCACACTTGAGTGACACATGCATATGATAACCTGGCCTTGGGTCCTCTGCTTCCTAATGATGATGGTCATTATTGGAATTGTTGTTTGTACTTTCCTCTATAATGTTTTAATGTGATTGTTTATCTCTCTCCATCAAAGTTCTAGTTACTTGTGTCGTTGATGTTGGTTGCATTTGGTTGAATCTGATGTTGTTAGTTATCTTAGTCATCTTGGTCTTGTTTGTGTCGGGTGGGACGTAGACACCACCTTGTTCCTCAGAACAATCGCAAACCTTGANCCTTGGGTCCTCTGCTTCCTAATGATGATGGTCATTATTGGAATTGTTGTTTGTACTTTCCTCTATAATGTTTTAATGTGATTGTTTATCGCTCTCCATAAAAGTTCTAGTTACTTGTGTCGTTGATGTTGGTTGCATTTGGTTGAATCTGATGTTGTTAGTTATCTTAGTCATCTTGGTCTTGTTTGTGTCGGGTGGGACGTAGACACCACCTTGTTCCTCAGAACAATCGCAAACCTTGACACCTTAAATGGTCAAAATTGACGGGAACTTGGTATTGAGCATTGCTTATGTGTCCTAGAGTTCCTAACCATTGCAGGGTAGGACGGATAGGTATTTGTGTTTATTCAATCCTGATTGAATGTTTGTTTGTTTCTTAAGATGTATGATGTGCTAGTATACTAGGTAGTTATGGTTGTATGTTGCGTGATTCCATCCATTGTGTTTGTTGTCAAGTTATGATGCTTGATTGTATTATTGAATTTACTTGCCTTGCATTCAAAAAAAAAATATTCTACTTGTTATGCATCGCATGTTGTCGTAACGATGGGGTTTGTTACATATGGTATCAGTGTCAGTTCGACCGCGACTTGGGATTACTGCAGCTTACATTGATTAGATACTTGATTATAAAATGTTGTTAATTAAATTAGTTTGTATTCATGCAGGTAATCATGGTTAGAGGATGCCGCAGAGGTAGACGATAGGGTTCTAGGGGAGGATGCATAGTGCCCCCAGTACCATACATGCCTGAGGGGTCTAGCCCCTAGGGAGACGAACACGTTGTCGAGTAGGAACATATAGTTATGGGTGATGTGGTTGGGTTGATGAGGTCCTTCGAGAGAATGTCAGAGGCATTGATCCACCATTTGGATAAATATGAGGCTAGGGAACCGACACCTCCTGACATTCCACCACGCACCATGACCAGTACTGGTAGCATTCACTGCGAACTCGAGAAGGTCAAATTTCCCAAGTTCTTTGGTACCCTGGACAACATAGCCACTGAGTCATGGTTGGAGAATACAATGATGTTATTTTCACTTCACGACTATACCTCCAACATGAAGGTCTGCATGGTGGTATTTCAACTGAAGGAGAGAACTCTTCTATGATGGAAGATCCTCCTACCCTAATTGAACATGATCATCGATGACGCATCATGGGAACTATTCGAGGAATGGTTCCGGGAGAGGTATATGTCTGAGGAATTGATTGAGAGTCAACTCAACGATTTCAACACCTTGTGACAGGGAAGTCGTACGGTGCCTGAGAATGAGGCTGATTTTATGGAGCTACTTTAGTATGCTCTACACCTGAATATAGAGAAACTTAAGGTCAACAAGTTTGTGTTCGGCATTAATGTCAACATTCGTGAAAAAGTGAGGATTTTGATGCCTCAAACCTTGCATGATGTTGTCCAAAAATCCCTCATAGGAAAGGAGGATATCATTAGTAGGGGTCAGAGAAGGACTTTGGTAAGACCGACATGATAGGCAACATCTAGTGCACAACAACATCAGACACTAGTTAGGCATGCACCATGGTATCGAGACACTTTGATAGGATCCACATTCACTACGCATCGACGACCAACGCCTTAGTAGTAGATTCCTTACAGAGGACCAGAACACCAGCAACAACATCGACCGCAACAACAATAGTTTAGTCCTATTCAACAGAAGAGACCATGATTCTAGGTCGGTGGGTCGTCAACTTCTAATTCATGTACCATGAGTACTGTACCAAATATAGGGTATTGGACATGTTAAGAGCCACATTACCAGCGTGACTGCCCAGTTGAGAGGAACATAACATCTGAATCAACTAGACCCATTACCGTGGGAGATCTAGGCAAGGCCCATCAGATTCATGCAGTGGTTAATAACCACTAGACAGAGCACCAATCAACTATACTCGAGATGTAAGGTATCATCGTTGATCACACCCTTAGTATTTTGATAGATCCAAGTGCTACATATATTTTTATTTCTAGTGCAACACTAAAAATAATTAAGGTAAAGGAAGTCGAACATGAAGAGTTTATCTTTGTAGAAATGGATTTGGGAGCCAAACATAAGGTTGGATGGAAGGTTATGGGCTATAKCCTTAACCTGGTAGATTTTTTCACAAGGGCCAACCTATATGGCATGGTCTTAGGGGCTTATGACATCATGATTGATATGGACTAGTTGGAATTGCATGAGGTGATACTCAACTGTAAGATGAAATGGTTGAGCTTGGTCGACGATGAGGGACAGAGATGCATGATTATACATCAGAACCAGAGAGTTTCCCTAAGGTTCATATCTTCCCTACAACTACGAAAAAGCATGTGCAAGAGATGAAAGCTATATGTGATCCTTGCGTTAAACAAAAAGGTTGTGGTGGAAGTCCTAGAAAACCTTTTGGTAGTGTGAGAGTTTCAAACGTATTCCCAGAGGAGTTACTAGGGTTTTTGCTGGAGAGGGAACTAGAATTTACAATTGACCTAAAACAAGGAATAGAATCGATAGAAAAAACTTCTTATCGGATGTGAACCCTGTAGTTACAGGAGATGAAAATGAAACTGAAGAAGTTGTTGGACCTAGGGCTTATACGTCCAAGTGTTTTGACTGTGGGGTGCACTTGTTATTTTCATACCGAAGAAGGATGGGTTGTGGAAAATCTACATTGACTATCGTCAATTAAACAAGGCAATGATCAAGAACCAATATATGTTGCCAAGGATTGATGATCTGTTTAATCATATGAAAGGCATGATGGTGTTTTCAAA
Source organism: Picea mariana (assembly GCA_032191745.1). Lineage (NCBI taxonomy): Eukaryota > Viridiplantae > Streptophyta > Pinopsida > Pinales > Pinaceae > Picea > Picea mariana. The sequence continues at coordinate 150,449 of JASDQU010100651.1, read as the reverse complement.
GATCAACTTCAGATTATGGTATCACCAATTATGGATCAAGGAGGATGAAATCCATAAGACCGTCTTTAATATGAGGTTTGGACATTACAGGTTTATTGTTTTACCATTTGGACTGAAAAACGCCCCAGAGGTATTTATGAGTTTGATGAATGGGGTGTTCCACGAATACTTGGAAAAGTTAGTCCAAGTATTCATTGACGATATTTTGATATACTCTCATACGATGGAGGATCATGATGATCACTTTCTCTTAGTACTATAGAGTCTACGAGAGAACAATTTTTTTTGGAAACTGTCTAAGTTCTCGTTTTATCAATCAAAGATTCATTATTTAGGGCATGTCATCTCCGACGAAGGTATTGTCATGGATCCATCAAAGGTCGAGGCTATTATGGAATGGCTTGCATCGATGAATGTCCCAAAATTGTGTAACTTGATGGGTTTAGCGGGATACTATTGAAGGTTCATTGAGGGTTTTTCGAAGATAGAAAATCCGATTATGGAATTGTAGAAGAAGAAGAAGAATTTTGTTTGGACCAAGAAATGCGCAGAAGCATTTCAAAGGCTCAAGGATTTTTTGATGACAGCGTCGATACTAAAGTTCCCTGACATGGATAAGGGCTTCTTGGTATGCACTAACACATCCAAAGAAGGCTTAGGTGGAGTCTTGATGCAAGACGGTCAGGTGATCACTTACATATAGAGAAAGTTAAGAAGGCATGAGGAGAACTATGTGATGCACAATTTTGAGTTGTTATCCATTGTGTATGTCTTGAGATTATGGAGACACTACCTTATTGGATGGAAGTTCGATCTAAAAGAAGACCACTATGGTTTACAACACATTTTTATGCAAAGTGACTTGAATGCGCGACAAAGGCATTGGTCGTAATTGCTTAGTGAGTACGATTTCAATATTACTTACATAAAAGGAACAATGAACAGAGTGGTTGATGCGTTGAGTCAAAGACCACGCATATTTTCGGTGATTCCTCTTCAGACAAATCTACATGAAAATATTCTAACTTTACAGCGCGATGATGACTGGTACAAAGAGGTCAAGAAGTTTATCATACAAAACACAATGGTGGTGCCAAAATTTCAGGGGTTTACTATGGACAATGATGGATTATTGAGATTTAATAATCAAATTTATGTACCTCCCAATGAAAAGCTAATAAGTTTGATCCTAAACGAGGCTCATTGAGAAGTGTACATGGGTCAACAAGGAGTCATGAAGATGAGGGAAGACCTTAAACCCTTATTTTTATGTAAAGGAATCAAGGCAGACATAGTCAACTACATGGAAAGATGTCTAGAATGTCAGCATGTGACGACTAAACATAGACATCTGAAAGGATTACTACAGCCACACAATGTTATAGAATTGAAATGGGAGGTAATTTCGATGGTTTTCATTATTGGATTTCCCCTAATGACAAGAAGACATGACTCAATTTTTGTAGTATTCGAAACTCTAATGAAGAGTTCTCATTTTATCCATGTGCGTATGATTTATTAGGCACCTAACATAGCTAGAGTTTTTATGAACAAGATTGTGAGGCTGCATGGAATTCCTAAGAGGATTATATCCAATCGAGGATCAGTGTTTACAGGATGATTTTGGAATAGTTTTCAAGAAGCCTTGAGAACCCAACTTAACTTTAGTACCACATATCACCCTGAGAACAACAAGCTGACCGAACGAACCAACCAAATCTTAGAGGATATGTTATGTATGTATGTGATGGACAAACAAAAGCATTGGGAAGAATTCTTTCCACTGGTATAATTTGCATATAACAATAGTTATCAAAGCACCATCAAGATGGCACCATTCGAGTTTCTTTACGGGCGACCATGTCAAACGTCTTTGAGTTAGGATCAGGTTGAGGATAGGGTCCTGGTGGGACMAAATTCAATCCAATAAATGGAATATCAAATGCAAAAAATAAGACAAAGGATCAAGGAAGTGCAGGATCGACATAAGAGTTATGTCGATGCACATTGTGTCGACCGTAGTTATGAAGTTGGCGATCAAGTCTTCTTGTGGGTGAAACTGCACAAKAGTTTGATCTAGTTTGGAAAGGGTGATAAATTCTCTCCTAGGTTCGTGGGACCTTTCAAGGTTGTGGAAAGGAAGGGGCCCATGGCATATTGACTAGCCTTGCCTGATTCTTTATGCATATGCAAGATGTTTATCACGTATCTGTTTTGATACATTATGTTAATGGTCCTACACATGTGATTTACATGAGTTCATTGTAGGTATCAGATGAGGGTGCACTCATGGCGGAGCCAATCCACATTTTGGACCATCGCATTCGAAAGCTATGACATCGAACAATAGATCAGGTCAAGGTTTAGTGGGACAACTATAGTTTGCACTCAGTAACCTTGGAGGAGACATATCATATGCATCAATAGTTTCCATTTTTGTTTGATAGCTAGACATATCGATATTGTTAGACACCATATTTCGACACTTTTATACTATGAAACTTCAGGAAATAGTTTAAAACAAGATGGGTTGTATGTAACATCCTTCTCTTGCACACTCCTAATTGGAATTATTCTTTGAGGACACTTGCGTGAAAGTGATCTGATTCATTATATTATTGAATTTTTTTATTATGATTATGAGATGTCGTGGATCTGATGATATGTTATTTTAATATATTTATATCGACAAGTTCTATTGACTAGTTTTTCCTGAGTGTGAAGGACTCTAGAAGTTGAGGATTTCAATGGAATCGATGGATCTCCTTGGACTTTGGATCGAGTCAGGGATTGGATTGTTATAGTTTGAATTTTTTTGATATTACATATGTGACATATGACTAGATATTATGATGTTGACTGTTATCGCTAACACGTTTCGTTGATGGATGCAGGTTGATGATAACTTGCTAACCAGACTCACATTAGGAGTAAAGGGGTCACGCACAACAACCAAAGACATTGAGGGAGAGGTGTGGTATCATCCCTACCACATCTTACTAGAACTCCTATCGTAGCTCAAACTGTAGGTTAACAATTACCTAGTTCGAGAGATCCATTATGTCGTGAGGGCATACTGTGACAGTTGCTCATGATGATTCTAAGGGGCCCACAATAAGTAAGGGTCATTATTCCTTAGAGGCCCTTAGTCTCCCACAAGGTCACCTGAGGGAGTATTGACTCCAGGGGTTTGGTGTTTACCAAAATAAGTCAAAATCCTAGTTCACCCTTGGAGCATGTAGTGTGTCTTGAAGGGCATGTCACACAAATAAACATGAATGCAAGCGAGTGGCACCCTTGGAGCACGTAGTGTGTCTTGAAGGGAACGTCGCAATTTTAACTCTAGTAAGTTAATAAACCTAGTACATATAAAATTGTTTCTCCTTAGGACTTGGTTGGCCTTAAAATGAATGATGGTATGAGTAAAGTTTAATAACAAATTTTCCCCTTAAAAATTTTGGCCAAGACTAGTGAATTTAAAACCTAGGTCTAAGTAGAACATGTGAAGAAAAAAAAATGGACATGTAACAAGAAGGGGGTAAATAAAATTCCAACATTAATAATTAAAGTAAAATTTTAATGAAGGACTAAATTATTAAAAGGGTAAATTGTTGTTTATATCTAAACTTGCTAAATCTGAACTTATAAGAAAAGGGGAAAATTAAGGAAAAGAGGAATATCTAACATTGTATGGAATCTAGTCTTTGGAACCTTCTAATTGTGAACTCAACTAGGTTTTAAGAAAAGCATCAGTCATTTAAGAAATGTAATGTAATAAAAGGACATTGAGGAGCATTTTTAGGAACGCTTTTAGGTGGGTGAGAGAAATAGGTAAATTTAATTAATTAATAAATTGTAGTGAAACTAAGGGATCAAATGACATGTGTACGGGGGAGGCTTATCCTATTAAATTTAATAAAAAGAAGCTAATGAGGGTTTGGGAAACTAATCACTAAGAAAAATATTTAAAAAATATGGAGGAGGAGGAGTATGGATCACGTCTGGTATGCGTAAGGTTATGCTATCAGATTCTGTCTTGACTAAATTTTTCTTCTTGGAGTTTAGATTCCTGGCTCGGATAACTAGTGGTAGCTTGAAATTGCAAGGTGAGCTGGGAGCTAGCATTCTCTGGTATTGTTTGTGTGGCCCCTTCACGGCTTGGGGGTCCCAGGGGGAAGAACAACAACCCCAGTGTTGATTGGGAGGTATCGGTAAGGTTTCAACGGTTGGCAAGCAAGACTGGGACAGAGCGCAAGCAGGACTTGGACAGAGCACAAGCATGGGAAAACCACTTCCTGTTATTCTCCATTGGCTATGGTATGCATGTGTAGATTTTTCAAGGAAAAGGTATTTAGTTTTCTATACAAGAATATTTATCATGGTGAATGCACGCTTCTGTAAATTGCATTAAAAAGTCAGTTAAATTTTTTGTACATGAATTTCTATAATGGCGAATGTTGAAGATGAGTTATGGACCACAGCTATGAAATGTAATTCGTATAATATTATTCCATCTTAGAATTAAAATTGTTGCAATGATTAGTTTCAGTATTCCCTCATTGTTTAATGTAAATGGTTAGTTTATATGATTTCATATTCAGTAATCGTGGATTAAAGTTTATGTTAGATGCGATGTTGGATCTTCTTAATTACAATGTATATTTGATAATTATGATTTCCTTTTTATGATTATGACACTCTAAACATTGCGAGTTTTTGAATTTAGGCTAAGCACCCTGTTACTATCGATCGTAATATTCATTCGATGTTTCATCTAAATTTTTCTTTTAATCAAGGATATGGCTCCAATGATGACTTTCTTTAGATTTATCTAGAAGAGACTCTTAGATACTAAAAATTATTCCATGTTTGTATATACATATGTACATAGACATCTTAGTATTTCCTTTTTTCACTTACGTAAGGAAAAATGATATGCGCTTACCGTTATCATTGAAATTACGTCTACAACATTGCACGCAAATGGTTACAAAAATACAGTTGTTCCAAACAACTATTGGTTCACCTGCAACACCAAAATACATTTCCAAGAGGCAAAAGCTATACAATTGGGCAAAAATTGACATGCGCTAACTCACTAAAGTAAGCACGTGCACAGTGCGCAGGCCAAAGAAGCCCATAGAGAGAACAATGCACCATATGCGCGACTATGTATGAGAAAATATGTGCACTCCTATGAATGATGCATTTATGGTTCTTGTCAGCACCTCGACCTCTTATGGACTAGCTCCTGACTTGATTTAACCCTCAGTTCTGAGATGAATCTAAATGGGGGGCTAGTCAAGGACCAAAGGGTGCCCTAAAGGGATCCTTGTTCACACTAAGAACGAGTTGAATATTTCTTTGAAGAAATGATATAAATAGAGGCCATGGGTGCACTAATAAATTAATATTTTCATGGTATTTTTATGTTTCCTGAATCCTCCCTTGAGAATCCTCTTTTCTCCTTAGAGAATTCTAGCAACATTCCAATAGGTCATTACACTCACCTCTTGAGGGAATATGTTTTGATTTCTTCATCATTTTCTTTCTTTTCTACCATTGTAATAAGAGCTCTCCATAAGTACTCATTTCTCTATGGTGTTTTTCCAACTAATATAGCTATCCACTCATGGCATAATCTTGGTCATTGGTTGATTGTTTTTGGTTCAACGTTTCTTATGCATTCTAGTTTTATTTGTTTATTAATTTTTAGTTTGTTTACATGTTTATTTCACGTGCTTGGATTGTGTGACTCATGCACTAACCTTTGTCTTATGTAGCAGGCCCAACTAGACACACAAGTGCCCTTGTTTTTCTCACCCAAGTGACGAAACAAACACAACATATTGGCGACCATACAAGGGAATATGTACCAATTTCCACCCTATTTGGGATTTGAGAGCACTTATTTTTTACCCATTTGTCTTGCAGGTACCAAAAACAGCCTAGAATTACCTTCCAGGAACCAAGTTTGGAGCTGGTGGAGGATAATTTCACTCAAATTCCCCCCCCCCCCAGACGCGTATCAGAATGTGTGAGGGTATTTCAGCCCACAGATGTGCACTCAGTTCATTGTGTGCACAAAGGGCCTCTGTTCTTTGCACACTGTGCGGCCAAAAGGATTTTTTTCTTTGTGTATTGTGTGCCCACTGCACCTCTATCTGAACTGTAACCCATGCACATATCCAGAGTTTCAAAATTGTAAGAGTTTTTGTGATGATTTGAAGGCCCCTAGCCTTCAAAATATTTCTTTCATGCAATTTGTAAATGCACTCCACTTCGACTCCTTTCCCATATGAAAGGTTATCTAAACATAAGCACTTAGGGGGTAAAAAGAACCATATTTTCTCTTCTTTTTCTTTGGTTTCCACATGGATGGCTTGTTTAGGTTGTAAAAGTTAAGTTGAAATTATTTTCTATCACATTTAAAAACACTTGCATTAGGACCAGAAATCAACTTTGATCATTGAGTATGCTATTCTCTCGCACCATAGAGCGATCTCGACAATTAGAAAGGTGCTTAAGGGGAAATTTCATCTCCCTTAACAAAAATATTTAGGAGAGGAAAAAGCACCCTTAGGRATCCTCTTAGTTTCTTTTTTGAAATCATCTTAAATTTGTAAGGGCCCATACATGCCCACATGTTGCAAAATTAGGATATTTTCTTGAAATTAATTTCTTAGTTTACATCACTGGGAGAGTTTAAAGATCAAAGTAACAGGCCAATACATGCCACATGATTGCAATCTAGTATAGTTTTTTCAATATTTCTTAGTGTAAACAACATTAGGGAGTTTAAAGGATAGGTAAGGACCCACATGTCCACATGCTAGTTCTTTAGGGATTTTAAAATTCTGCAAGGTTGTACCAATGACACTTAGTAAGATAAGTAACAAAGATTTGTAAGGACCACATGAAGTCCACATGTTGAAAATTAACACCTAACTTATAAAAATTTGGCACATTTTATCACTTGCTCACATGCAAAGTCACTCCTCACTCACATAATTTCCATCTTGAATTGTGGAGGTTGAAGTAGGTTTTCTCCAAAAGAATTTTGAAACATCCCATATTTCTTGAAGAAATTATCCACACCCAATTAATTCAAATGATATTGGTTCCCACCCCCAATATCTCATCCGACCACATCTAAAATATTTTCTAAAAGTTCACTAAGTTTTTCTCCACAGGAGGTGCCAAAAATTGTTTTTGGTCTAGGTAGGATCTCGGGGGTAGGCATCCAAATAACCCCCCTGTTATCTGGTTCTCACATTTTTAAACATTAGAAATGGACAAATAGGGAACTTTAAAATCCTCCAAGTCAAATGTTCCTACACCTTAAGATAGGGAGATACCCATGAAGGGTTGAAGGCCAAGGTCTAGTTGTTCTATGCGGCTCCCCTTGAGTCACCCAACTCTTGGAAGGAATCTATCCCATGACCCATTTATGAGGCCAAAAATATAAATGCCTCACTTTGAATGAGGTACCTAGTGAAAAAATTTAGGACATCTACCCAGGTGGCAATTGTTGGCTGCAATTGCACCTTGATTGGATTTTGTGTGTCTATTGGGAAATATCGCCAGCGCTTTCAGGATATCCACCCTCTACCCCTCATTATACCTGATTCTTTCATCCTTCACTAGTTCCTCTTCCAGTGGCTTCATACCCCACTATTGAGTTCTATTGGAAGGTTCAGTACTATTTGAGAGGAAAGACAATACATCTTTTAGGACACAAGCATTTGTTTTCTTTGTTCTCCAAAGGGAAAAAATCCACCACCCCAAATGTATGATTATTTATAGTTGATTTATGTGTGATGCTCATTTGATTACATGTGATTGTGAGATATATTGTTAAGATCCAAATTATACAAGTCTCTTGTTCATTTATTGCTCTCAACACCATTTCTATGCATTCACTTTGTTAGTCAGACATCATAGGGGACCCAAAGAATCCTCATCGTTCTAGACACTTGATGACTCTCCCTCATATTTTAGGAGGAGTCCCTAATCTTGCGATCTCATCAGCTCAACCATCTCACACCCCTGTGAGTGCCACTAAATAGTACATATTGTAATAATTCTGATGTTCTATTTGCGACATTATGGATAAAATTGGCCATACTGTTAAAAAATAGAGGAAATTTAAAAAAAAAAAAATCCATATTGCCCGATAACGTTGCTATTTCCATGTTGACATGTCTCTTGCCACGTTTTCCACATATTCCTCTCTCTTTCCATGTTTGTGACATAGTCGTCTCTCTTGCCATGTTTGTGACATAGTCGTCTCTCTTGCAACATTTGTGAAGATAGTGCTCACAGTTACAACATTGTGGAAACTAGGTTTTCCCCCTCCAACGAATACATAGTATGTTGACCAAGTCAACTTTGATTTGGTCAATGATCGTCGGAATTGCGACGTTATAAAATATATAAATTTGTTGTATTTTACGGATGTTGCAACAAGTTTTTTATAATAACTACACTTGAAAAAGGGTTTGCAGGTCTTCTCGGCTAGAGTACAACTATTAAAAGATATTGTACTAGGGCTCTTCTCATTTCATTTTAATTTTCTAATCTGTTGAATTTTAAAGGAAACAACTATTAAAAGACATTGTACTAGGGCTAGAGTACATGGTGGGCAACAATGACCTGTGAATGGGGACAATGTTGAATTTTTTTCAAAATGTTTTTGTATGAAATCATACATCCTTGAGTCTTGAAACCCTCCCATACCGGAAAGGAATCTGTCTAGTCCAACCATATCAAATTTCGATGAGTAGAAACACATATTGAAGAAATTTCAACATTGACCCCATCCACTGCTCATTATGCGGGTTCATTGCATGACATTTTTCGTGGTTGAATTGGAAGTTCCATGACATTTCAAGAGAGTTACAACAAAGATTCTACAAAATGAAATTTGACAATGAGACGTCCATTATAAACATTTTTGCAAACATGGACGATCTCATAGATGATTTGGTTGGGACATCATACATCCTTGAGTCTTGAAACCCTCCCATACCGTCAAGGAATGTATCTAGTCTAACCATGCCAAATTTCGATGCATACAGACACATATTGAAGAAATTTCAACGTTGGTGCCATTCACTAGTGCTCACTATGCCTGGTCAGTGCATAACATTTGTGGTGGTTTAATTGGAAGTTCCATGACATTTCAAGAGAGTTCCAACAAATATTCTACCGATGGAAACAATGACATTTGACAAATATGAGATGCCCCATTATGAACGTTGTTGCAAACATGGACGATCTCAAATATTATGTGGCCGGGACATCAAACATCCTTGAGTCTTGAAACCCTCCCTTACCATCAAGGCATGTGCCTAGTGTAACCATGTAAAATTTTGATGCATACAGGAACATATTGATGAAATTTCAATGCTGGCCCCATTCACTAGTGCTCATTATGTGGGATCGATGCATGACATTTGTGGTGGTTGAATTGGAAGTTCCATGACATTTCAAGAGAGTTCCAACAAAGATTCTACAGATGGAAACAACGACATTTGACATATATGAGACGCCCCATTATGAACATTATTGAAAACATGGATGATATCGAAAATTTATGTGGCTAGGACATCAGACAAATTCCTTGAGTCTTGAAGTCCTAGTCCCATACAGTCAAGGCATGTGTCTAGTCTAACCATGTCAAATTTTGACGTATACATGCACAGTTTGAAGAAATTTCAATGTTGGCCCCATTCACTGCTCACTATGCGGGGTTGATGGAAGAAATTTCACTATGCTCATTCACCTTCAAGGCAGACCCCATTCACTATGCTCTCTATGATACATCCATTATAGTGAACATTGATGCAAACATGGATGATCTCAAATATTATGCGGGGACATCAAACATCCTTAAGTATCAAAACCCTCCCATACCTTCAAGGCAACTATATAGTTTAACCATGTCAAATTTCGATGCATATGGGCACAGATTGAAAACATTTCAATGTTGGCCCCATTCACTTCTCACTATGCGGGGTTGGTGGAAGAAAATTGTGATGGGAGTATTTGAATTTCCATGACAAATTTCAAGATAGTTCTGACAATGATTCTATAGAAGGGAATGATGAATGATGTCATTGAAAGGTGCATCATGATGAACATTGATGCAAATGTGGAGGATCTAAAAGATTATGTGGAGACATCATACATCCTTTAGTATTGAAACCCTCCAATACCGTCAAGCCACATGTCTAGTCTAACCATGTCTAATTTCGACACATACATGCACAGATTGAAGAAATTTCAACGTTGTCCCCATTCACTGCTCACTATGCAGGGTCGGTGCAAGATGACATTTGTGGTGGGTGAAGGAAAACAATAATAATAGAGAGGAACAATCCTCATATATGGTGGTCATTTAGGCACATAGAAAGAAAAGTGGGACTTATGTGATGGACCAAATCCTAATGAATGACTTTTTTGAAGCATATAAAGTAAATTTTATTACTCAATTTCTTGGATTTTAGCCTTCGACCATGGAATAGGCCTAAAAAACAACCATGGTGTACCAATCCTTAAAATCATAACCATATGTCACTCATGGATTAAATATTATAGGGCCCTAGATATGGAACATTAACCCGATAATTTAATGTAGTTGTTGCAAGTTTTAGAAATTTACATCACATTATGGCAAAGTATATCAAAACAATTTATCATACTCTAGATTTAGTTTAGTTAGTTTTGGAAATGAGAGTACATTTTAGTCATTTATTGAGTTATTTTTGGCAATGGGCATACTTTTTCTAGTTTTACTTATTTTACCCATCGGTGCACTACCTCTACCAGTTGACGACGCAGTGGGAAATCTAGGAACCCCACCAATTCCCCCTTGAGACACCCAAATATACTTAGTTTTCTTCATTCAACCTCAGATGGTAGTAGAGATGGGTCCATTAATCCATGAAATACCTACTTCCTTTTTCCCATAGATCTTCACCTATGGTACATCTTATCATCAGAGAAGGTCTTTGAATTTGGAGTCAAGGATTCTTCATGCCTTGGAGTAGATCTCACTCTCTACTACTCTACCTTGGATGCTACAACTCTTCCAACAAGTAAAAATACAACTCTTCCCACAGGCCTCTGGGCAGAGTTTCATCTACAAATCATGTGAATAAATGTTTATGTTCCAGGGGCTCAAGAACATGTCGAAAATGTTAATTTTGAAGCTTGGGATAAGGCTCGGGTGCATGCAAAAAATGCATCTATGGAACTTGATGCTCAAGCATGTGTGATGTCCACAAATATTTACATGGAATATTTTTCCCAAGGGCCATTACAAAGGGTGGATTGAGTGTCAATGTTGAGATCGAAGCACCCAATGAGGGGATTATTGATATTTTTATAGAGGGATACCAAATAACATGCTCCATAATTGGGAATTATTCAATGTTGAGTGATGTCCCATACATCGAGTGGCTCAATGGAGAGATTGAGCCAATGTTTGAGATAATGGTATCCACATGTTCAACAATTGTTCATTAGGTTGAGGATTACAAGGGAGTCTATTGATATTGATAATATTACTCATGGTCAAATCTATTTTTATCATTTTTTTTTATGTTGGGTTGAAGTCATTGTCTAATGAACACCAATGTAAAACATAGAATAAGTTCATTGAGAGAAAACATATGACTAGACCCAATTTATCATTGATAATATCTTGATCCATGTACGAGGGTGTGAGAAACTATGCATTCTTGCAGATATTCCAAGGAAATGTGAGATGGTTAAACCACGACATGTATTATGAACTTTTTCATTACAAATATTTGTAGAGTTTGTTAGAGGAATGGAGTTTGATTATTGGTGTCACTACCACATATAGAAAATATTACGACAATTACTTGCGATGAAAGTACTCTTTCATCGAAAGCTTCAGGAGAAAAAGTTCATTTCTTTAATTTTGATCTAAATACACCCTGTATTCGTTGCTCTTGCGATGGAATAAAAATTTTGTCTGTGTTTTCGTCGCAAGAGTAATGCTCACTATTGACCATTACACTTTTGTTTGTGTTTTCATCACAAGAGAGACGCTCACTATAACCATTCTCATCTTGGATAACGTGACCTAAATATAACAAATAAACATCTCTCCATTTGATAGGCAATCCTAATTAAACAAATAAACATCTCTCCATAAATTAACAATGGTAATCCTAGTCAATAAATTTCAAATACTTCCTTTCAAGAATATAACTATAGCATGAAGAGATTAATTCTAAATTATTCCCTATTATCATTATATCAGTGGGAACAGGGGCCAAAACATAGGTGGACTGAGCATGGATAGAGTCAGAATTTCGCTACTTACCTGACTCGTCTAGATGTTCAAATCTCCTCTCAGCATTCGGTCAACTCTTCTCACCTTGTATTTCTGCGATTTCAAATCCACAACATTTCAATTCAGAAAAAATAATTATGAATGCATTTCCAGTTCAGAATATTAGTGGAGGATAATAATTATAGTAAGAATATATATATGAAATTGTTGATAGTAAGAATAAAAACATGGCCAAATAAAACGTCATGAAACCTGACAGCACTATTCACATTTGGAATCTCCTCCTTTTTKATGGGACCAATGCTCGATGCATTTCCTATGAGCATACTGTGGAGCCAAAAAAACACATGTTTTGTATGAACATGTTTATGATAAAATATGAAAAAATACTCGACACCCATAAACCTGTCATTCATCAAAGATGAAAAAATAGAAACCACTTTTATCTATCCCCTAAACCCTATACCTTCAACGTGCCAGAACAGGCACAGGGAATCTCCATATTTCCTTTATTAATGAAAGGCAAAGATATTTAAAAAATGAGGTGAAATTTGGTGAATAAAAATATTTATAAAAAGGTTTTTGCAAATACATAAATTCATTTCACTTTGAGCGGGACTTTGGAGGGTCCAATTCATGGTCATTTTTGGTGGCAATGGTGGTATGTTCTCCTTGCTAGTGGTTGCATTGTCACTTTCTCCCAGATATTATTTAGTTAGATACATTTAATTTTAAATTGTTGTATTGAATGTTAGTTTCATTTCACTTAATCCCATGAAAAACCTAAATTACAATAGTTGAAAAACCTAAAACATCTTCTCTACAGGTTGTTCTCTTTCACTCCCAAAGGAAAAGTACATGATTGGTATAGTGTATTACCTATTCAATCAATTCAAGTCTAGAAGTAGTTTAAAGAAAATTTAGAAAGTCATTATTGAAATTCTCATCATGTAATTAAATTTTTGCAATAATTGTGCGAAAAACATAAATAAGACAAAGAGTTTGTATGATATTTCAATACAAGGTTACATCAGATGTATTAATAATTGCACAAAAATCATAGGCCCCCACCATAGTTGTCTTTTGTTTTGTATCTATGATCTCTTCTCTTCACAATTTCTTTGTTCATTATGTAGAAAGGAATTGAAATTGTAGAGTTTGCACAATAAGAAGCACACACAATTGAAAATGAGTTGTATATTTGTCACCTATCTCTGATTTTGTCTCCATATTTTGAGGAATCCATGGTTGACAAAATAAAATTTCCAATATCAAGCATAGATGACGAGGGAGAACATTCTACTGACATACAACATCATCATACTAACAGGAATCCAGCGGCTCTAGGAGTAGTGAAGGTTTGGTATAGGTTTGAATCTTGAATTCTAGAGTGGATTCAGTGAAGTAGCGTGGAGTTGGTGAAGTAGTGGAAGTGAGAGAACATACATCTCGGTGAAGTAGCAGATATTGAGACCTAGAGTGGAGTCGGTGAAGTAGCGTGGATTCGGTGACATAGTGGAAGTGAGAGCACATACATCACTTGGCTATGGCTATGGAAGAAGAATGGATGTATATCAAATTTATTATAGATGGCGGGTTCTAGTTGGTGGATGATAGATGGAGAAAAAGTGAGAGAGAACCCCCCCCCCCAAAAGAACGCCTTCGACGTAACTATATAGTGAAAAAGTTTTACTTTGTTGCTTTTTTTTTTGGACAAAGAACATTGAAACCCATGACATACTTTGGGAGTTGTGAAAGTTGGTTAATTTAAAACAAGTGGTTGGATTGCAAGGGATTATGGAGTTTTGAACATGACGTTGGGGTAGGTCCTCTTTTATAGGTTTAGAAGAGGGTTAGGGTTAAATTAAAACAAATAATAAATGACATTTTAATTAATTAAAATATTAATTAAAAGTTCAAATAAGTCAAAGTGACTTATAAAAACCCAACACCAAATCAAACAAGAAGGGAAACGAAATCAAGCAAGGGGGGAACTTCAAGACAAGGTCAAGGGGATCCTCTTCAATGGAAAACATGTCCACATAAGTCTCATGATAGCTTACAAACTTTTATTATCACTACATAAGAGGAAACATCCATGATGTGGTCATGTCCATCTTTGTGGCTGCTCCTAGGTCTCATGGACCATCCCAAGAGAGTGGAAAAATATCACACATCATCACATCTTGGTACACAACCAAGAACTAGTTGGTCCAAGACCAGGGTACCCCAAAACAAATCTGGGGCCCTAGAACACATCTAGGGTCTTTCATCCACTAAGGTACAAGACCAAGGATCAACCCAAGCATGTAAGAAAATTTCCCTGGAACACATCCAAGGGCCCTAGAACACATCTAGGAACTTACATCATCAACCACCATGGAACACATCCAAGGATCAATCCAAACACCAAGCAAGGATTCCCTGGAACACATCCAGGGGCCCTATAAGACATCTATGGACTTACTGCTTGGTCCTTGACCACGAACCCCAGTAATACACTGGAGGCTCTCACTAGGGTATTTTTCCATGGCTCAAACTACTTGTTTCCAAATCAAGAACCCTAGGAGTGTACTAGGGCCCTAGATCTCACCTAGGGTCTTATGCAATCCTCCCAGAGAATGGCTCTTGCAGTTGCACTAATTTCTCCTAAATCATGATGTGTTTGAGTTCTCCCTACTCACCTTGACCCTCCACCTCATAAATGCATAGATATCTTCTTTATCCCTATCCATGGCCTCATATAGGTAGCCCATTGAGGGCTTGCCACCATCAACAAATAAAAAGACCTTTACCAAAGGCTCACTCACTGCATAAGCCTCTTGTACTCCAATCGAAAAGGAATCTTTGTAAACAAGTGAAGCAATAGGATGCCCTTTTGGTTTCTTGTTGAATGGATTAGTGTACAACTCATCGAAAACAAGCATCCTCTTCAAATCCATTTAAAAATTGAGGATGGATTGAATAGAAATGAAGTGGGTAGAAAATGGGTGATGGCAGGTGCACATCTATTTATTGTTTTCTTTCAATGTCCTTAGGAGGCTAAAGTATTGGGGCATGGTTATAAAGGAATTTCATGATGTTTTTAGCTTCCTCAATTACACACTTAACAATGTAAGCTTTACCAAGAGGCTCTAACATCATATCAGTGCAATGGGATACACATGGAGCCCAAAATAATGCAGTTTGTCTATCCATTAACATTTTTCTACTCGCAATATAATATTAGCTGCATTATCTATTATGACCCAAATAACAAGCTCCACTCCTATCTCTAGGATGAACTCATTCAAAAAGTTATGCATCAATAGATTTAATAAACATTGCCTTTTTGGGACCAAAAACTAAGAAATTCAACAGGGTCCTACCTTTCTCACACGGTTTTTTCAACTTCTCCTTTCTAGTGATGCAAATCTTCTTTTTCTTTCCTATTTTGATGAGTAGGGGCTTGATATCCAGGTAGAATGGATTTTTTTTTCAATGCCGAAGGGGCTTCGTTCCATGTTTTTAAGCTCACATTCATTAGTTAGTTGGGGCTTCACATTCTAATGAGGTGTTGAAAGACCCCATTCTAAGTCAACAATCCATCTCCTTAGAAATATTTATCTAATAAAATGAAAACTTAGAGCATAGTACTTAGTACTTGCTACTATATACTAGATCACTGATGCTTGCTGGAAAATTGATCGTATTAAGGTTGGAATGAATGCTTAAATATCACATTGCAAGGAAGTTTCACTTTATGTAACCAAGACATATTTATGATTGCACTTAGATATACATCCAAAACAAACCTTGTAGCAATTCCAATACTGATAACTAAGATCTGAAGAAGATATAGTGCAACTCATAACTTCAACTCAAATAGCTAAGTGTCATACACTACAACAACTAGTTGTATTGTGTACAGGAAAGCCCGAAAATGAAGAAGAACAAAGAAGCATTGAAATCCTTGTACATGATAGAGGGTAGAGAAGTAATGGCCTTTCTAAAGGTAGAAAACTTTGTATAAGATTGAGACAAATACAAGAATTTACATTTACCTAGAGTGCTCCACTTTCATTAGCTTGTTTGGAGGAGATATGGTCGCTATGCACATGGATCTATACTCTTTGCATATATTTTGAGGCCACCTACTCTTGAGGAGGTTGTTATAACAACCATTGGGCATTTATTGCATGTATATCCATGAGATCCATCTGTTGGGGGAGTTTGTTTCTTCATTGGAGAGAGTGCCTTAGCTTGTTTTACTATTTTGGGCATCTTGTTGACATTTCACGATGGTCGACCCCCATATTTAGTGGAGCACTCCCTTGTATTTTGCATTGTGGCATCGTTTGAGGGTTTTCTTGATGAATATTCCTTTGGATGACCTTGCAAATGTTTCAATGAGATATCTTACAGGGTCAAACAAGCTCAATCTAAGGAGGTGTCTTTCTTGAGGAGAGGACAAGTGGAATTCCCATTTATTTTTCCTTCTATTTTATTATGTATTTTGACTTGTCTATTGGAGGTAGTTAGGAGATATGTTATTTTTATTCTTCCTAAGAAAGATTATGGATCTAGAACTAGCTTATTATTATTTTATTGTTGAGGGTTTTGAGATAGATCTTTATATAAAGAGAAGATCTCTCATTGTAGTAGTTTTTGAAAGTTTGGAGAAATAATGTTGAGATAGATTTGAAGATCTTGTGAAGGCCATAAATTTTAAGGGTTATTTTTCACGTGAGGTTCTTAATTTTCATCCATATTGTTGTTCGTATGGTTGCTAAAATTCTACTACAAAGAACTTCATATAAAAGACGGTTTTACCATTTGGGGGATGCTTTGGTTGAGGTATTTCTTATCCATTTCTCTTCTTTTTTTTGTTGTTAAATTAGATTTAATTGTTGTTGTCGTTTCATTGAAAGATAGGGAAGATTTGTGGTTTATAGTAAAAACACACCTCTTGTGTAAAATAGGAGCACCTTTGGAAGGGTCCCTCATAGTAACTTTTTGCAATCTAGAACAACCATCATTGTCTGATTTTTAACATGTTGTAGCAGCATTATCACTCATTCTCATCTCATATAAATCGAACCCTCTAAATACCCCTTGACTCCATTTTCCCAAATTGGATGTTTGGCACTAGTCTACCCTTTCAACCACCCAAAATATAACATAAAAATCAATCTTATGTTTTACTCAATCTAGAATTTACATTGACCCTTAAGGACAGATTCAGTAATCCTATCCTTAGGGATACACTCTTTTTGTCAGAGAAGAGTTAGCCTAAAGAGAGGGAAGGTGATATTGTGGTGATATTGGATAGCCCTTCTTATTTTCCTCTATGGTTGCACCCATTATTAGGGATGTATAGCTTAAGTGCAACGTTGGGAAGTAACAAGTTGTAATGTCCCCCACCTCTTAGAGAGGTGATGAGGAGAATCAGTGGCTTGGGCACCCCCACTAGGTCATAGTCTCACACTGAGGGGGGGAAAATTCAAGAAGTTAAAAGTTATATTTTTAAGTTGACTTAAGAAAGGAAAGGGATAAATGAGTAAAACATAACTCAACAGAAGAATAGAAGATTAACCTTGGGAGTTAATCTAACTCAACAGAGAATTAGAAGGAAAAGTATAAGTAAGAGGCTAGGGTGCACCTATTACTCATTCTGGTTTTGGATTAGCATTTTCTATTGCTCTTGAGCATTCAGTTTGGGGGTTTTGTTGTACAAACCCTTGTGAGCAACTCAGTGGTGAAATATCTACTCACCTTGTTCCGCATCTTCATCTTGGGGATGAAAGAATATTCCACACCATTCTAGTCTCAGCCCATCTCCATCTAGTGCTTCAGAAGGTAGCAAGTCGTACTGTTCTTATTTTTCCAGCAAGGGCGTACCATCATCTAGAGGGAGGTTTGATCCAACTTATCCTGAGGGCTTGGGGCCATTCTGACAGTTGGGTTTTGTTTGTAGGGGTAGAACCATTTGTTTGAGGGTTTTTTGGAGGGTTATCATCATTCTACATTTGTCTGCAGATTGGGATGTCTTGGAGCCATAGGGAACGTCTTGTGATTCGGTAAAACTCATATCTAGGGAGATATGCTTGAGATCTGAGTCCAAAACTTC
>JASDQU010100651.1:99890-120433 GCA_032191745.1 Picea mariana | reverse complement strand
GTAGTGGCTCAGCACTTTAGGAACCATCACCACAAATTACAAGACCATGGAAATGTCCTTTGTGGAGGAAGGAGGATGAAAGGTTGTGCTCAGAGGCATGACAGGTAACTCTGCCAGAGTGGTCACAACCAAGAGGATGGAAGCCATCTTTAGAAGGGAATAAATTCTATACGTAGTGGAATATAAGGTCTCAATATAGGTGGATGAGAAGGGAAAGGTGCATTACACACCATAGATCAAAAGAATCCTTGACAAGCACCAGAAAGTGTTTGGGCCGATTCCTACATGTGTGCCACCGGACAAGGGGTTTGAGCACATCATTGAGCTAGAAGCAGGGGCTAAGCATGTTATCACCACACCCTATAGGCATCCCAAGAAGTATAAAGATGAGATAGAGAAGGCCATCATGGAGCTTCTAGACACGGGACACATTAGACCAAGTTCAAGCCCATTTGCTTTGTCAGTAGTCTTGGTGAAGAAGAAGGACAGGACGATGAGAATGTGCATTCACTTCCGGGCTTTGAATAAAAAGATGATCAAAAACAGGTACCCCATGCCCAGTATTGATGAGTTGTTGGATGAGCTGCATGGAGCTATATATTTCACAAAAATTGATCTTCGCTCAGGCTACCATCAAATCAAGATGAGGGAGGAGGACATCTCAAAAACATCCTTTAGGTGTCACTACGGCCATTATGAGTTTTTGGTGATTCCCTTTGGGTTAACCAATGCCCCAGCCACATTTCATCCTTGCATGAACCATGTGTTCAACAAACAGTTGAGGAAACACTTGTTGGTATTCTTTGATGACTTTCTCATTTACAGCAAGACCTGGGAGGAACACCTTCGACATGTGGACCAAATCCTGTCAATCATGGAAGAACAGTCACTATACGCCAAGGAATCCAAGTGTGAGTTTGGAATGACAGAAGTGCTTTACTTGGGAAACATCATAGGGGCAAAAGGGGTACAGGTACACCAGGAGAAAATAACAACCATTAGGGAATGGCCTACTCCAAAAACACTCACAGAACTGAGGGGATTCCTGGGCCTATGCACATACTAGAGGAAATTTGTCAAAGGCTTTTCTCAACTGTGCACACCCTTGACTGACCTGACCAAAAAGGGGTCCTTCAAATAGAATGATGAGACCCAAGTCACGATGGAGAAAATGAAAGAGGTCATGAGCACCTGCCCAGTTCTAGCTCTTCCTGATTTTGGCATACCCTTCACTTTGGAGTGTGATGCCTCGGGGGAAGGTATAGTGGTCGTGTTGATGCAAAACAGGCACCCCCTTTCCTATGAAAGCCGAAAACTCAGGGGTCTTGAACTACTTTACAACATTTATGGCAAAGAAATGTTGGCTATCATGCATGCACTAGCCAAATTCAGGCAATATTTGGTAGGTGCAAAGTTTGTGGTCAAATCAGACCATAACAGTCTTAAATATCTATTGGAGCAGAAGGATTTGAATGAAAGACAACAAAAATGGGTAAGTAAAATAAAAGCCTACGAATTTGACATTGAATTCTTCAAAGGGAAGAACAACACAGTGGCCTATGCATTATCCAGAAGGCCATCCATTTTTTCCATGGCTGGTATGTCAGTCAACTAGAAGGAACACTTGATAGTGGAATATGCAAAGGATCAGTTCGCTTGTCAACTATTGGACGAGAAAATACAGGATGACAACTTTAGGGTCATAAATGACCTCATCTATTACAAAGGCCGGATCTTTTTAGTTTCTCGATCAGCTCTCAAAGCTAAGATCCTGCATGCATGTCATAACTCACCAGTAGTAGGGCATCAAGGCATCAGTAAGACATACAGGCAGGTGAGAGAGAGGTTTGCATGGAAAGGCCTCAAGGAAGATGTGATTAAGCATGTCAAAGAATGCACTACATGCCAAGAAAACAAGGATGAGCACACACACCCTGCAAGACTGTTGGAGCCCCTACCTATTCCAGAGCACAAGTGGGAAAGTATATCCATGGATTTCATCACCGGGTTGCCCAGAGCACAAGGGAAATATTGCATTTTCATGGTGGTAGACAGGTTGATGAAGTTTTCACACTTTTTTCCCATAGCCACAGACTTCAGTGCAGCACAGGTGGCCAAATTATTTTTCAGAGAGGTGTTCAGACTACACGGCCTACCCAAAACCATCATCAGTGATAGGGACAACAGATTCATGAGTATGTTTTGGCGGGAGTTGTTCAAATTAGTGGGTACGACATTGACTCCTAGTACTAGCTATCACCCTCAGCCGAATGGTCAAACTAAGATAGTCAACAAATGGGTGGAAGGTTACCTCAAAAGCTACGTAGCAGGACAACAGAAAGCATGGGTCAAATGGTTACATTTGGGAGAATATTGCTACAACACCACCCAACATATGTCCATTGGCATGTCACCCTTCAGAGCTTTATATAGCTATGATCCTTTATCATTTGTGGAGATTGCAGTTGGTGACAGCAGGGCTCCGATGGTACAGGATTGGATACAGCAGAGCCAAGACATTCTCATGGAATTGAAGGATCATTTACAGAGGGCACAAAACTAGCAAAAGGTCCAAGCAGACAAGCACATAGTTGATCATGCCTTTGAGGTTGGAGATTTAGTCTATTTGAGTTTGCAACCATACAGGCAGGCCTCCATTAAAATAAGTAGAGTGGAGAAACTGCAACCATGTTTCTTTGGACCTTACAGAGTAAGCAAGAGGATAGGGGCAGTAGCTTATGAGTTGGAGCTTCCACAGGGTAGAAAAATTCACAACGTCTTCCATGTCTCGTGCCTTAAGAAATCCGTCGGTCAACATGTCAGGCCTATTGAGGCATTACCTCCCATGGATGAGGAGGGACAACTTTTTTTGATTCCAGAGGAGGTGTTAGAAGTTAGAGAGAAGAGGCTCTGAAACCGAAGCATCAAGGAGTATCTGATCAGGTGGAAGGATTTAACCATTAAGGATGCCACTTGGGATCAAGAGCACGTGGTTAGAGAAGCAGGTTTGGAATTTCTTGAGGACAAGCAATTTCAACCAGAGGAGATTGTAATTTTCCCCACCTCTTAGAGAGGTGATGAGGAGACTCAGTGGCCTGGGCACCCCCACTAGTTCATAGTCTCACACTAAGGGGGGGAAAAGTCAAGAAGTTAAAAGTTATATTTTTAAGTTGACTTAAGAAAGGAAAAGGATAAAGGAGTAAAAGATAACTCAACAGAAGAATAGAAGATTAACCCTGGGAGTTAACCTAACTCAACAAAGAATTAGAAGGAAAAGTATAAGTAAGAGGCTGTGGTGCACATATTACTCATTCTGGTTTTGGATTAGCATTTTCTATTACTCTTGAGCATTTAGTTTGGGGGTTTTGCTGTACAAACCCTTGTGAGAAACTCAGTGGTGAAATATCCACTCACCTTGTTCCGCAGCTTGATCTCAGGGATGAAAGACTCCTCCACACCATTCTAGTCTCAGCCCATCTCCATCTAGCACTTCAGAAGGTAGCAGGCCGTACTGTTCTTGTGTTTCCAGCAAGGGTGCACCATCATCTAGAGGGAGGTTCGATCCAGCTTATCCTGAGGGCCTGGGGCCATTCCGATAGTTGGGTTTTGTTTGCAGGGGCAGGACCATCGTTTTGAGGGATTTTTTTGGAGGGTTATCATCATTCTACATTTTTCTATAGATTGGTATGTCTTGGAGCCATAGGGGACATCCTGTGATTCGGTAAAACTCAGAACTAGGGAGATCTGAGTCCAAAACTTCTCCCATGGGATTCTCATAGCCCGATCTATATTCTTGGAGAGTTTAAGAGCATTTGGAGGCCTCCTTCATCAGGGCTGAACCAGCTAGGGTTTCAGTCATCCAGTGGGGCACACCATTCAGTGGAGGAATTCAGATCTATGGGGTTTGAGAGTGGATTTGGTAATTTGGACATCTGGGTTGTCCTTACAGTTTCCTGATCTATCATTTGGCATATTTCTCGAGATGATTGGACACTTTTGGTAGCAGGGAAGAATTATTGAGGGCTTCAGCATTCTAGCAGGATGTGGCACTTTCCAGCTTGGAGGTTGAGCATTAGTACAGCTCAGATCTGCTTGATTCAGTCTTCATTGTATATCGAGCCTTTGGAGGCTTATTTTGTGTTGTCGGGAGCATTTTGTGGCAGCTCATATCTATTGCTTGTACGACTATCTGAGGTTTATGCCAGATCGACCATCTATTGTATTGAACTTACATTGCTCATAATAAAAAGGTTAGATTTTTTCTTGTGCTTCTACATCTTGAATATATTGTGATCTCCATGTGTTGATGAATCTTGTATGCACTTAAAAACTCAATAAATTAGTAGTAGCTAGTGATTCCAAGAAATAATTTGGCTTGGGATCATTACACAAGTCACATGGAACCGCATTCACATTCATAACCTTAGAATTCCTACATTCCTTGGTTTCCCTTGGAGCCTACTTTGGGGCACCCATAGCAAGGATCTTAGTACACAAGATCCATTTTGGGTAAACGTAACCATCAAGGCATTGCAGTAAAGGCACTAGAAAGTTGTCTGGAGTTCCTTTGTTCATTAGTTGTTTTGATGTATGAACTAATAAGGTTCTTTCAACATTTATTTTGTGGGAAAATAATGGGCTAACCTATTGCTTTAAGTTGGGTAAGATTATCATTGGTGTCTCTATGCTAATTTAGGGGTTTTTCATTCAACAAGTATAGCAAGCATCATGTATAGGTTCAAGCAATGTTTTGCAGGATATTCATTGTTTCATGAGGATCATTCCAATGATTTATTATTTGTCTCTTGTGCTCATAAGTTGATATTATAAGAAAATTCCATTCTAAGAGAGCTGTAGGGACCAGAATATGCCTTCACAACATCAATATGCATTTAATTCTAGTGAGTTTTGTAAAGGGGAAAACTATTTTTTATTGTTGCCTCATTTATTGTCTTATGTGTATTAATGTTGTCTTGTAATTAATGGATGCAGGTATGTAAGGAAATGCATGGGAAGGAATAAATTGAATTCTCTTGGACCTTTAATGTGTCAAATGGCAATGCTAGTTCATATCCGAACAGGGAGTTTCTTTTTCAAAGAACTGGGCATTACTCTTCTTTTCATGGTTGGATTTACAGATGATGTAGTCCGTAGAGAAACAAAGTATTTCAATTTGGATTTTCTTCAGAAGTATTACAGGTAAAGGACTAGAAGAATTTCCCTACTTAAATAACATGACATAGTGAAGATGCTCGGATGCACCATGAGATCCCTTTTCCAAATCTTGTTGGGTGTTCAGGTTTAATATTTTAAAAGTTTATGTATAGTAACAAGATTTCAAATCTAGTAATGTTGTGAGATTAATCAATATTTCATTACTATATATGAAATTTATGGCTATTCGCTTGCCTCTCTTGTATGGAAAAGAAACAGAAAAAGCGTAGAATACTTCTCATTCTTTTTCATGGTACATGCTTTGATAGGTTCTTTATACCCTATCAAATTTGATGCTTTATACCCCAACATTTCATGCCAAATATTCTTGGCCTCTTCTGAATTACCCTTCCTACAAAGCTTCTTGGTTAATATATTACATGTAATAACATTCCAAACATGGCCTTTTGACCAAAAACAAAGCAATAATTCCACAACTGCATGACACTTACCTTCATCATAAAGAAACCCCACGAGGGTATGGCAGGTAACTTCGTCCAAGGCATAACCCTTCTCCATCACGTTTTGCAAGAGATCTGCAGCCTACTCTATTCTACATCTCTCACAAAGACTCATAAGCAAATTATTGATGGTTGTAGTATCAACAGATTATTGCTTTTTTCCTTTTTTTATGGATGATGTTGATGTTGGGGAATATTATGAACAATATGAGATATTAGGAATTGCTAGGAAGAGTACTACCAAACTTTGGTATTTTCAGTTTGTGGAATTCACCAGAGATTGTGTAAATTGTACCTAATCTCACATGTACATGTGACTATATATAAAAATCCTTTTTCTTGGAAAACAAATGAGATTGTATTGAATGCCTATCTGTCAAAAACATTTTCAAAGATTTATGAGAGTTTGTTAGTGCTTTCAATATGAATTTTTTGTGCGTTGGTTTCTTTTTTTCTTTGCTAGAACTACTATTAAAGGCTCCACTTTATAACAACTCTATAGATTCATTTGCAGAAGAAGAGTCCATAAAGGGTTATTGTAACTTCAAAATTGTATAGTTTCCAATGATTTTGAGAAGTAGATTTGATAGTATTACTTTATTCTTTTCAATTAAAGGTAAAAATCATCAATATTGTAAGGACACACAACAAATATTGATCTGTTATAAACACAACACCTTCTGTTGTCTATCGTGAGTTCTTGAACTTAGATAGCTTGAAAATTTACTTGGGAGAGTTTGGACTTCCTCTAAAGGTATACTTGTCTTGTCAGCAAAGACTCATCTTTGCAATTTTGAAAGTACAAATGATGTTATCAACTCTTTTCAATGARGATTATTGTGAATCATCTGTTCTTAAAGTATTCAAGTATTTTGGTAAATGGTGAATGAGTACAAGTCATACTCTATGATTCTTTCTTCATTTGTTTGACAAGATGGTTGATGGTTTTGGTCCCTACCATTATGATGTAGATTTCYCGATTTTTGAAATTCCTTGAAATTTTAACCATGATTTCATTCTTGTTGTAGAAAAAATGGCACAAACAGGATGCAGATTTCTCTTATTAAGAGAACATCAACCTATGAAGATGTATAATTCTATTATCATTTATATATTCTCTATAAATATATTACTCAAAGTCATGACTTCCCTTGGTATCATTCACAGGAATTTCAATATGATATATAATATAGAAGGTAAGTGAAGACACTTTGATTGGTAACCTAGAAGTTAAAGTGTAGGGCCATGGGATTCCGATTGTATCAACTCAATAGAGTTACCTAGATTTGGGTTCAATCTTTAAATTTTCTCGGATTCACTGAAAATTTATGTTCCAGTTGTAGTGCATCTGTTTTCTAGATTCAATTAAGAAAGGAATCCACCAAAAACTATCATGTTTTATTCTTTGAGAGCTAAAAGCATTCATTGTTTGTTGAGGAGCCAAACCTAAAAAATTCTAGGTTAGGAAAATCTATTGCATGTTGAATAATAAGATTGATTGAGGGGAGGAAAAATAGAAAATAAATCCATGGGAATGGTTGAGAGGAGTCCAAATAGAAGACAAAAACACATGGACATGCCATAAAAAAATTAACACTTCTGTTCAATTAAAACTTTCTAAAATTCAATATTTTTGGAAGTTTGGTTCATGTTTGTTATAATTGAATGAATACTCAAAAATGAATTTGAAACAACAAATTTAACATAAGTCCATGGAAGAAAACAAGAAAATTTTAAAATGCAAGGGTTTTTGGTTATAGTGCTGAGGTGTATGGTATAAGGAAAACAAGAATTTTGAGTTTGACAATGTAGAAGTGCTATATGTGCTGGGATTTGCAGGTTGAAGGCTATTGTATATCTGTTGATGTATTAGGTTAACCCTAGTAGAAAAATTCATTGATCTATTTTTCCTAGACAGGCTTCTTTCAAACATTAACCATGTGGTCTACTATTCATATTATGCGACCTGAAATTCCACTTGTGATCTGAGTCCTTGTTGGTGGTTCATATATTTTGTGACCTTGTTTTTACAGTTATTCCTCACAAATGCAGTTAGTAGCATGTACAAAAGGATTTTTATTCCCATTTATTTCCTCAGCATTGCATCCATTCTACATGAATTGTTATTTTGAAAAGTTCTTTCAATGCTAAGATTGTATTCTGAATGCTTTTCCTTGTTGTCTGTGTTGTAATGTATTTAGATACTTGAAATGGATACGTATAGGTACCATGGGAACTCAATTTAAGATCCAGAAAGTACTTACATAACCCGAGATGAAATATCAGGTGTTAGATAGGTACTGCAAACTATTTGAAATTTACAGCTTAATGCATCAAAACATCTCCTGCTTCTAGGATTTATAATGATAGACTGAATTGAATATGAGTATATTTTTGTCATTTTCATTGCAGGAACGTGATCCGATTGAAAGGGTCTATAAAATTTTCTATCTCATAACATAGCCACGTCAATTGAATTCAAGGTGGCAAAAGGATTCAATAGATATTATTTTTCCCCAGCATGATTTTTTTGTATTTTGTCTTAAATGCTTCTGATCATATTCACCTAGTTTGCAGGGTTTGCAGTTCAAGATAGGTTGTAATGATTTGTTGTAACTTGAATTTTGTATAGGATATTGAAAAGGAAGMAAAAAAAGAAGTCGATGATGCAATTTCCCTGGTGAAGGTAAATACAATGTTTGGAATATATGGAAATTATGTTTACATTTGTTATTCTCTGCTAAAAGTTTCTAGKTTAGCTCTTCATTTTAAATACCATACATTAGCCAAAAGTTTTGACTTCAATAACTTTTCAATAATGTTTTTCATCAAGCATGAATGTTCAGTGCCAGATTCTTCGGAGCTTTTTTGTCATGTATATGTAAATGGGTTTGTGACCAAGGTATCTGATATCTTGACCTTTTTGGGTAAAGCTCTTGTAGTTTTTTTTTTTTCAATCATAAACTCATCATTCATGTGTCCCTTTTTGACAATGCAGGCATTCGATGCAGATAGGAAAGAAAATAATGGTTTATTGCCTTGATGAATGTGATTTACATAGTCCAATTTTTTTGAGTTATAGTTCAATAGCAAATAAGAAAGAAAATGTTAAGTGGAATTTATATCATTATTCATTGGTGTAAGGAGTTGTTGGGTCAATTCTTCCTATTGAAATATTTTAATTGACCAATGTATTCCATGGGAAGATACTTTGACAAGCAATATTGGGGTATTGTTGTTACTGCTATGGCTTCATTTTTTGTTGGCTTTTAACCATTTCACAAGAGAAATTTCAAACTTCATATAAGTAAATGAACTGAAATATATTTCTACATGTGTCTCCAACTTTTCCTTTCACTAGTTTGTTCTATATTAACATCATTGCCTACCTATTGTACCAAATGTTCAACTCCCATTATTTTCATGTATATGATGGTTATCATGTGCATTTGACTTTAAGTACTAGGCATTTTATAAATTAATTAGAAGAATCCCATTTAATGGGTAAAAGAAGCAGCTAAAGATATTGGTGTAATGTTGTTTCTCATGCTTAATATGCTCTTTAGATCATGGGGCGTTACCCTCTTCTATTTGACCTCAAAGTGATTTGTGAAGAACTATGTTGATAACTCCTTTCAATGGAAATATAATTATGACCCATGTTCATCTGTTCCTCGAGTCCTTTTCAACTGTTTCTTAAAGCTAAACATCAAACACATTCATTTCCTCTTCAATGGCTAGTTTTTGTAAGTTCTATTGCTTCACACATGGTGGGAAGTTCAATGGGATCATGTGAGGGTTCAAGGATGGCATCATGACATTATGGGTAGCTATTTCATTCTAGAATTGATTCAGTAATAGACATAAAAATGTTTATTAATCAAATCCATACATAATATTGGAGTGGGAATCAACTTCATTTTGACATTCCTTCTAACTAATAGGCAATCCAAATGCATTTCAATTCTTTACTTTGATTTTTCTAGAAAAATGATCAAATTAGCCTTCTGCATATTATGGATCAAACCTGATTCACTATCTACCTATCATTTTTTATTGAAAATGTTGAATATTAAACCTCATTCACTATCTACCTACCATTTTTATTGAAAATATTGAATATGTTCAAATGGACATTTGTTTGAATGGCCACCATACTTGTGAAGTTTATTTTTTACCTTTATGTTTGATGAGAGCTATGATTAAGAGTTGGCTAATTGTAGAATGGCTCCATCTATGTTGGAGTTTGTGAACTTCTATCGATTATACAAGTTGGGAGGTTGTGTGCATTTCAAAGGAAACATGTGACAGAACTAATTTCATTTTTCATCACTACTAAAGTTGAGGAAGGCAGGGCAATATGCCCTAACTTGGAACTCAAAAGATGAACCATTTTTAAGGAATTGTCAGAAAAAAAAGGTTATTTACCACCCATATTTGTGAATGCTATTTTTCACCCTTATGTTTGATGAGAGCTATGGTTTAGAGTAGGCTAGTTGGTATAACTTTTCCATCTACGCTTGACTTCGTGAAGTTCTCTTGATTATGCAAGTTGGGAGGTTGACAACATTTCTCAAGAAAAGTTTGACAGAACTAATATCCATTTTCTTAGTTGTTGAAGTTTAGGAAGGCAGAGCAATATACCTTTTAACTTGGAACCAAAAGGATCAACCTTCTTGAAGGAATTGTTAAAGACTGAAGTTAATGTGCATTTTAAAAAATATGCCATTCTCTGTACAGTCTAATTTTTTTCTTCTCAAGGACAAGAATTAGATTGAATTATCTATTTTTTTTTTTTTTCAAGGAGAATTAATAGATTGAATTATATCATGGGAATTTTATAGTACAAATTTAGATGAAAAATTGTCTCAAAACATAGCCATGCCAATTTTCCTTTATAACGTTTGATTGTTCAATGGCAAAGCTCGGGGCTCAAATCAATATTTTTGCATATTATATACCCACATTCTCACTGTGTCTTGGAAGGTCTACATGGTTGTCTTGGGAGGTCCATACGAGATGCTTCTTGGAAGTTCTACACCACCAAGTGAATTGGTAAAAACATCATCTAGTTCTACAAAAATTACTTGTGTTGATGTGGTCAACAACTTTACACATCCTATCTAGCATAATKTTTTGGTTCCCTTGGGTGGCTTGCAACATTTCTATTAGTGTGTTCCATGTGCATGTGGGTGGATTGAAGGTGGTTGTTGGATGCCCTTTGGGTTATCTATAACTACAATCAAATGTCTGTCAACACTCTGAATGGGCATGCTTTGTCATGGACATTGGTAATTCAAGGAATGGATGTGTATCCATATAGGAAAGTTCGTGTGCTCTTGTTTCTATGTGGAATGGTGGGATAATAATTTTTTGGTAGCTATATTGTCTACGGTTGGTTAATGTATTTGTGGTTGTGGAAGATGTGGTCCTATGTTGGTTGGGATCGATGTTGGAATTTTCCTTCACCTTTTCTTGTTAGTGATTTTTTTGACATTTTGAATGTCCATATTCCTCATCAAAAAACACTATGTCTAAAACTATGGCCTTCAAAAGATGCATCCTAAGGGGTGACTACAAGTTGAAATTGATCAACACTAGCAATGAGGGTTACCAATGTTTTGTCTAAAACTATGCTCTTCAAAAGAGACATACTAAGTGGCAATTGCGACTTAAGATTGATCAACATTGTACAAGTGTTACCACTATCGTTGGCTTCAAGTCCACATGCTTTTCTTTGTGAACTTTTTTATTTTGTTTGAAATTCTTTTGGTCAACTACAAGAATTTCATTTGATTGTGTGTTGGCAAAGGTCGGGGCTCAAATGGAACTTTATGTGTATTATGTACCTACATTCTCACCATGGCCTAGAAGGTCTATATGGCTATCTTGGGAGCATTGCAACACCAAGTGAATTGCTAAAAACATCTTGATGTACAAAAAATTAATTACATTGATGTGGTCACCAACTTTTTTCTCCCTATATAGCATGATGTTTTGGTTGTCTTGGGTGGCTTGAAATATTTATATTGGTGTGTGCCATATGGAGTGGTTGTTGGATGGTGTTTAGGTTATCTGTAAGAATGGTCAAAGGTGTGTTGGAGATTTGAATGGGTGTGCTTTGTGATGGGCAATGGGAATTTGAGGATTGGGTGTGTATCCCTATAGAAAATTTCTACATGTTCTTGTCAATACGTGGAATGGTGGGAGAATGATTGCATCAGTGTTAGATTGTCCATGGATGGTTGATGAATTTGTCATTGTGGAAGGTGTGGCTCTATGTTGGTTGGGATTGGTGTTGGAATTTTCCTTGACCTCTTCATGTTAGTGATTTTTTTGACATTTTGGATGTCTATATTCCTCTGTATATAAAACTTTATTGAAATATATGCCTATAAAAAGAGAAGCTAAGGGGTGACTACAGGTTAAGATTGATCAACACTAGCAATGTGTGTTATCAATGTTTAGTCTAAAACTGTTCTCTTCAAAAGAGACATTCAAAGTAGTAATTGTGACTCAAGATTTTTCAACATTTGTAGTGTTAACACTATCGATTAGTTCCATTCCACATGTTTTTCTCAATGAACCCTTTTTTGTTTGAAGTCAGTTTGGTCAACCACAATAATTTCATCGATGGACTTGTGGAATCAAATTTTGGCTAAGAAACCATGTTCAAGGGGAATCTAATTCATAAAAGCCACTTAGCCAATGCATTTGGTCCCATCCACATGAAATGGATTCTTACAGAGGCAAAAACATGATACAAACTAGATTTGAACTTGGTTGGGGTGACTACAACTTCTCTTAACAACCTGTTTACCCCTTTCACTACGCTCTGAACTTTGAGTAGCATCTCTATAGTGTTAGAAAAATACTTGCCAAAAAGTACATTGCAGAGGCAACCATGGGGTGGAAAATGAATAATATTAATGCCCTCCATATATAAAGTTCTAGTTAAAAACTTGGTAGCGAAAAATCTGAAAAAATGTAGATTTCAATACTACCACTGAGAGAAATAGAGATCAAACATCATTGACAATTTAAATTATTACAAACCTACAAGTCTTCAGAAATTTTAAGCCAAAACTACTTCAATGTGACTACAAATATTGCAAAGCTCTGGGAATTTGTATGAAGAAAAAAAATATGTTATAGGGGTGAATTCTTTTGAAAGATTCATGAGGTGGCTCACTCCCTGGATTGATCCATCAAAACAACAAAAGAATTGTGTAACAACCTACCTTTTGGAGTGCTAATGTTTTGCAAGATTTTGATAAAGTCAATATCTCTATTGAATAAAACAAATTGAATTTCCCCCAACCTAGATTGAAATTTTTTAATCAAGGACCAAGATCAAGCATGAATCTAGTGATGAAGATTCACATAGGCAGAGAAGCATGCAATGCTTGTATAACAACTTGAAAAGATTTTGTGTTCTAAGAGAACTGATTATGCACAACAAACACATAGAAAATAATGTGGAAGGTTATGGAAGTGATTCAATGGAGACTTTTACAATGACAAGGGTTTAAAAACGACAAACTCCAATTGAAGACATATCCTTTATTAAAATCCAAATGTGAACATTGTAAATAACAAAGCAATATTGGTGCCAATGGAGTAGAACTCTATTCATTCCAATTGAAATCACTTGCCATTAATTTCCTTAATTCAATTGAAACAATGAGATATGTGTTAACTTACCCCAATCTACATACAAGACTACAAATTCAAGCTTTGAACTTAAACCTGAAGTGTTCATGATGTCTCCAATCATTTCTCAATGACTTTAAAGCTCCCAAATAATCCCAAAATAAATAGGAACATGTTCTAACAATGATGTAGAAGATGAACCCTATGCTTATGAAATGATAATTTGAGCCAATGGGGAGACAAGTTTCTTCTATCAAAGACAAAGAACAAATGAGGTTGTTAAAACTCTATTTTCCTTAGTCTCTAGGAATGGTTTAGATGGAGGATACAAAATGAATTTCTTAAGAGGTTGACCATGAGTGATAGTCATATCTCCATATCTAAAACTATTGTAAGAATCAACTATTGCCAACAAATCTTTACCAAGGATCAAAGGATAGTCAACGAGTCTATATTTTTTCTGTAGCAGCATGAAGTCTAGAGGGTGCTCCCATGAGTCTATTGAGACCACAGTGTCCTCCAACATCCCTTCTAGCTTAACAGTATATCAGTCAGCCATCTGGATAACAGTAGGGGTTTTCCTTCGTATCTTTTGGAGATTATGTTTTTCCACGGTTTCTTTAGTAATGACATTGATGGTTGATCCTAGGTTAATAAAGTGTTTTATATCAGGCGATCAGTTGATTGCATAGGCGTATGTATACTAAAGGGATGCTTGGATTGGAATATTTGGGAGTAAGAACTTTCCCCAGCATAAGATCAACAAATTGATTTATGACATGGATGCTCTATGGATATTTCCTCTTCCTGCTTGCTTCTTTAGGCATAGATCTATAACATCCTTGCTATTGATAGGAACATCTTTGATTACTTGGATCAGAGGAATTTTGACACATAAGTTCTGAAGTTTTCCTAAGAAGTCAAAATTCGGCTGAGGGATTATCTCACTCTGTTCCAATCATTTTGGAAAAGGTGGATTGTCTTTTGGTTTGTTTTGTTCTTGCTAAGCAGAAAGTTATTGTGGCTGATCTTAACAAGACCCCCTTTACCATTGGAAGTTATTCCTCCTCCTCAAACAACCTTGTCTAAGACCAATGATATAGATTTAAATATTGATATGGGTAGTATCTTAGAAAAGGTTAATGTACCTGTTCCTCTCAGTATTGATATTGTATTTTTTTTAAATTACCTACAACACAGTCGCTATTGCGACGTCTTGGAGTGTCACTCCCATAGCAGCCAATTTGTTAGGCCATCAATGCCTACAAGTCATCGACACTTCTTATAGACATTCTTGCCTCTTTTTAGAGTAAGTTCACCATCAGAATTGTCATCTATCATAATCAAACTACCTCGATGGGCGCTACAGTTATCTACATCAACATATAGATTCATTTATTGTCTTACATTTTGAGTTACAGGACAAGAGCATGGGGCATGCCCCTGTCATTTGTATACAGATTTTCTTTTTTTTTCTAAGAGAAAGAGATTTGGGTCCCACAGTCTTCCCTCTCCTTATGAAGGATCAGTATTGTAGTTCCTATCAACATTCTTCATTACAATGGTGTTCTCAATGGAAGAAACATTGTTGTATTTCGGCTATGCATATCCTCCTAACCTCACACATCAAGGGGAATATATTATCACTGAAATTTCATCTGCAACATTGCATGCAAATGGTTACAGAAATACAACAGTGGAAAACAACTATTAGTTTACCTGAAACACCAAAATTCATTTCCAAGAGGCAAAAACTATACAATTTGGCAAAAATTGACATGCGTTAACTCACTAAAGGAAGCGCACACACAATGCGCRAGAAAAATAATCCCGTAGAGTGCACAATGCACCATATGCGTGACTATGTATGAGAAAATCCATGCACTCTTGTGAATGACACATTTATGGTTCTTGTCAGCCCCTCAACCACTTATGGACCAGCATCTCCCAACTTGATTTGACCCTCATATATGAGCTGAATCCAAATGCGAGGTAGGTAAGGGACCAAAGGGTGCCCTAAAGCACCCCTTGTTCACACTAAGAATGAGTTGAATATTTCTTTGAAGAAATGCTATAAATGGAGGTCATGGGTGCACTAAGAAATTAATATTTTTATAGTGTTGTTATGCTGCCTCGATCCTCCCTTGAGAATCCTCTTTTCTCCTAGGAGCATTCTAGCAACATTCCAATAGGCCATTCCACTCACCTCTTGAGGGAATAGTTATTGATTTCTTCATCATTTGATTTATTTTCTACCATTGTAGTAAGAGCTCTCCATTAGGGAACTCAAGAGCCCTCCCAAGGAGGAAGAGGGGACTCATAAGTCCTCATTTATCTACAATGTTTTTCCAACTAATATAGTTATCCATTGGTGGAATAAGCTTGGTCATTTGTTGATTGTTTTTGGTTCAAAGTTTCTTATGAATTCTAGTTTTATTTCCTTAGTTATTTTTAGTTTGTTTACTTGTTTATTTCATGTGCTTGGATTGTTTAACTCATGCACTAACCTCTGTCTTGTTTAGTAGGCCCAACTAGACATGCAAGTTCCCTTGTTTTTCTCACCCAAGTGATGAAATAGACACAACACTTACCTTTTAAGGGGGGTTACTTACACTTGTCAGTGTGTGAAGGATTCTAATTTTTCCTACCCTAGAGATTAGGAGGAGGAGCCACAACCAAAATAGAAAAATTGTACAGGGCGTATTTCAGCACTGTGAAACTGGTAAAGGATTGATTTTACAAGCCCCTTTTTCTAACAATTACCAACTATAAATCATCCATAGAAGGGGATTTCTCTGTTGTTATTCATGAAATGGGGTTGGAAGACCTTTAATATATCTCGAACCAGTCAAATTCAAACTCAAGAAATTATTATGTGTTAAGCGTTCTTGTTCTAGAAATGAACACTTGCAACATGATTCTAAAACTTTTGTTGCGGTAGACATGTTTAAAGGCAGATCTTATCCCCTCCATACTCTTCTTAGTGGTGATACTTTAGAGGGGGAACTGTGTAATAAATAAATAATTTTACGATTAATTATCTGGGATTGATGAGGTTACGGTCAAGGATCAATGATACAGTTGAACACTTTGAGCGAAATTAGATGGAGTTTAATTATAACACAGGTGCAGTGACCATTCCTTGTCTAGTTCCTTTCTTCCATAGTACTTTTCTTGTTCTCTATCACTAAGAAGAATCTGTAACATTATCACATTGGGCTATGCACATATTTTCATTGGGAATATGGGGAGTGGTAAGTAAACCTATTGCTACAACTTGCAATCCGCAATTTTTCCTTGGGCTTGCAGGCAATGGTAAGCATCTTTTTTTTTTTTCAGTTGGGGTTTTCCTTTAGCAATTTATGCTTCTAATTTCTTATTTTTTTGTTGTAGTCTCTAAATGGTTGTCAGTTTCCCCTCCCTCCATGCTTGACCAGTCATGCTCAGTGAATTCGGTGGTTGAGCGAGCCTAGGATGCCCTCCTTCGATTTCATTCTATTCAAATGACTGGGATCCCAGCCGAATTTAATTTTGCAGTTGAAATTATTCTCTCAGTTCTAAATTGATACTGTCAATGTAGATTTACTTCCGTCGGTATATTTTAATGTCCTTCAATATTTGCATCGTCCTTCATGATTTCCCAACTCTGTGTGAAACATAAATTCAGAAATTAACTATGTGCAGACTATGTAATCATTAGCATTGTTAAATTGGTTATTGGCAGCATGATGAATGTCATTAAATAGTCCTTAACAATTTTAGTTTAGTGCATAATTTACTAACAATTGGATTGGAAACATGATAGAGTGGATTTTATTAGTTTCAAATGTTTGGAGCAACACTTTAAATTTAGTTCATGTGAATAACTATACGAATTAAATGCCTTTAATGATTTTTATAACTTTCGTAATGGTCACTAAATTGAACAACATGGGAATGACAATAGAGATTAAAAATGTTTTTACATTGAAATTATAATTGTTTTATAATAGGGTATTAAGATAAGGAGTAGGTGGATATTGTTGAGGTTGTTAGTTTAATCCTTGAATGATGTTTAAAACTATAACTTATTATATATGAGATGTTCCCTTCCTTATGATGTTAACAGGTTTTGTTTAAAGTAAGGTATGGAATCCATGTTACATGTTAAAAAAATATTATTCATGTTAGATAATAATTTGTTAATTATAAGATCTTTCATTTGTACTGTTTTAAAGGGGTGTTTATAGGGAGTGTTGTTTATGCTTTTAATATTAGATTGAGGTTGAATACATTGTGTTGAATAGTCTTGTGTTGGAAAAATGATAATGTGAAACTTATATATTATTGCGCAAATCTAATCTTGTATTGAAGGTAGTTACCTTGCACCTCAATAACTTGATTGTTTGGAGTTCTCTCGTTATAGATTTCATTTAGGTATGACAGTTAAGTTTTGGGATTCCTAGCATTTGGTTCTTCTTTCATGATTTAAATTGTTTGTGGTTGTTTAAGTTTGTGCCTTAGTTACTATAGAGCTTGTCGTAAGGTGGCAGCATGATTCCTTATGACAGGATCAAGGTGCACTTGAGAAACAAGTGCATATGATAACCTGGCCTTGGGTCATGTACTTCCTAATGATGATGATCATTGTTGGAATTGATGTTTGTACTTTTCTCTGTAACATTTTAATGTGATTGTTTCTCGCTCGCCATGATGGTTCTAGTTACTTGTGTCATTGATGCTTCTTGTGTTTGGTTGAATCTTTGTTTTCAATTAGCTTAGTCAGCTTCGTTTTGTTTGTGTCAGATGGGACATAGACACCTCCTTGTTCCTCAGAATAGTTTCCAGCCTTAGGACCTTAAATGGTCAAAATCTATGGAACCTAGGCTTGAGCATTTCTTATGCTTCTTGGAGGTCCTAACTATTGCAAGGTAGGATGGGCGGTTAGTCATTTTTATACTTTTCTAATTGAATGTTCGTTTGTTTTTTAAGCTGTATCATGTGCTAGTATACTAGGTCCTTATGTTTTTATGTTACGTGATTGTGTGCATTGTGTTTGTCATGAGTTGCGATGCTTGATTGTATTATTGACTTTACTTGCCTTGCGTTCAAAAAATAATTATTATACTTGTTATGAGTCGCATGTTGTCGTAACTACAAGGTTCATTACACTTCTTTCGATGTTTATACAAATTTTGTCTTTCACGTGATTGTTGATTCCAATGTTCTTGAAGTTCTTTGACTATGGAATCTGTACATGACATAAAATGAAAATATTGATCGTATGTTTTCATAGTTGATAACTATTCAATTTAAAAGAAAACAAAATAGTAAATACATACCTCTTTATGCGCCTTCATATTTATCTCTTCTTGATTTTAGAGTAACACATATACTACAAATCCCCATCCTTGACTTCTTATCTGGAATATGTATTGTGTCTCTATCTGACATACACTCTCCATGTTTGGTAATGAAATCACGCATCCATTACAATGTAGTCTTTGTCAATGGTCCTCTCTCTCGTCCATGATGTACCTTTGAATAAACTGAAGGATCTTTTTCCAACCTTGTCTGGATTCTTGATAGACAAAGATTACCAATTGAGTGATTTGTTTTGAAATCCTTTCAGCATAGTAAAATATTCCCAATGCCATAATCATATCATGTATTGTTGGATATAATGCACCCCATCAAATATGAATTTTGCATCCTCTTATTCATTGAGAAATATGTCTTCCTTTTATTCAAGGCATACATATAGTCCATGCTTTTGAAACAACTATTTTGACAACATTCACTTGAAATCAATTCACTTATGGAAATTGATTTAGTGAGAAATTCTATCCTAGACCTTGTATAACTAGAATGATTTGGATTGATATAAAAAGGTCTAAACTTGGTCCTATACACAATGTTTCTTTGCAATGTCTCCACCATTTCATCATCCTCACTAGAAGGATTTTCCTTATCACCATAAGGAGTATCAAGAAAAACATTGTTAGGAGACTAAAGTAGAGAATGTCGATCACCTTGATTTGTTGTAGCTAAATGATTGAGAACATCATCATAAACATAATAATTTGGAGGAAAATCATCATCAACATTGTGTCTACCATTGACACAATCATATTCATTTGTTTCAAAATCCCCACTTGAGTGAATATTTTTACCATCCTGCTTAGTGCCTTGAAAATCTTCATCGGTATCTTGAAAATCCTCACTTGGAGGAAAATCAACATCAACATTGTTGCTTTTTAATTTATCACTCGATAAAGAGTGTCCACCAATGGCGTAATCATATTCACTACTTTGAAAATTGCCAGTTGAGATATATTCTTCATCATTCTCATTACTGGCGAGAAAATACTCACTTGGAGGAAAATCTTGATTATCCTCATCAGTACCTTGAAAATCCTCCCTTGGAGGAAAAACATCATAACCAACATTTCTTCTTTTAAATTCCTCATTTGAGAAAGACTGTCAAGCATTGCCATAATCGTCATCATTACTTTTAAAATCTCCACTTGGGGGGAATTATTCATCATCCTCATTCGTTCCTTTGAAATCCTCACTTGGAGGAAAATGTTCATTAGTACCTTAAATATCCTCACTTGGAGGAAATTCATCATCACCAACATTGTTTTATTTAAATTCCCCACTTGGGAATAAGTGTCCACCATCGTCATAATCATCTTCATTGCTTTTAAAATTTCCAATTGTGGGAAATTCTCCATCATATTCAGTGGTGCCTTCAAAATCTTCATTGGTACGTTGAAAATCCTAACTTGGAGGAAACATTTCATCCCAATCATTTAAGCATTGATCATAGTCTCCACTTTGACGTAAATTTTGATTATTTTCATTACTATTAAACTAATGAATAGATTTATCACCATCATATTCCTCCTCTTCATCATCGGTGCCTTCAAAGTCCTCTGATTTAGGACTTTCATGAGGAACATGTTGAATAAAATTGTTTTCACTATGATAAAAATTATGACTAGCTGAAAAATAAAACACCTCATTTTCATTACAAACATTCCTATCTCATTTCCTAGTCCCAACAGAAGAGGTATGCGAACAATTTGGTAATGTCTCAGAAATAAAATCTTCTTTATCGAACAAAGTCATCCCTTCTCTATAAGAACATAGAATGATACAAATTACCACCCTCCCTATGACATTATTATAACATGCATAATGATATTTTCCCTCTAAATCCACCCCCCCCCC
>JASDQU010100651.1:79829-98264 GCA_032191745.1 Picea mariana | reverse complement strand
TGTGACTTCTCTCTTCAAATCGATGGCCCTAAGGTTCCAATGATCTGATGGTCCAAATTGTGTCGGGATTTCTTGAATAGGGATTGCACGATTCTTGACTCCGAGTCAACGACTTTCTTCACTGGTCCAACTCCCGAAATGCCAAAATTTAAAACCAGAAGATCAACGGTTGCCAATAATCCATATATTATGATGAATACTCCTCCTTATCTTGTGAGTATTGACAAACACTCAACCTTAACTTCTTTTTTGATCCACTGGATCTAACGGTCCACGGAAAATTGCTAGTTCTCCCCTCGAGAAATTTAACTGTCCGTTCAAGTTCCCAATACTTCCTGACCAAACAACTGGCATATTCCTTCTGTGCTTGATTTCTCCGAGGTGAATTCAATCCTTGTCTTCCCTTAGAATTTTTCGAAGCCTCTATCCCTCCTGATCTTGGTTCCTGCCATAAACTCTAGGATTCCAAAGGATTATGCTTGCACTCCTTGCGGCATTCACGATGACCTCTGATTATCTGAACTCTTCCAATCCTGTGCACTCCTTACAGTAGTAACTCTTCAACCACTCACTAGGTTGGAAAAATCTAAGGCGTCAACTTTCCCTTACACGGATCTGTGCCACACTCGCACTTGTGCTGATATGAGGACAACAGTATCTCTCCTAAGATTTTCTGAGGTAGAACTCATAATCTTGTCAACAAACACTTTGCAGACTTTCACTGCAATCCTTACAGGAATTCTCAGGATGAAAAACAATTGAAACTTATACTCTCCCTCTCATAGACTTCATACATTCAACATGAAATCATACATACACAACATTAAAACAAATGTATAACAGAGCTTATAAGAAAACTATAAACATACCATTCAGTAGATGCAAATAGTATTCATCACAACACCATGATATTGAGTCAAAGCATTCTTATATTAACTCAAGTGCTTTTGTACATGGGTTCTATAGCATCATCTATCTGCTTATACATTCTTCTACAATCTATGTTCTTCTCTACTCCCTTGCATTACAGCTCTATTCTTCCTCTTCTACTCACAATAAGAATAATGATACCATATAATACATACGAGGGATATTTTTATAGTTTTCCCTCCTACAACTCAAAACTATCAAATCGAAATAAAGTCTACAGCTACTTTACATTTACTACAAAAAATGCCTCCAACAAATAGATGACAGAAACCACTCATGATCTGTGTTACAATCTCCAAACCATAAAAGAAAACATATATTTTCCAGATATTACATTAATGTTTTATCTTTTTAATTTCAAAACATTCTCAAAATGTGTGTTGGTGCATATCCAGTTGTCCTTCCGCTTTTGCGCTTGCTTTGTTGGAGATGCTCCTACATCATACTCCTCTGAATGAAAAATTCATGGACTCCTGTTCATGAGCTCCTCCATCGTCTGTCCATTTTTTTGAATCTCCATTTCACTTTCCCAACTGGCATCCTCAATCGGGTGTCCTTTCCACTTTACCAAATATTCAAAACACGTCTTTCTCTTGGTCTTCTTTCTAACTCTCTGATCAATGATATTTTCCATCTGCGAATTTTCAGCTATAGGCATTTGTTTGAGACACTAAAATTCCTTTGTATTCTCTTCTCTGTAAGGATACAAATCTTCTACTTTGAATATGGGTGAAATGCCTTCACCATGTCACAATTCTATTTCATAAGAATTTGCCTCAAAATTTCTTATGACTTTAAACGTCCCTATCTTTTTCATCATTAGCTTATTATACATCCCCCTGGGGAATCTTTCCTTTCTTAGATGTGCTAAGACTAAATATCCCACTTCAAATTGAATCTCTCTTCGATGTTGATCTTCTCTATGCTTGTATTCTTGGTTGGAACTTTGCAACCATTCTTTAATCTTATTGTGGAGCTCTTCCATGTCTGTTGCAAAATCCTCCACTCCAACACATCCGAACTCATTCTTCTCCAAGTCCCTCAACTCAAATACCCCTCTTGGATGCATTCCATACATTATCTAGGATGGGCTCTGTCCTGTGCTCCTATTAGGTGAGTCATTATATGAAAATTTCTCTTGTGGAAGAATATGATCCCACTGAATGTGATGTTCAGCTACTAAACTCCTCAACAAGTCCCCGAAACTTCAATTTACTACCTTAGTCTATCCATCTATATGAGGGTGATATGATGAGCTAAAAGATAATTTTGTCCCCAGCTTCTTCTATAGTGTCCTCCAGAAATGACCAACAAATTTGGTATCTCTGTCTGAAACAATACTCTTGGGTAAACCATGAAGTCGAACAACTTCTTTGAAAAGCATGTTTGCAATGTGTGTTGCATCACTAGTTTTCTAACATGGAATAAAATGTTCTATTTTGGAATATTTGTTGACTACCAAAAATATGGAATCACAACCTCTCTATGTCCTTGGGAGTCATAACACAAAATCCATGCTTACTACATCCCATGGCCTCTCTGGTACTAGAAATGGTTGATACAATCCTGTATTCTTTCTTTTCCCCCTTGCATGCTGGCAAATTCTACATTTGTTCACAAATTTATTCACATCCATCCTCATCCCTGGACAATAGTATAAATTGTTCAGTTGCGCAAATGTGTTTTCATGGCTGAAATGTGCATCCAGTCCTCTGCTATGTTTTTCCTTTAGAAGATTCTCTCTCATAGAACTCTTCGGAATACACGGTTGATTTCCTTTGAATAGTAATCCATCCTAGATTAAGTATTCAGTACATTGCCTTCTATCTCTCAGAACAGGATTCTCACATGCTTCATAAGAATCCTTGAAATATGAATCATCCTTGTACATGTCCTTAAGGCTATGAAAACCTAATGTCTTCACACGAAACTCCTGCAGAATCAAACATTTCTTTCTAAATGCATCACCAACCTTATTAGAAGTTCCAGAAATGTGCTTTGTAACAAAAGTAAAGTTTTTCATAAATTCAACCCATTTTGTATGTTTCTAGTTCATTTTCTCCTTCTGGTTACGAATTGTAAAGCATGATTATCACTATACAAGATGAACTCTTTAAGAACCAAGTAATGCCTCCATTTCTTCAATGCTTGTATGATTGCATAAAACTAATTTTCATACGTGGAATAATTCATCTTGACATCATTCAGCTTCTCACTGAAGTATGCAACTAGTCTATTGTCTTGACTTAAGACTACTCCAGTCGCAAATCCACTTGCGTCACATCTCACTTGAAATGTCTTACTAAAATCTGGAAGAACTAAAATTGGCTTTCCAGATATCTTCTCCTTCAACAACTTGAAACTTTTCTCTACTTCCTCTGTCCAATGAAAATATTTATGTCTTTTCTTGCCTATGTCCATCATTGATTCACTAGTCCCACTAAAATTTCTAATGAACTTCCTGTAAAAACTAGCTAATCCATGGAAGCTTCTAACTTCAAAGATACTCCTTGGAAATGGTCGTTCTTTGATCACTTTTACCTTCTCAGAATCCATCTTCAACTCATTTGAAGAGATCATAAAACCCAAATAAATGAGTTCTTTCTTCATGAAAGATTATTTCTTCATATTTATGAGCAACTTCTCTTGTTGTAACCTCCTCATCACTAGATCTAAATGTCTCAAATTTTCCTCCTAAGTCTTACTGAAGATCAGTGTATCATCAAGATATACAATCACAATTTTTCCAATGAAATCTTTCAAGACTTCGTTCATCAATCTCATGAAAGTACTTAGTGCATTCGTCAAACCAAAAGGAATGACAAGCCATTCATATAACCCTTCATTCGTCTTGAATGCTTTCTTCCATTCATCACCTTCCCTCATTCTAATCTGATGATATCTGATTTTCAAATCAATCTTTGAAAAAAACGTTGCTCCACTCAAGAAATCCATCAAGTCATCCATCCTTGGTAAAGGAAATCTATAGCCCTTGAGTCTATACACATTCTACATCCACCATCCTTATTTAGACTTAACACTGTTGGCACAATGCATGAACTCAAGATTTTTCTAACCAACCCTTTGTCCAGAAAACCCTGGAATTGCCTTTTGACTTCTTCATTTTCCTGTGGGATCAATCTGTACATTGATTTGTTTGGAAAACTCGCTCCTATTATAAGGTCAATGTGATGGATTATACTTATAATGGGTGGAAATGAACAAGGTAAATCATCCACCACTATATCAACGAAGTTCTCTAACATTTTCTGAATTTCCTCACATAGATCATCTATTGAAGTACTGGTCAAGATGACTCTAGGTTTCTTTACCACAACAAACTGCATTTCTTCATCCTTCTTGACTTCATCCAGAAGTTCCTTCCCACTTATGAGAAGTATAGTATTTCTTGCTTCTACTTTCACCTTCTTGTCTTCATTTGGCAGCAACATATGCATCCTACCATTATTCTCCAAGGTGTATGTTTTATTTCTACCATCATGAACAACATTTTTTTCATATTGCCACAGTCTCCCCAACAAAATATGACAAAAATCCATGGGAATAACATCACATAAAATATCATCTCGGTAACCCCCTATCTTAAATTCAACTAAACATTGTTTAGTGATTGTTACTATATGTCATTTTTGCAACCACGAAACCTTGTATGGGATCGGATGTGCAACTATTTCCAATTCCATCTTCTCCACCATTTCTGTGGACACTAGATT
Source organism: Picea mariana (assembly GCA_032191745.1). Taxonomy (NCBI): domain Eukaryota; kingdom Viridiplantae; phylum Streptophyta; class Pinopsida; order Pinales; family Pinaceae; genus Picea; species Picea mariana. The sequence continues at coordinate 93,600 of JASDQU010100651.1, read as the reverse complement.
ATTTGTACTTGCACTGTCCACTATCACATTGCATACCCTATCCTTGGTTTTGTAAGCAGAATTGAACAAACTGTTCCTTTGGACTGGATTCTCTATCTCCTTTTTTTGCTTCAAGAGAATTTTTCTCATCATTAAGGATCTTCCACCTTCTGCATCTTCTACCTCAACATTTCACCTTTGCGCTTCTGAAATGTGAGCTTCACCTACTCCATCCCTTTTTCTATCAAGATATTCAAAATATTTGTGTCCTATATTTCCATAGACAAAACACTTTATTTCGCCTACTCTGTCTCTTCCTCTTCCTCTTGCTCGAGGAAAAGTGTTCCTATCAGCATATTGTCCTCCTTATGAGCTTCCTCCCCTTTCTGGGTGGATATGAGGCTTCTTTTCTTCTTCCTTGGCTTTTGTACTCTGTCATAGGCTATTTCTTTGCCTCGGCTTGGACTTCTACCTCTGCCCCTTTGACCTTTCTTTCGGGCCAACTTTACTTCAGCCTTTGAACCAATTTGATAAGCATCTTCCACATTTCGGATTGTCACCATGATCATCTCATCCTGAATGTTATATCTCAAGCCATTCATGTATCCAGATACCTTTTCATCATCACTCTCATGATGACTTGCCCTGATGTTGAGTCTATAAAAATCCTTAGTGTATTCCTTCACTGTCATCACCTTCTGTCTCAAATTTTGCATTCTTTGAAACAGGTTAATTTGATAATCTCTGGGTATAAACTTGGCTTTCATCTTTGCAACCATCCTATCCCAACTTTTGATTCATTGTTTTTCTTTGCAACACCTATCAGCCTGCAATTCATCCCACCACAATGATGCATGCCCTTTAAGTCTAGTGACAACATGTTTAACCTTCTTATCTTCTTTGATATATTCATAGTCGAATTATTTATCCAGANTCACCATGATCATCTCATCCTGAATGTTATATCTCAAGCCATTCATGTATCCAGAGACCTTTTCATCATCACTCTCATGATGACTTGCCCTGATGTTGAGTCTATAAAAATCCTTAGTGTATTCCTTCACTGTCATCACCTTCTGTCTCAAATTTTGCATTCTTTGAAACAGGTTAATTTGATAATCTCTGGGTATAAACTTGGCTTTCATATTTGCAACCATCCTATCCCAACTTTTGATTCATTGTTTTTCTTTGCAACACCTATCAGCCTGCAATTCATCCCACCACAATGATGCATGCCCTTTAAGTCTAGTGACAACATGTTTAACCTTCTTATCTTCTTTGATATATTCATAGTCGAATTATTTATCCAGACATCTAAACCAATCTAGCAGCTCCTCAATGTCTAAGTTTCCTTCATACATCGGGATGTCCATTTTTTATCTGGGCCCTATTCTTGCAACAACTCTGAATAGACATTCCTATGCAGCATCTTCGGCTAGAACTTCTTCTTCTTCAACTTGCTTCATTTTCATTTTCAGATTCATTGACATCTCCAGTATCAGTTCTCCACCTCTCTGTTGTCTCAATAGCATCCAATCGAGCATGAATTTCTCTCATTTCTCTTTCCACGGATGGATCGGACATGGGTCTATCTTGACATATTTTGGGCGGCATTGTTTAAATCTGTTCCACATAGAATTTAAATCACAACTATCCTCTTTCTCCCTTCTATAAAAAAAAATGATTACAAGCTATGGTCTGATACCACCTCATGCAACACACCTACCTCAGCAGGCTCTGTGTGACCTCCCGGTCTTGGATCATTCTATTCCCTTGAGCCGAAATGTCTCTTTATTTCCCATAGGAACCTTTACACATATAACCACAAGTCCTTTTAGGGTTTACGCCTGTGTGAACAAGCATAAGGCACAAACTTCCACTCCACGTGACCAACCAATGTGACCACGACCTTCACCCAAAAATGTGTTTTCGGTTTTGTGACTTCTCTATTTCTATTGTTGATCTCCCCTGACTCCTTTGACTCCTGAAACCCTGAAATGGATTAAAAAATCTTCTATCTCCTCCATTATGCTTCGACCATGTGGCCTCAGTCAAGTCCTAGGGTCCACCTCCAAGCGCATCGGGATTTCACGACTCGTGAGTTCACAATGTTATCTCTTCTCCCATTCCTAAAGTCCGAACTTGTGAATTCTCTCCTCAGATTGATGACCCTAAGATTCCCATGATATGACGGTCCAAACTGTGTCAATATTTCACAAATCGGGATTGTGCGACTATTGACTCTGAGTCAACGACTTTCTCCACTGCTCCGACTCCCAAAATACCGAAATTCAAAACCAAAATATCGACGGTTCCCACTGATCCAGATCTAACTATGACTACTCCTACTCATCTTGTGAGTATTGACAGACACTCAGCCTTAGCTTCTCTGCTGATCCACTGGATCCAACAGTCTATGAAAAATTGGTACTTCTCCCCTTGAGAAATTTAACCGTCTATTCATGTTCTCAATACTTCCTAGCCAAACAACTAGTGTCTTCCTTCTATGCTTGGTCTCTATGAGGTGAATTCAGTCCTCGTATTCCCTTCAAACTGTCCAAAGCCTCTATCCCTCTTGAGCTTGGTTCTTGCTGCAACCTCCAAGATTCCAAACTATTTTTCTCGCACTCCTTGCATCATTCACGATAACCTTTGATTATCTGAACTCTTTCAGTCTCGCACACTCCTTGTGATAGTAAATCTTCAACCACTCACTGGGTTGGAAAAATATAAGACTTCAAATCGCCTATGCACACCTTTCATGGCTCTGTGCTACACTTACACTTCTGCTGATATGAGGACAATGGTATCTCTCCTAAGCTTTTCTGAGGTAGAACTTAGAATATTGTCAATGCACTCTTTGTGGACTTTCACTGCAATCCTTGTAGGAATTCGCAGGACAAGAAACAATTGAAACTCATACTCTCCCTCTGACAGACTTCATACATTCAACATGAAATCATACATACACAACATTGAAACAAATGCATAACAAAGAATATAAGAAAACTGTAAACATACCATTCAATAGATGCAAACAATATTCATCACAACAACATGAGATTGATTCAAAGCATTCTTATATTAACTCAACTTCTTTTCTACATGGTTTCTATAGCATCAGCTATCTGCTTATACAACCTTCTACAATCTCTATTCTTCTATGTGCCCTTGATCTACACCTCTATTCTTCCTCTTCTACTCACAATAAGAATAATGATACCATACAATACATACGAGGGATATTTTTAGAGTTTTCCCTCTTACAACTCAAAACTATCAAATCCAAATAAAATCTACAACTACTTTACATTTACTACAATAAATGCTTCCAACAAACAAATGAAAGAAACCGCTCATGATCTACGTTACAATCTCCAAACCATAAAAGAAAACATATATTTTCTAGATATTACATTAATGTTTTATCTTTTCAATTTCAAAACATTCTCAAAATGTGTTTTGGTGCATATCCAGTTGTCCTTCCGCTTTTTCGCTTGCTTTGTTGGCGATGCTCCTGCATCATTTATTATAATGTAAAAGACCTAATTTTATTTTATTTTCTTAATATCGGAAAATGGAAGGAAAGACATTATCTATGAATATATCTAGATCACGACCTGCAATAATGGCATCCAAAAATGTAATTGGAACTTCCGTGAATGTTAGGCAAAAAAATTATAGCATAACACCTGAGCTATCAAGGTAAATGAAGAATGTTAGAGAGTGGAAATCAGTGGAAGGTGAAAACAAACTATAATATTCTTGGTTTGTTAAAGACAAGAAAGACAACGATGGAGATCATATATATTTGTATTGTGTCGAATTTGAACATGTGCAAGGAAATTATCAGGCACTTGGTTGGTTATGAGATATATGTTTAGTGCCAGCCACATATATTCTTTATGTACTTGTCAAACAAGGAAGACCTTATACCAAGTTTAGATATTGTTTCAAATTGAGCAATTAGAAAAAGAATGAATATTTTTCAGAATTATTTGCATGCATCGTTGACGACATTGAGAAAGGAAATGTAGTTTTTTATTTCTATTTTTGTGTCATTTATTATTTTTAGTATCATGGTAATGTTTTAATTTTATTTAACATGAAAATGTTTTATATTATTTTTAGAGGATTTTGTTTAACGACTTTCACATATGTTAGTGGGATTTACTCTATAGAGAATAATATCATGGATGTCATCAACGCTTTTCATATTGAAAAGACACAATAAGTAAGGAAAAAGAAACATAAAGTAATGGAGTTTGAACCTACAAGAGTAGACACATAAGAACATGAAAGAAGAAAGAAAAATCCTCATTCTAGAAATCCTAAAAGGGTTACATTGAAAATTAGGAAACTCAAGACAAGGCATGGAAAGTCAAGACAAGGGAAGCCATGACATAGAAATGAAAGGCATGGCATGGAATGGCATGAAAATGAAACAAAATGCATGAAATGGCATGGAAAGGAAATGCATGTCATGGCAAGGCAACACATGGAATGACAAGGTAAGGCAAGGGAAGGAAAGGCATGGCATGCTAAGGAAAGGTAATGCAAGGCATTGCATGACATGGCATGTAAAGGAAATGCATGGAATGTTAAGTCAAGGTATGGCATGGCATGGAAAGGAAACACATGGAATGGGATGGAATGGCATGAAAAGTAAAGGAAATAAAAGGCATGGCATGACATGGCAACGCATGGAAAGAAAATGAATGGCATGGAAATGCAAGGAAAGACATGGCTTGATATGAAAAATCAAAACATGGCATGACATGGCATGGAAAGGAAAGTAAAGGAAATGCATGACATGTAAAGGAAAAAAAATGCAAGGTATGGCATGACATGGAATGGAAAGAAAAGGGATGGCATGGCAAGGCAAGGCATGGCATGGCAAGTCAAGGCAAGGGGAGGCATGGCATAAAAATGAAAGGAATTGCATGGAAATGAAACACAATGCATGGCATGGCATGACATGGTAAGGAAATACATGGCATGTCAAGGAAACACATGGCACGACAAGGCATGGCATGGAAAGGCATGGCAAGGCAAGGCATGTCATGGCAAGGTAAGGTAATGCAGGTCAAGACATGGAATGGCAAGGTAAGGTAATGAAAGGCATGGAATGGCATGGCATGGAGTGGAATGGAAATGAAAGGCACAACATGGTAAGGAAAGGCATGGCATGGCATGGCATGGAAAGGAAAGGCACAGAATGGAAAGGAAAGGAAATGCAAGGCATGGGATGGCATGGCATGGCATGGTATGTCAATGCAAGGAATGGAATGGAAATGAAATGAAAGGCATGTAATGGCATGGAAAAGAAAGACATGGCATGACAAGCAAAGGAAAGTAAAGGCATGGTATAGAAAGGAAAGGAAATGCAAGGCATTTCAAAGGAAGGTATGGCATGGCATGACATTTCAAGGAAGGGCCTAGAATGGAAAGGCAAAATAAGACATGGAACAACAAGGAAAGGCATGGTCTGCATGGCATGTAAAGGAAAGGAAAGGAAATAAAATCCATGGAATAACATGACATCGCAAGGCAAGGCATGGCATGGGAAGGAAATTAAAGGAACGGAAAAGCATGACATGGAAAGGTAAAGCATGGAAAGTCAAGGCAAGGAATGTGATGGAATGGTATGGAAATTCATGGAAAGACAAGCTAATTCAAGGAATTTTATGGAAAGGAAAGGCATGGCATGGCATGGCATGGAAAGGCAAGCCATGACATGTCAAGAAAGTAATTCCATGGAAATTAAAGGAAAGGAAAGGCATATCATGGAAAGGAAAGGCATGACATGGAATGGAAAGGAAAGGCATGGAATGGCATTGCATGACATGGCATGGAAAGGAATGGCATGGAATGACCTGGCGACATAAGGAAATGCAAGGATTTACAAGGAAATTAAATTAAAGGAAAGGTGATGCAACGCAAGGAAATGCAAGGCATGACATTACATGGAATGGAAAGGAAAAGAATGGCCTAGAAAGGAAAGGCATGACATAGCAATTAAAGGAAAGGATTGACATGGAAAGGAAAGGAAAGGTCTGAAAAGTCAAGGAAAGGTAGGGAAATGCAAGGAAAGGAAAAGGATAGACATGGAAAGGCATGGCAGGAAAAGGCAATAAAAGAAAAGGAATGGAAAGACAAGAGAATGTGATACAAGGAAAGGTAAGGCAATGAAAGGTAAGGCAAGGCAAGGCAAGGAAAAGGCATGGAAAAGGCAAGGAAAGGCAAGGAATGGCATGGAATGACATGGAAAGGAAAGGAAAGGCAAGGTATGACATAGCATCACATGTCATGTCATGGAAAGGCATGACATGTCATGGCAAGGCAAGACAAGGCATGGGATAGTAAGGGAAGGAAAGGCATGGCATGGCATGTGAAGGAATGAAAAGGAAAGGTGTGGCATGGCATGGCATGGCAAGGCATGGCATGGAAAGGCATGACATGGCATGGGAAAGAATGGGAAGGCAAGGAAAAGCATGGAAAGGCATGACATGGCATGGCATGGAAAGTCAAGGCAAGAAAAGGCATCACATGGAAAGGAAAAGAATGGAAAGGTAAGGGAATGTATGGCATGGAAATTAAAGGCAAGGTAAGGCATGGCATGGCATGGCGTGTTAAGGAAACACAAGGCATTTCATGGCATGGCATGGAATAGAAAGAAAATGCATGACATGGCAAGGAAACACATGGTATGATAATGCAAGGCGTGGAATGGGAAGGAAAATAAAGGCATGGCTAAGGCAAGGCAAGGTAATGCAAGGCATGGAAAGGTAAGGCATGACATAGTATGAAAAGGTGCGGCATGGCATGGCATGGAAAGGTAAGGCATGACATAGTATGAAAAGGTGCGGCATGGCATGGCATGGAAAGTTAAAGCATGCAATGGAAAGGAAAGGTGTGGAATGGGATGGCATGGCATGTCAAGGAAAGTCATGGAATRGAATGACAAGGAAAGGCATGGCATGGAAATGCAAGGAAAGGCATGGAAAGGCATGGACTGGAATGGAATGAAAAATCAAGGCATGGMATGGCATGGAAATGGAAGACATGACATGGAAAGGAAAGGAAATTCAAGGCATCGGATGAGATGGAATGGCAAGGAAATGCATGGCATGGAAAGGCAAAACATGGTATGGAATGACAAGGCATGGTATGGAATGGGAAGGAAAGGTAAGGCATGGCATGGAAATGAAAGGCATGGAATGATATGGCATGGCATGTCAAGACAAGGAAATGCAATACATGGCATGGAAAGGCAAGGAATGACACAATATGGCAAGGCAAGGAATGGCATGGCAAGGAAATTCAAGGCATGGAAAGGCATGTCATGGAAAGGAAAGGCATGGAATGGAAAGGAAAGTAATAAAATGGCATGGTATGGCAATGCATGGAATTAAATGGCATGGAAATACAAGACAAGGCAAGGAAATTCAAGGCATGGAATGGCATGGCATGGCATGACATGGCAAGGAAAGGCATGGCATGGAAAGGAAAGGCATGGCATGGCATGGAAAGGCAAGGCATGGCATGGTGAAACAAGGAAATGCAAGGCATGGCATGGAAAGGCAAGGCATGGCATGGTGAAACAAGGAAATGCGAGGCATGGTATGGCAAGGAAAGGAAAGGAAATGCAACACAAGGTAATGCAAGGAATGGCACGATATGGAATGGAAAGGAAAAGCATGGTATTGCAAGGAAAGGAATGGCATATAAAGTCAAGGAAAGGGAGGGCAGTGAAAGGAAAGGAAATGATAGGTAGGGAAAGAAAAGGAAAGTCAAGGAAAGGTAGGGAAATAAAAGGAAAGGAAAGGCTAGACATGGCAAGGCATGGAAAGTCATGGAAAGGAAAGGAAAGGAAAGGAAAGGTAACGAAAGGAAAGACAAGGAAATGTAAAACAAGAAAATGTAAGGAAAGGAAATACAAGAAAAGGAAGGGAAAGGAAGGGTAATGCAACACAAGGCAAGGCAAAGGAAAGGAAACTCTAGGAAAGTAAGGAAAGGAAAGGGAAGGCAAGCAAAAAATAGGAATTGATAACATACTTTTTCATGGATGTCCCATCCACATGGAATATTACAGATTCATCTGTGGAATTGGATACCTTGGAAATCACACATGTGGAGTGGTTTCATGCATGCACATTTGTGGACGAACATTCCATGTATTTTTGGTGGTGTGTACCATTCATGAGCATTATTTGGTGCATACTACTACTATTTTTGGATGAGGGTGAATTGATTTCAAGAGGCTAATGTCCGCATGTTGTAACCTGGTCAACGGTGGATTAAGGATAGATCTAACTATTTCAGTATTATAATATTTATTTGAATTTCCATGGTGTTTGTTAGCAAATAAATATTTTATTCTATAAGATAAGAGACTCACTCTATAAAGAATATTTATCTCTCTCCATTGTAATAGGTGGAGAATTTTGGTATTTATGAGCTCTCCTCTTGCGCTACATTGTAGATCATTTTCACAATCTTAATGGAGAATTTGTTGTATATGTTCATTTGATGTAAGGATTCATTGTGCAATCATATTTTATGTGTTGATTTTCTATTAAGAAACCCTTGTAACGTGTTGTGATTGCCACTATAATGAACCATGGTTCATTTTGGATAGAGTAATGTGAGGTTTCAACCCTCTTATTTCTATTGTGATTATGTCAGAATAGATTTCTTTAAATCCATTCAGATTAGATTTATTTTTTGAAATTTCATATATAACAAAAAACAGTGGAAATTGAAACACTTTGAAATTCATAAATTCATCAACATAAAATAAAGAAACAATGAGATTCATAAAAAACGTGCCATGATATATATACATATATATATATATATATTCAACATCGTCTAAATTGTACATTTTTTTAAAAATGGCACATCGTGCCCAATATACAAAATGAAAACAAGTTCCCTAACATAAAAAAAAAACCGTATGATGGCCTATATACAAAATGGAAGTCATTGGTCATTCATTGACCACTTCCACCCTCATCAACCTCGAGATCTTATAGGAAATCAATGTTTCTTTTCTTGCTCAAAGATGCACCTCGATTGGTTTTGCACCTGAGCATGGTTCGTTGCTCTGAAGAATGCACAAATAAAAAACATTGTTATAAGTTTGTTTCTACAATGATTTAAAAGGATTACAAAGTGATACTTTGTAACTCAAAATAAGACAATGCACCACATATGGTACTAAAAATCATGAGATTTTTACCCTCCTACACGACCCTAGTCTCTCAATGATACCATCCTACATTAGTTACAAGTATCAAATCATGAAATTTAAAAACAATATGCATAAAATCAATTCCATTCATGATACATAAAAAATTATCATCAACACATTATTTGACGATGAATATCTCAGGCATCGATGGAGAGTCCTTGGCAGGAGGAGAGTTCAACTATACAACTTGCTCTGAGGAAACATCTATTGTGGAAGCCTCAATGGATGACATTGATAGAAATGGTGGAGGGGTTCGGTGGTATACAGGTGCATCCACTATGGATGGATGTGATGGAAGAGGTGATGCGAATGGGCGGCCTATGGGTGCATCCACTGAGGATGCATGAAATAAGAAAGATGGTGGGGGTGGGCGGTGATGAATCCCTATGGTATATACAAGTGAGGAAATAACACTTGGCCTGGAAATAGGTAACCTGAAATCCATGGTCAAATGCCCAAGGACTAGACTAGTATTTTAACTAGAGAAAATATCAGCAACGTGCATATATATTAATAATATTTTTATTAGAACCAAATATTAAAATTCAACAACATAAATACAACAAATTTTAGATTTAAATGAGATTTAACTCACCCCATGATATTTGTGAAGCATGTGACTTGTGCATCCTAGGTGGGCATTTCTCAACACTGCTTGGTCCCACAACCTATAGAAACACAAGAACATTATAAATTTGAGGATGCGAGAAAATAAATAAATCACTATGGTTAATTTATCAAATGTGACACATACATGTGTATGTGGAACACCGAATGAGCAAGCTATCTCTACCGTTGCATCGATGATGGAGAGAAACACTAATGCATCTATTAACATAGAGGGTCTACTATACTGGCGTACAAATTTCAAAACATCATGCAATGAATTATCAAAATAAATACACATAATACTATATAAATATATAAAATTGAAGAACATAGTGATGGTTAAGATACTAACCTCCTCCATGAAGATATGTTGTCCACTAGCCTCCCTAGGCCCATAACAATTTTAATTGCAAATTGAGCATCTGGTAAACTCACATGAATGAATTCTTTGTTCATGTTCCTTCTCCTCGTTGCACTCTACTCTATGGGTTGAAGGTTTGTTCCCTTTGTCAATGTTACCAGTAGGAACCTCTTACCAAGATAGTGCAAAAAAACAACCATGCTTCACTAGACTCCGAGTCAAATATGATAGAGATACATTTACCTACTGCAATCCCTCTATAATGGGAGGCTTTTGGCAAAGGGGGTTATGAATTCTCCTAGTGGAATGAGGACCTAGCATGGGATCACACCTGGTATTCTCTCGGTCCTGTGTGGACCCTCGACCCACCCCCTAGAAGTCACCAATGTTAAAGTAGTTCACATGGTGAACCAAAGTAAATTATTCTCATAGTTTTCTCAAAAAATATAAAGGATCCTCCCTATTATTGCAGGGAGGTTTATCAAATACCATGAACCACCTACCCATCCATTTATCACTAAATTGTGGGTGGATGCACCAGTCCATAAAAATGTCTTTTTTTTGATAGGTGGTTGTTGTCTAGTTCAAGGATCAATAAAAAGAGACATAAAAGGTTGCTTTGAAATACCAAAGTCTCTAACATGGTTTCTATCCAATCCAGTGTTGTAAAACTTTAACATTCTAGCCCTATATTTAGAAATAGAAGTTAATTTACATTGGGAACTTGTAATGGACCTCAAAATGACATCAAATGAAGTTGCCAAGGACTCTCTTCTAGGTTTTCTTGTCCCCTTTAAGTCATTTACAAGTGTTCTCAACGTGGCCAACCCCTCATAAATCTATGTGTTTATGTTGGTTGGTTTTGGTAGGTTGGGGTTTTCCTCACCTTGGTCTATTTGTGGGCGGTTTATATTGTCTTCGAGCTCCATATTAATAATATATGCTGTAATTTAATAAGGAAATTTAATAAGTGAACTTATGAAAATGGTATTACAAACAACAATTTCATTTGAAGATATTAGAGGAAAGAAAGATTAAAAATAGCCCATGAATGTAGAATATGATGCAATGATGAAGAACCAAATATGGGAGCTTATGTCATGCCCTAAATGAATAAATGTTATAGGGTTCCAAATGGGTTTATAAGACAAAATTTAATTCAAATGGGGCCATAGAGAAATTCAAATAAAAAATGAATAATATTCAAATAATTATTTATCTTGCTTCAAGTCTTAGCTGGAATATTCATCAAATATATGTTAAGAATACAATGTTCATTGGGAATATTCATGAATAAATATATATACACCAATCCCTTGGTTTAGTGGATAAAAAACATCCTCACATTTTTTACATGTTGAATACGATCTAAATTTCATACTAACATAAAAAAATCAAGCACACCTAGCTTGAGTTGGTAGAAATATCATATGCTCTTCTCTTATTCACTTTCTCAATAAAATAAAAATTTGAGATGTGGTGTTTAAATGGGCACACATTGTTCCCGTGGTCCCTTAAAATAGGGCACAACAAGAATGTGTGTGTGTTCCTAGGAATGTGCACAAATTCTTAGGAATGTGCACGAGTTCTTAAGAACACGCACATATTCTTGCCAATGTGCCTATGTGGCATGCTGAGTGGAAGTTCAATATTTTCCAGGCCTCTTAACTCAATAATGTGCACGCATTCCTAGGAATGTGCAAGCGTTGTTGTGAGTGTGCATTCCAATTCACCCCCTTGCCACTTTTTTGTACACCAACTTCATTCACTCACCCTATATTACTTTAGTATATATAAAATTATTAGTTTTTAACATCTAACAATTGAAGTAAAAATCAAGAGTTATATATATATATATAAGTCTCTAAGACGTGACAAATTAAATACTCATTTCAACTATATAAAATCGGTATTATCTTATGAATCAATAAAATTGTAACCTAATAAAAATTGTGCCTACGTATTAATTCAAGACTCTATTTATTACCCATGAGTGATAACCAATGATGATACATAATTTATTATATCACTTGAGCACAATGCTTGTCTATATGTTCTAGATATATGACCAATTAATTAAATAGGTTTCGATAATAAAAAAAATAATTACTTCTTTGGGCAGGTATGGTATTATATCTATATCTGCATTTATGTATTCTTGTGAGCTAAATTAGATCTTGAATAAATAGACTAGAAATAGTCATATGGATGTATAAATCGTACAAGTCCTGAGAACAATTGTCAATCCTCAGACTTTAAATTGTCAAAATCAATCAGAAGGACACATGATTATGAGCATTGCTTATGTGTCTTGAAGATCCTAATCCTTGTAGGTGTTAGCATTTGTTAATTAATGTTGCTAGAAATTTTCTTCTCTTTATGTTGGTTTCGTATTTCACGGTTAATTGTATATTTAGATTTTTATAACATTGTTATTAACGAAACACCATAACACAAAAAATAAAAATGGCATATTAATGAGGAACCTAGATAGGCCTTACATCAACCAATTTTACTTATATAGTTGTACTACTATTATCATTAGATTTATTGTAAAAAATAATATAAGTAAAAATTATATTTATCAACTCTATTAATTAAAAAAGATGGAAAATTGCATTGATTTATGTATCACCTTTGTGACACCAAAAATGTTGAAGATAAAAAACACTTTCTCCTGGAGTGCTATGTGTATACCCAAATTGGATATCATTTTTTAAATATTCATTATAATACCGACCTTCCTAACCTTATAAGTCATCAAAACTATAGTGATCTTGGAATGCTTCTCCTAATTCTTTTCTAGCATCGAAATAACATTATAAATAAATCTAAGTAATCTCTTACCTTTCTTACGGTCTAATAGACTAATTTTGGTCTCAGTGCGCATTAACCATCATCATCAACAACAACAACAACAACCATTTGTAATTATATAGTTGTACTACCATTATCACTTTCATTAGATATATTGTAAAAATAAAAGTAAAAATTAGATTTATCAACTATATTAATTGAATAAGATGAAAAATGACATTGATTGACTTATATCAACCATTTTTAATTATATAGTTGTATTACTATTATCATTTTTCATTAGATTTATTTTAAAAATTAATATAAGTAAAAAATAGATTTATCGACTCTATTAATTGAAAAAGATGGAAAATGACATTGATTGATGTATATCAACCATTTTTATTTATATAGTTGTACTACTATTATCATGTGAAAATTAATAATTAGATTTACGAACTATATTAGCTGAAAAATATGGAAAATGACATTGATTGACATATATCAACTGTTTTTAATTATATAGTTGTAGTACAATTGTCATGTGAAAATTAATATAAGTAAAAGTTTAACCTGAACAAACTTTATGATTATATATCAATATATTTTTCATTTAATTATTAACATGAATAAAATATTATAATTAATTAAATTATTATATTTTATATTCAAACACAAAATGAATACACATATTTCTTCCCTTTTTAAAAGGCTCCCTTTTTTCTACACTTATGCCCTTTCAGACCTCCCACATATAAGAGAAAACCAAA
>JASDQU010100651.1:68320-79809 GCA_032191745.1 Picea mariana | reverse complement strand
TACCTACTGCAATCCCTCTATAATGGGAGGCTTTTGGCAAAGGGGGTTATGAATTCTCCTAGTGGAATGAGGACCTAGCATGGGATCACACCTGGTATTCTCTCGGTCCTGTGTGGACCCTCGACCCACCCCCTAGAAGTCACCAATGTTAAAGTAGTTCACATGGTGAACCAAAGTAAATTATTCTCATAGTTTTCTCAAAAAATATAAAGGATCCTCCCTATTATTGCAGGGAGGTTTATCAAATACCATGAACCACCTACCCATCCATTTATCACTAAATTGTGGGTGGATGCACCAGTCCATAAAAATGTCTTTTTTTTGATAGGTGGTTGTTGTCTAGTTCAAGGATCAATAAAAAGAGACATAAAAGGTTGCTTTGAAATACCAAAGTCTCTAACATGGTTTCTATCCAATCCAGTGTTGTAAAACTTTAACATTCTAGCCCTATATTTAGAAATAGAAGTTAATTTACATTGGGAACTTGTAATGGACCTCAAAATGACATCAAATGAAGTTGCCAAGGACTCTCTTCTAGGTTTTCTTGTCCCCTTTAAGTCATTTACAAGTGTTCTCAACGTGGCCAACCCCTCATAAATCTATGTGTTTATGTTGGTTGGTTTTGGTAGGTTGGGGTTTTCCTCACCTTGGTCTATTTGTGGGCGGTTTATATTGTCTTCGAGCTCCATATTAATAATATATGCTGTAATTTAATAAGGAAATTTAATAAGTGAACTTATGAAAATGGTATTACAAACAACAATTTCATTTGAAGATATTAGAGGAAAGAAAGATTAAAAATAGCCCATGAATGTAGAATATGATGCAATGATGAAGAACCAAATATGGGAGCTTATGTCATGCCCTAAATGAATAAATGTTATAGGGTTCCAAATGGGTTTATAAGACAAAATTTAATTCAAATGGGGCCATAGAGAAATTCAAATAAAAAATGAATAATATTCAAATAATTATTTATCTTGCTTCAAGTCTTAGCTGGAATATTCATCAAATATATGTTAAGAATACAATGTTCATTGGGAATATTCATGAATAAATATATATACACCAATCCCTTGGTTTAGTGGATAAAAAACATCCTCACATTTTTTACATGTTGAATACGATCTAAATTTCATACTAACATAAAAAAATCAAGCACACCTAGCTTGAGTTGGTAGAAATATCATATGCTCTTCTCTTATTCACTTTCTCAATAAAATAAAAATTTGAGATGTGGTGTTTAAATGGGCACACATTGTTCCCGTGGTCCCTTAAAATAGGGCACAACAAGAATGTGTGTGTGTTCCTAGGAATGTGCACAAATTCTTAGGAATGTGCACGAGTTCTTAAGAACACGCACATATTCTTGCCAATGTGCCTATGTGGCATGCTGAGTGGAAGTTCAATATTTTCCAGGCCTCTTAACTCAATAATGTGCACGCATTCCTAGGAATGTGCAAGCGTTGTTGTGAGTGTGCATTCCAATTCACCCCCTTGCCACTTTTTTGTACACCAACTTCATTCACTCACCCTATATTACTTTAGTATATATAAAATTATTAGTTTTTAACATCTAACAATTGAAGTAAAAATCAAGAGTTATATATATATATATAAGTCTCTAAGACGTGACAAATTAAATACTCATTTCAACTATATAAAATCGGTATTATCTTATGAATCAATAAAATTGTAACCTAATAAAAATTGTGCCTACGTATTAATTCAAGACTCTATTTATTACCCATGAGTGATAACCAATGATGATACATAATTTATTATATCACTTGAGCACAATGCTTGTCTATATGTTCTAGATATATGACCAATTAATTAAATAGGTTTCGATAATAAAAAAAATAATTACTTCTTTGGGCAGGTATGGTATTATATCTATATCTGCATTTATGTATTCTTGTGAGCTAAATTAGATCTTGAATAAATAGACTAGAAATAGTCATATGGATGTATAAATCGTACAAGTCCTGAGAACAATTGTCAATCCTCAGACTTTAAATTGTCAAAATCAATCAGAAGGACACATGATTATGAGCATTGCTTATGTGTCTTGAAGATCCTAATCCTTGTAGGTGTTAGCATTTGTTAATTAATGTTGCTAGAAATTTTCTTCTCTTTATGTTGGTTTCGTATTTCACGGTTAATTGTATATTTAGATTTTTATAACATTGTTATTAACGAAACACCATAACACAAAAAATAAAAATGGCATATTAATGAGGAACCTAGATAGGCCTTACATCAACCAATTTTACTTATATAGTTGTACTACTATTATCATTAGATTTATTGTAAAAAATAATATAAGTAAAAATTATATTTATCAACTCTATTAATTAAAAAAGATGGAAAATTGCATTGATTTATGTATCACCTTTGTGACACCAAAAATGTTGAAGATAAAAAACACTTTCTCCTGGAGTGCTATGTGTATACCCAAATTGGATATCATTTTTTAAATATTCATTATAATACCGACCTTCCTAACCTTATAAGTCATCAAAACTATAGTGATCTTGGAATGCTTCTCCTAATTCTTTTCTAGCATCGAAATAACATTATAAATAAATCTAAGTAATCTCTTACCTTTCTTACGGTCTAATAGACTAATTTTGGTCTCAGTGCGCATTAACCATCATCATCAACAACAACAACAACAACCATTTGTAATTATATAGTTGTACTACCATTATCACTTTCATTAGATATATTGTAAAAATAAAAGTAAAAATTAGATTTATCAACTATATTAATTGAATAAGATGAAAAATGACATTGATTGACTTATATCAACCATTTTTAATTATATAGTTGTATTACTATTATCATTTTTCATTAGATTTATTTTAAAAATTAATATAAGTAAAAAATAGATTTATCGACTCTATTAATTGAAAAAGATGGAAAATGACATTGATTGATGTATATCAACCATTTTTATTTATATAGTTGTACTACTATTATCATGTGAAAATTAATAATTAGATTTACGAACTATATTAGCTGAAAAATATGGAAAATGACATTGATTGACATATATCAACTGTTTTTAATTATATAGTTGTAGTACAATTGTCATGTGAAAATTAATATAAGTAAAAGTTTAACCTGAACAAACTTTATGATTATATATCAATATATTTTTCATTTAATTATTAACATGAATAAAATATTATAATTAATTAAATTATTATATTTTATATTCAAACACAAAATGAATACACATATTTCTTCCCTTTTTAAAAGGCTCCCTTTTTTCTACACTTATGCCCTTTCAGACCTCCCACATATAAGAGAAAACCAAACAAAAAATTTGTGTCCTCTTACTACCATTTACTCTCAGCCCCCCCTATCCTAGATTTATAGAAAGAAAGAACTTCTTATCATAGAGGTGACCTTCGAAGCATTCCTGGAAGATAAATCTCCATCCTCAAGGGACAAAGCATCTTTGGACAGGAGATCAACTTTGACATTCAATTTTCTATAGATATGTCTCCATGAAGACCACTTTAGCTCGTCAAGAGGGGATCTGATCTAACACAACATAGATTGAATACACATGATATGTACTTGGAATTTCTAATTTACCCACTCAACCACAACCTTTGAATTATCTAGAATAAAAATATTTCTCAACTAAAGGGAATTTACTAAATGCAACAAATCCCATAACGCTGCAAATTTCTCCTTCATGTCCATGCCATGCCCAGAAGCATATTGGATTTAAAAGAAGTTCTCACTCGATATGAAAAACACCACCCCCACTTTGAATATCAGGGGATGTCCTTGGCTCAATCCATTAAAGAATCTCTAGGGCACACCCTCTTGAATCTCTGATATAATTGGCTTCCTTATGATTTCCTTTTTTAACTCACATTTGAACTCACCAGTAGTTTAAGATCCAAACCCGCTACCAGCTCGAAAGGGAATAAATGTATCCTAAAATATACAAATGTTTTTCACCCACAATATGCAATAGACAAAGATGAGTGACAAATACGAGAAGTCTCTGGCCTTGACTTCATTCTTCCATGCAGAGAGCCACTCTTCCATGAATTTCCCCTGATTACTAGTAGGGATTTTGAAATGATATGAGACCACCTTCCATACCTATTGTGCATAAGGAAAATTACGGAACAAATGAATCATAATATCCTCTTCAAATCTGCACAAAGAACATATGTTCATACCAACCCATCGTATTTTCAAGCTATTGTCCCATATTAACATTTTTTTCTCTAGGACCATTCATAACACGATTTTCATTTTGATAAGAGCATGCATCTTCCACAAACACATCCACCACCATTTCCTAATGCCTTCAAAATAACCTTTCAAAATTACTGAATGTTCTAATTTTACCGTGTAAAAACCTGATCTAGCATTTTTTGACCAACAAATTGAGTCTTCCTCCTCCTCACTCAAATAAATAAAATTGGATCATAGGATGCTTGAAAACTTGTTCCACTCTTTCATCATTCCTTCTTCAAGGCCTATCTCATATTTCAATGACCACATTGATCGACTTGTAGCATCCACACCTTGGGAAAAAACATCTTGAAGATAGAAAATTCCAAAGTTATTAAGTTTTTCAACCCAGTCCTCGGATAGTTTATAGGAACCATCTGAACCTTCCCATGGATCTTCACCTATTCAATTTTTTCTCCCGCCTCCAAATTTCCACATCGTCTAATCACCTATTAATGGAAAAAAATCAACCAATTGTTTCAATCCAACTATTCAATTTTTCCTCCCGCCTCCAAATTTCCACATCATCTAATCACCTATTAATGGAAAAAAATCAACCAATTGTTTCAATCCAATCGAGCTACTAGACACTGATTTCGTGGGAATTCTAAACCATTCTTCAAACCTCTTCCTCACAAAAAATTTTTTAGTTGTAACCCTTCCCCAAAGAATTTGATTACGAATGAGCCTCCAGGATGTTTTTAATGCAAGCACATGCCAAAAAAAAATATGATCCCCCAACCACCCAACTCCTTTGGCATTGAAAATATTGAACAACTGATGAGGGGGATTCCATCTACCTCCTTCTTCCCTGACCACGGAAACTAGAAATGTGATTTTATAATTTTTATCAGAATTTATTTAGGGATTTTTCAATTGTGGCTAAGTATACCAAAATGCTACATAGAATTGATTTTATTAGGATCAATTGTCCACCTAGCCATCTGTTACCCCACAAATCAATTCGATCTTGAATTTTTCGATATAACCATAACCAATACTCATACACATACGCATTTGTTTTTAATTAAAATCCCAAATATTTTATACCTTCATCCATATCTAATAGAGCAAAGGGTAGAATCATAGAGAATGAGGCTAGAGTATCCTCCTCTAAGGCATTCACTCTCAAAGAATACTTTGACATATTTATTTCCATTCATGTTGCTTACCAAAACAAAGACAATATATCTTTTATGACTTGAAATTCCTGATGGGAACCTGAACTAAAGAGATTAAGATAATATATCTTTTATGACTTGAAATTCTTGCTGGGAACTTGCACCAAAGAGATTAACGTCATCAATGAACAATAGGCGAGATAAGATTTCAGACTCAAAAATATTTATTCCTTTGAGAATCCCACTTCTTTTGGCATTTCGAATTAGTTGTCTTAATCCTTTCACTACAATAAATAGGATAAATAGGGACAAGGGAAAAACTTGGAGAAGGCCTCTCGATGGGAAAAAGGACTGAGAGGAGGAAGAATTAACAAGCACAACGGAATATCCTGAATTAATACACTCCATTATCCAATTTACCATCTCCATATTC
The DNA here is from genome assembly GCA_032191745.1 of Picea mariana. NCBI lineage: Eukaryota > Viridiplantae > Streptophyta > Pinopsida > Pinales > Pinaceae > Picea > Picea mariana. The sequence continues at coordinate 73,986 of JASDQU010100651.1, read as the reverse complement.
ATACCCATTTGAATTAAGGCCAATCTCGTGAATAACCAACTAGCTTTTTCATAGGATTTAGAGAGGTCAAGTTTCAAGAAAATTCGAGGGATCTTTCGAGGCTTAATTGAATGTAAATATTCTTTGATATAGATATACTTGATCATGAATTTGTCTTTTTAACATGAATCCAAATTGTTCCTCTGAGATAATTTTGCTAAGAATGGGTTTTATCCTATTCATGATGACCTTAGAAATAATCTTGTAAATTATATTATAGCAAGAAATTGGTGGAAAGTCCTCAAAAGAAGTAACTTATTTTTTCTTTGGAATGAGGGAAAGAAAGGTCTTATTAAAGGAATATAAAACTTTACCTGATTGATGGGATTATTTTAACACCTTGAGAAGATCCTCCTTTATCAAGTCATAAAAACCCAAAACAATTCAATAGTAAAGTTGTCTCGACTTGGACTTTTACTTTTTTGGAAGGCCAAAAGGGTTTTGTGGATTTCACTTTCAGATATATATCCATTTGAAAAGAATCGCTCATTTCACCTGTAATTAATTGAGGGAAAAGATCAATCCCTTTTAAAATCACAACGATGGGGAAACATGCCCTTTCCTTAAAGATACCACGAAAACAATATTTACCTATAGTTGTGATGTCTTTGTGAGAGGATATAATGTCCCCCTCCTCATTTTTTATTTCACCAACTAATTTAATATTATTGTGATGATGCGCATACCTATAAAAATATTTCTTTTTATTTTCACATTCCTTTAGCTATATTTCTCGACTTTTTATACACCATTTTGCTTCTTCCATTGCTAGTAGATCCCTATTTTTCTTCAATAATCCGTAGAGGGAGTCTTCATCTTATGATGATAGTGACCCTGTTAACCAATCCACCAACAATGTCTTCGATATTTCTCCAATTCCTTCAAGGCCTGATGATATTTTTCATTAAAATACCACACACAAGATTTGGAGACAGAAATTTTGTTTTCAAAGTGTTGCATGAACATAGACATATAAGAGATCCCATTCTTCGCTTCCAAATGCATCCAAGCTTCCTTTATTAATTTTATGAAATTATCCTCCCACAATCAGTTCTCATTGAGTTTCAATGGAGAAGGAGGATTTTTTTCCCTCTTTACCACTTTTATAAGAATTGAAATATGTTCTGATAAACCTCCAATTGACACCCAAGAAGAGAAAGACCAAGGCTTTAAAATTAAGTCCTCATAAATAAGGAATCTATCTAGACGTTTTGCTACCAATTTTTCCCCTTTGCACCCATTCCACCATGTCTGAGTTAGATTTGGTGGTTCCAAATCAACCAAATGATTATTAGAAATTCAATGCCTAAAAACATCTTTTTAGGCATCCTTACGAGGCTGACCACCCCAAATCTCCTAAAGTGAGATGGTAAAATTTAAGTTTCCCCCTAGAATGACGTTTAGGTATTCTGACAATCTCAAAGAGATCAATCCCTCCCAAAAATGGATTTTTTTCACATATGGATAGTAAACATTGACCATCATAAACATCAAATTTAATCTCTGTTCTTCTAGCTCAACCACAATTCCAAAAGTAATTTTATTAAGGGAACAAAACTTTAATCATGAACTCCACACTGAAAGTAGACCCCCTAAAATCCCTACTGAATCTAATGAGTAAAAGGACCAATCCTTTAACCAGTCTTGAACAACCTCTTCCGTTTTTTTCTCTAGGACACATTGTTTCTTGAATAAATAAGACATCCAACCTATGCAACTGCACAAGCCTTTTGAAGGATAGTAATTTGTGGGAACCCTAAACCCCATGAGAGTTTTATATGAGAGAAATCATTAGGAGACCTTAGACTAGGCCATCCCTTCTCTAAGGCCTTGCACAATGGTTGACTATTTTCCAGACCTAGTATCTTTCTTCACTTAGATTTGTGCCAAAGATAACCACCATTTTCTTCCCACCTTCTCCCTCAAAATCTTGTCGAAGGCCAAACCATCACCATAATCACCTAAAGACCCAATTTTGACCTTAGACCTGAGCATGTAATCAAAAGAAGTCTTTGACTAGGAACTAACATTTGATTCCTCAAGTGGGGTGAAGGGGGATGCTTGAAATGGAATCTCCCAAGGGACTCCATCATCATTGGATGGAGGGGCATGCGAGAAAATTGTTGATGTTTTGGTAGCTGCGGGAGGTATTTTCTTCTTGGACAACTTTTCTTGGAGAAGAAGAAGATTCCAAGAAGTCAAAGGAAGACCATTGAACAGTTGAAGAAAACCTCGAAAAAGAATAAAGAAAAATAGAATACCACAGAAGAGAACTTGACCCACATGAAATAATGATAAAGTGGAAATATAATTTTCAGGAAGAGAAGTCGGCCCACAAGAAGAATAAAGTAAATTTTGAAGATCCATAATAAGAAGTCGGCCCCAGACAGGCACCCATATTAGTATAAATACAATTTTGGGTCAGTTCATTTGTACAAATAGATAGCTCTGCTTCTACAGTGTGCACTAGGTAGTTGCATCTATAGTTGCAGTAGTTTTTCGATTTCTGGTCTCTCGTTATATTAGAGAGTGGGCCCCACTTGGGTAAGGTGATCTTGGTGGCTCTTGGTGATTTCTCTTATGTTCTACCTCTAGAGGAGTTGCGCTAAGGTTGTGTGGTGTTTCTCAGTTTCTTCATGCCATATAGAAATATGAGTTGTAGTATCATTAACAATCGCACTTACCAGCTCTATGGTCCCATCTCTGTGGTGCCAATTCTAGTGATGTGCCAATCTTGGTGCCAACTCTATGGTCTGCTATCTTGGTGCTAGTTCTATGGTATTGATCAGTTGCCTACCCTTGCTAGGGTTTGAAAGTAAGAAGATATAAGTATTTGTTATTAGGTTTCTTCATTGTTGGTTTTCTCTTGTGATTAGATCTTTTTCATGGTTGTATTGGAATATTCTCTCTAATAAAAGTTGGTTGGGTTTTTCCCCGAGTTTGGGGTTTTCCCGGGAAAAATCTTTGTGTCTTCTGGTGCTTGTTTATCTCTTGCTTATATATTTTAGTATATGATTATTCAATGTTAAAATAAGATAAAAATTCTATGGAAAATCTAATGTTACCGAAACTAATGAAAATCTAACTTGGTATTAGAGAAGATTTCCTTCAGAATAGTGTAATCGTTGGAAGGAAGATCATGAGATATGTCGTTGCACATGAAATTTGTTGTTGGACAATTTTCTTTGTCAATATCATTGAACACTTATTATAAAATTGATTGGGACAAAATACATCACTAATAAACTCTCCCTACTCTAGCGCACCTATTGCACTTCTGAGATTGACTTTCCATCAAAATTGAATTTTTAGGGTTTTAGGATTGTTGACATTTTCTTGGACATTGAACTTTCTGACTCTGATTTCTAACTTTTCTTATTGATGTAATGTCTCATATTAGAAGAAAAATATGGATAGCACACTTGTATATAAGATGAGGGTGTTTGAAGGAGACGTACACTTGGAAAAAGTACATTTGTCCAAGCAGTGGCAGTAGATCCAAAGCGATCTTAGATCTAGTACACTTAGAGGAATCCCAAGAGTAAGAGGCAGCTGTGACGATCTCTCCTATAATATAGAACAACTCAAATGGGAAAAAAGTAGCTAGACTTCAAGTTTTCATATCAGGTTTGATACTTTATATTGTTGTAACCCAAGTGTTGTAACTAGAATAACAATCTTTATAATTTTATTACTGCTATTGCTATCTATTTTTTAGTAACACTTAAATATTGTTGGTACAATGATCAATAAGTAAATGCTCATTGTTCAGTATTAATAATTCACTTATTTACAAAAATAATTGATCTCCTCTAGGAGATGTTCTTGGTTTTTTACATTGTCCCAGGCACGTTATCTTGTAAATTCCATGGATGTTATCATGGAGATGTTGTTGTTCTTGTTTCTTGTTCCGGGCATGTTACTATGGAGGATTGATTGGTCTCAACACTCAAACAGTATTGAAGAGTGTTGTTCTTATTTCTTGTTATTGTATTTTTTTTTTATCTCTTGTTCCAGGAAGGTCAAAAGTGATAGATCTGAGAAGGAGCTAGTGTGATGATTCTTCCTAATCTTGTTTTTATTATTGTTCTTATTATAAGAGTATTATTCTTGTCTATAGTTTTCCATTGTTGTTGCTCTTGTTTCTGGCAGGTCATAGGTGATAGCTATGAGAGGGATCTATAATGACAATTGCAGGAGGCAACATATTAGATGGTATCTAGCTGATACATGTAACATACTATCCATACATATAGTTGTGTACATGACCGTGCACACCCATGTAATGAAGGAGAAAAAGATGAATTCAAAAACTTCTGGAAAGAAGGTCTCTTTTGCGGGATGCAAATTATATTGTATATAGATTGATTTTAAGTAGAAGAAGGATATGAATATGACCATACAGTTCCCTCTATTTCAATTGATCACTTTTTAGATCATCAGGAAGAGTCAATAGATCTCGAAGGGCCTACCCAGAATCATTGCAGTGACCAGGAAGAGACCAACATGATCCAATAGTGAGTCAATAGTGATACTTTGTAGGATGTAAAGAGGATACAGATATATGGCATCAATGGTCCATTTCATGTGGAGGAGTGTATGGCTACACAAGTGGTGAGGCAGGTGGCCCCACCAAGTACCGTCTTAGAAGGATCTAGATTTTAGAGGGAGTCAACCCTCAATATCCAGTAGGGAGGAGAAGTCTCCCCAAGACAATTCATAGGATATCATACTTTAGAGGAGGTCAACAAATGAAGAGGGACCAGATGACTTCGAATATTATATAGATTCAGAGGGAGTCAAGCTTTAGAGGGAGCATGGAAACTCAGAGTGAGACTAATATTATAGAGAAAATGGATTCAATACCTTTAGGAAAGTCATTGGTGATGTCCAAGTGAATCTACAAGATCAAGCATGCTACAAATAACAACATAGACAAGTACAAAAGTGAGATTTGGGGATATAATATTCTCCCAGAAAGAGGGAGAATATTACGAAAAGGTACTTGCTCCAGCAGCCAGAAGAAGTGTACATAGAGAAGCCACAAGACACATGATACAGAGTCTCAAGTCGGTAGATTGAATAAATATTTGTACAGGCTTAAGAAGGCACCCAATGAAGGATATGCCAGATAATTGTTTTTCTGAACTTGAGGATGGTTTCCCCTTGATGACCAGTTTCTTATAAGGGATGAGAATCTCACAAATGGGTGAAAGAGGGAACTCACTTTAGATTTAGAAATTGAGCATATGGGTATGATGCATTGTTTCATGGGATTGGAGGTGTAGCAGAGGTCAGATGAGATTTACCTTAGCCAAGGAAAACATACAATTGAGATCCAACAAAGATTCAAGATGATGGATTACAAGTCCATGAGCACACCTACGATGAAAAATATAAATCTCTTGAGTCATTCATATTCATATTTGGTGGATCCCACAATGTACAACCAATTGATCAGATCCTTGATGTACCTGGTTAATAACAGGCCGAATATATGCTTTGCAGTGAACACTTTGAGTCAGTACATAGTTGGAAATAGACATGTACATTGGATAGCTACAAAACATGTGTTGAGGTACCTACATGGTACAATTGAATATGTATTTGTTGAAATAATGTAATTG
>JASDQU010100651.1:41837-53666 GCA_032191745.1 Picea mariana | reverse complement strand
GGACAATTACAAAGTGCAGAATAAGAAGTCGGCCCCAACAGTTATTATGGAAGACCCATAATTAATTAAAGGTGAGTTTACCCACCCAGAGTGAGAGGTCGGCCTTTCTAGTTGTGACCTTTCACACATGCCAGTCTTGCATAAATAAGAGGCTAGTGCCTCACTTCAAACACACAACTCACTTGCTCATTCTCTTATGAGGAAAGCTGCAATTACCAGTTGGAGAGAGGGAGAAGAGTGGCGCATCTCTTGGGGAGGATTATCTGTATTGGTTTGAGTTATCACTTGAACATTGTATAAGCTATTTATGATAAGGAAGTTTTTGCTGGGTTTTCTTCCCCTAGAGGATTTCCCAGGATAAATGTTGTGTCTCTTGTGAATGTGTATTTCTCAGTGATCTTGTTCTTACTATGCTCTTATCTATTGAAATGCAAAGAACTATAATAATGGCATAAACATTAATAGTATTGAGATATGTCTCGGATGGAGATGTGAAGGTGTAGGGTTATACAGACTCTCACTAGGCAGGGAGTGTAGTTGAACAAAAAACACATCTGTATGCTTCTTTAGTTTGGGATAAGGTATGATCTCATGGTTAAGCAGGAAGAAAACATCCATGGCACTCAGTACAATAAAGGAAACGTATATCGCAACTAGTTTTTCAAGTCATGAAGTAGTGTGGCTTCAGAAGTTTCTTGCAAGGATATTTGATCTAGAGTTGGATCCAACCTTGATATATAGTGAAAATAAAAGTTGTGTGAAGCTTTCAAAGAATCATGTCTTTCATGACAAGTCAAATGAAATAGATATGAAATATCATTACATTCAATTCATGGTGTAGAGAGAATATGTGGAGCTCTAGTACATATCCATGGATGAGAAAAGAGTAGACATTCTCACCAATCCTTTGTATAGAGTGAAGTATGAATACTTCATAGACAAGGTTGGTGTGATGCAGAATGTCCACCCTCGTTGAGAGAGAGGTGTAGTGTTTCTCCTCCAATCAGATAACCCCTCTAGTTAAGTGTTCCCTAGATTAGTCATGTGAGGTGATTGAGGTGGTAATGCACTATTGAATATTAGTCTTTCCTATTCCATGTGAGGTGGTTAGGTATAAATAAGACTATTGGGAGAGGAGAAACATCACATCATATTCTTGGAGACTATGTCAGTGATTGCATGTCACTAGACAGTAGTTGTGTGCTACTACGGTGGTTGTGTACCACTAGCAGTGACTTTGTGTCATCGAGCATTAGCTATGTGCTACTATGGTGGTTGTGTACGACTGACGATGATTGTGTGTCATTGGACAATATTTGTGTGCTACTACAAGGGCTATGTACTATTGGCGGTGATTGTGTGTCACTGGAAAGTAGTTATGTACTACTATAGTGTTTGTGTACCACTGACAATGATTATGTATCATTGGATAGTAGTTGTGTACTTCTATGGTGGTTGTGTGCCACTGGCGGTAATTATGTATCAATGGACAATAGTTGCGTACTAATATGACTTGACAACAGTTGTGTTCCATTGGGTGGAATTGTAGTATTTGTGTGCTACTACTTGATTTCCATGGAGACTATCAAACTACCTGGAAGTAGCTATGTGCTACTATTTGTTCATAGCACAATCTAGAGGACTATGTCGGTAGTTGTATACTACTGAAATATGGCTAGAGTTGTGTACTACTAGACATTATTGGTATTTGGGTGCTACTGGTTGATTGCAACATATTCATAGATATTGTGGTGGATAATTTGATCTAGCGATGGCATGGTAGTAGTTCTGTGCTACTAGTTGATTGCAGAGTAGTCAGTGGACTACTATATGAAGACATCGTGGAAAGATAACTCCCTAGATAATAGGGAGTGTTGATGTTTTGGTAGCTATGGAAGGTATTTTCCTCCTAGACAACATTTCTTAGAGAAGAATAAGATTCCAAGAAATCAAAGGAAGACCGTTGAACAATTGAAGAACTCCCCGAAAAAGAATAAAGTGAAACAAAATACCACATAAGAGAAGTCGACCCATAGGAAATAATAATAAAGTGGAAATATAGTTTCGAGGAAGAGAAGTCGGCCCACAAAAATAATAAATTAAATTTGAAGACCCAGAATAAGAATTTGGCCCCAAATAGGTGCCGAGAATAGTATAAATACAAGTTTGGGTCAGTTCATTTGTACATGCAGACAATTCTTCTTGTCCAATGCACACTAGGTAGTTGCATCAATTTTTTTATTTATGGTCTCTGATTCTTTTAGAGAGTGTACCCCACTTGGGGAAGAACATTATTGGTGGCTCTTGCTGGTTTCTATTGTGCGATAACTCTAGAGGACTTGTGTTAAGTTTGTGTGGTGATGCTCAATTTCTTCCTGCTAGTTAGCAGTAACAATTGTAGAAGCAGTAGTAGTTGCAGTAGTAGTAGTAGTTGCAATAGAAGTAGAAGTTGTATTTTTAGTAGCAGTTGCAGTAGCAGTTTTAGTTACCATCTCTATGGTTCCAACTCTGTAGTGCCAATTCTAGTGATGCGCAAATATTGGTGCTAGCTATGTGGTGTGTTATCTTGGTGCCATTTCTATGGTGTTGATCAGTTGTCTACCCTCGCTAGGTTTTGACAAGAAGAAGAGATAAGTATTTGTTATCAAGGTTATTCATTGTTGGTTTTCTCTTGTGATTAGGGCTTGTTCATGGTTTTATTGGAATATTATCTCTAGGAAACATTGGTTGGGTTTTTTCCCTAGTTTGGGGTTTTCCCAGGATAAATCTTTGTGTCGTCTTGTGATTGTTTATCTACTACTTATATATTTCAATATATGATTATTGAATGTTAAAATAAGATAAAAATTATATGGTAAATATAATGTTAACAAAACTAATGAAAATATAACATGGTATCAGAGAAGGTTTCCTTTAGAACAGTCTAATCACTGGAAGGAAGATCGTGAGATCTACCGTTGCACATGCAATTTGTTGCTGGACAATTTTCTTTCTCAATCTTGTTTATCACTTATTATAAAATCGATTGGGACAAAATCCATCACTAATCAACTCCCCCTACTCTAGTGCACTTCTCATATTGACTTTTCGTCAAAATCGATTTTTTTGGGTTTTAGGTTTGTTGACATTTTCCTCGACATTGAACCTTCTGAGTCAAATTTCTAACTTTTTATTATTGATGTAATGTCTCAGATTAGAAGAAAAAGTTGGATGGTGTAGTTTTAAATAAGATGAGGTTGTTTGTAAGAGACATAAACTTGGAAAAAGGACATTTATCCAAGTAATGACAATAGATTCCAAGGGATGTTAGATTTAGTGGACTCAAAGGAAGCCCAAGAGTTGGAGGAAATAGTGACGGTGTCTCATACAATATAGAATAACTCAAATGGGACAACAACTAGAATTAATGTTTTTATATAAAGTTTGATATTTTATATTGTTTCAGCCTAAGTGATGTAGGACCATCGCTCCCAAGCCATCCATGCACTAGCCAACCATCCACTCAATGCATGCATTCAATGAGGAGGAGTGGCGGAGCCCTCTCGTATCTAAATTTTGAATTTCAGTCAAAAGAATTTAATGTATGTAAGGCCGTGGAGCCATAGAGACATGCCTTTGAGTGGGCATTAGGTAGAAGTAGCCTTTAATGGTTGTAAGGCTGAGATCTAGATCTGATCTGGACTAGACAACCATTAATTGTAAATTCAATGTAATTGAATAGAGTAGGTAGCTTGGAGGGAAGAGCTTGAAGAGCCCCCTCATGTAAAAGATCTTTGGATCTTGTTGGGAATAAGAAGAGGTAGCAAGAGAATAGAGAAGAGAGCAGATAGGAGAAGCTGAGACTCTGTCAAAAGTCTAAGCTCGGGAACACCTTGTAAAGGAGGCATTTGATATTAATACAAACAAGAGCATTTTTTCCTGCATATTGTCTATTTTGTGTGAATGTCTTTGTGTGTTATATTTATGCTGTGCATGTATGTTGTAGATGTGCATTTATAGGGACAGATAGGTTCTTCTATCTGTAGAGTTCTTTGATTTCAGGTTGGATTTCTTTGAGGCTTCATGCCAAGAGGGCGTGATAGAACACTGCGGGTTCTGATATTCAGTGCTTAGAAAGCACTTCCAATTCTATAGAATTTGGACAAGTACATGCTAGGAGAGCACACCAACTGAAATCATTGACTCAGAGGAAGACCTCAAGGTTGATGAATACCTTGGAGGTGAGACTGTGTAGAGGAGGACACAGTAGAAGACARAATCTCTAAGGAGTTCTGTAGAGCTCTGCCAAGAGAGCATTGAGTAGGTACATAGAGTGCACAGAGGAACTTTGTTGAGTTCAGGAGGAAGATAGAACTACTGAGGGTTCTATAGAGCTCTTCCAAGAGGGCATTGAGCACAGGCATAAAGTGTTGAGGAGGAAATTTGCTGTGAGTTCATAGAGAAATAGAATCACTGAGGATTCTAGACACTCTGCTAGGAGGCATTGAGTAGGTTCCAGAGCGCACAGAGAGAACTCTTTGAGTTCAAAGACAGAGAAGAATCCAAGGAGGGATATTCACAGGGTTTTTGAACACCCTGCAGACTTAGAAAGAAGTTATCTTGGGCAAAGGAGTGTCAGGAGGGGTAGCACCATTGTGCATGTAGAGACTCTGTCAGATGTGTAGAAGTCAAAGAATCCTTTGAGGATTTAAAGAGAGAAGCTCAGGAGGAGTAGTTCTTTTATGCATAGATCATAGTTGCAATGATCACAGAGGCCAAGGAACTCTTTGGAGAGTTTAGAATCCAAAAATCTTAGAAAGGACAGCGTCCTTGAGAATGCAGGCGAGACGCCATGGTGTAGAGATTGAAAAGGAAAAGCGAAGGTCGAAGCCTTTGGAATTTGGAAAATGTTTCAAAGTTTGGGAAGAAAACGCATGCTCAACAGGAGGAGCATAGCTGTCGTTGGATCAACCGAGAAGATATGGACCGTGCATTCGTGTCCAGGCAGCATAGGAAGGGCGCAATAGAAGAACAAGTCTGAGCCATTGGATCTAGGTACATGGATCGATAGTCGTCGAATCTTTGGAAAGATACACGAGGTTTGAAGCCTCACGCGCATAGTAGAGAATCCGAAAAGTCCCAATAGGGTAGAGGTATCAGGATTTTGGAATTCAGAAATTCGGAGGTTTAGAGGATGAAGGGCCGGAGATTAGGACTCACGGGTCCCGAAGTCCTGAAATTATCTGAGCCATCCAACTAAGATCGACACGTGTCGCGAAATCCTTCATATCGGGGATTCAGAAATTGAGAAGAAGAGAAGGGAGTCTTCCGGCTTTGCTACTGGTGAGGTCCCGAAAACGATATGGACTATCCATCTGTGGAGGAAACATGGAGGAGATTAGGGAGTCCACCAGGATTTCAGATACCGGGGATTTGAGAGAACAGAGGATAAGTGTTGTAGGGGTCGCGGAGTTCTGAAACGCGAAACCCTGAAAACTCTGAAAGAACAAGGAGGACACGTGGCAACGATCCAGGCATCGGGGAAATTCCCAAAAATAAGCATTTTGTCATTTCAGCTACCGAGAATGAAAGAGGTAAGATTTAAAAACTCTTGACCCATAGAATCCCGAAGGAATCTGAGCCATTGGGTCAAGGGAGGTTGTGAGCCGTTGATCTTGTTAAGAGGAGCAGAACTGGAGGGTTTGGGATTTTGGTACTTCGGTATTTCAGATACCAGAAGTATGAGAGGACAAGGAATTGTTGCATCGGGATTCGCGAAGTTTCGAAACACAAATTCCTGAAATCATAGGAGGAATACCGCCGAGACATTTCGACATTTCGGGATTCATCTCTTTGGCCATCATGAGGATAAGAAATATAGGCCTTCGGGAATGAAAACCCTGAAGTTGTAAAATGCAACATAGAGGAGAATGAGGCTGTGGCCACACTTGATATTGAGATTTTGGGATTCTACATTTCAGGGATCTTGTAGACATAAGGTCAGATCATTTCGGCTTCGAAAAACTTGAAATCGCGAAAGGAGGAGGACGCCGAGACACAGGTATTTTTGGCATTCCGAAAATCAGCTTTTTGGAAGTCTTGAGGTCAGGAAGTCGGGCGCTTTGCGTCAATGAATCCGAAGAGAAATGCGGTCAGATGAGGGGTGGTCATATGGACTAAGGGTATAGCCCAGGAGACTAACCCCGAGTGAAGCCAATTCGGCAAATCAACATTTCAGAGACTAGGAGATCGAGGATTCAAGGACTCTCAACATCAGGACTCAAGGAGTCCTGGGACCTAAAATTCCATTTCGGGAAAAGGTCACAGTCGTTCTAAGGCCGTGTGTAGGTGAAATCTCGTTCTTGTTGCATGCTTGTGCAGGTGGAGTTTCATGAAGGGCCTAGGATCGAATATTGAGGCTCTATTAGCGAATCAAAGGAGTCAATCTGGCTCAAAGGCATTAAAGAACGATCCTTATATCGGGAGGTCGCACAGAACCTACAGAGGTAGTGCGCGTCTGCATTGCATTAGGTGATATCAGAGCTTGACTCTGTTTGTATATTTCAGGCAGAGAGAAAAAGAAAGAAAAACTCTGGTACACATCAGTTTGGTATCAAAGGCAGCTTGCAGAGACAGGCATGAGAAGGAAAAGTGTTGGAAACTCTTTGGTGATTGTTTGCAGGTAGGCAAAAATCAAGGAAAATAGTCAGGAAGGTAGTTAGGAGGACTATAGAAGAGAGGCTAGAAGCACTAAGAGTTGCAAAGTAACAACAACAGGTTTTCCAGGAGGGCAGACAGGAACAAGAAGATGGCTACTAAAGGCCATGCACACAATGGGAAGAAGATCCATCAATAGAAAAGCAATGATGCGATGGACAAAGAGCTCACTGAGATCAGAGCGAGGATGGATGAGATAGAATTGTGGATGCATCATGATACAAAATCAAGATGGGTATACGAATGACCCATGAAGATGAAGGTAAAATGGCCAGTCAGGGAATTGGTGGTCAAAAGACAGTAGAGGCTATTAAAGGGATGGTTGAGGCATGTTGAAAACCTCAATGGACCAAAGGAGGAGATTGTTCAAGTATGTGAACTGGAGGCTGGGAGAAATATCAGTGATGATGAGGATGAACTGAGGTCATTGGAAGATCTCAGGGACTGCTAGGAAGGAAGTGAAGAAATTTCCAATTGCTAGGTGGGAAATGAGATGAGATCATTGCGGGATCTCATAGGCTATCAGGAGGACAGTAGAGAAACCCCATATTTCCAGGAGGGAAAGGGAGAACAAATGAGCTTAGAGGTGAGTTCATATCAGCCAAAGGAGCTGACAAAATAATATCAAAAGGGCATTCTGATCATTGGAGAAATTGAAATATTCCTACCATTAAGTCCAGTTGAGGAAAGACTGTGTGTTGCAGGAGAAACAATAGAAGAACGACATCCAGCAAAGACTATCATGGAAGAAAAAATGGAGCAGCCACTAATGACTTCCCAAGCAGAGGAAAAGGAGCATTCAGAAGAATTGCTCGAAAATTTCAACCAGGTAGCTGAAACAAAGACAGCTGCAGCACTAAAGCTCACAACAAGGGAAGAAAATGAGCATGCGGTTAAGATGATCACTCCATGAGAGATGGAGCTGGAAATGCTAGAGGATTCGATGAACAATCCAGAGCCAGTAGATGACTGCCAAGAGTAGACAGTCATGCAGAATGAAAAAGATGAGCGTTCTGAGGAATCACTCAGAATTTTTAGCCAGGGAGCTGAACAACTAATGAAGACTGTTGTGTCGAGGCATGCAGCAGGAGATGAAGGTAAATTCCAGGCTGAGAAGCAGTTGGAAGAGGCTAAAATTCAACCAGCAGGGAATTTGGCAGAAGTTGAGCTACCGGAAGAAGAAGCTGAGAAGTATCTTAGTAAAGAGACTGAAAAACTTGAATCTGCAGCAGGGTGGAAAGATGAGGCCACAAGAGATGGAGAAGATGACATGGGAGATCATGATGATCTACCCATTTGTAGAAAGGAACTGCAGCAAAGGAGACTGCATGGGTAGAGCCAACCATTGGAGCAGTTGGACGAGGAGATATAACAGCTCAAAAGGATGATGATCAAATCACAAGAGACTACTCGCAAGGAGAAGCTGAGCAGAAGGGAGTCTGCCAAAGCAGCAGTAGAGCAGCGGAAGATGCAACAACAGAGAAATGGAGTAGATGAATAGATCCAAAGAGTTTTTTGGAATCCAGGTGGATTTCAACAGCCAGGGTGGAGAGCTCATGAGCGGGAGCTCATGAATTTTCACAGCAGAGGAGTATGATGTAGGAGCATCGCTCCCAAGCCAGCCATGTGCTAGCCAGCTAGCCACTCAGCGCATGCATTCAATGAGAAGGAGAGACATGTCCCTCTCATATTCAAATTTTGAATTTGAATCAAAAGAATTTAATGTATGTAAGGTCATAGAGAAATAGATCCATGCATTTGAGTAGGTGTTAGGAAGAAGTAGCCTTTAATGGTTGTAAGGATGAGATATAGATCTGATCTGGACTAGACAACCATTAATTGTAAATTCAATGTAATTGAATAGAGTAGGTAGCTTGGAGGGAAGAGCTCAAAGAGCCCCCTCATGTAAAATATCTTTGGATCTTGTTGGGAATTAGAAGAGGTAGCAAGAGAATAGAGAAGAGAGCAGAGAGGAGGAGCCAAGACTCTATCAAAATTATGAGCTCAGGAACACCTTGTAAAGGAGGCATTTGATATTAATACAAACTAGAGCACATTTTCCTGCATATTGTCTGTGTTGTGTGAATGTCTATGTGTGTTCTATTTATGTTGTGCATGTATGTTGTAGATGTGTGTTTATAGGGACAGATAGGTTCTGCTATCTGTAGAGTTCTTTGATTTCAGGTTGGAGTTCTTTGAGGCTTCATGCCAAGAGGGTGTGACAGAACACTGCAGGTTCTAATAGTCAGTGCTTAAAAAGCACTTCCAATTCTGTGGAATTTGGACAAGGATGTGCTAGGAGGGCACACCAACTGAAATCATTGACTCAGAGGAAAACATCAAGGTTGTTGAATACCTTGGAGGTGAGACTGTGCAGAGGAGGACACAGTAGAAGAAAAAATATCTGAGGAGTTATATAGAGCTCTGCTAAGAGGGCATTGAGCAGGTGCATAGAGTGCACAAAGGAGATCTGTTGAGTTCATGAGGAAGATAGAACTACTGAGGGTTCTATAGAGCTCTGCCAGGAGGGCATTAAGCACAGGCATAGAGTGCTGAGGAGAAACTCTGTTGTGAGTTCATAGAGAAACAGAATCATTGAGGATTTTGGACACACTTCCAGGAGTCATTGAGTAGGTGCTAGAGCGCACAGAGAGAACTCTTTGAGTTCAGAGACAGAGAAGAATCTAAGGAGGGATCTTCACAGGGTTGCTGAACAACCTGCAGACTCAGCAAGACATTTTCTTGAGCAAAGGAGTGTCAAGAGGGGTAGCACCATTGTGTGTGCAGAGACTCTGTTATATGTAGAGAAGTCAAAGAATCCTTTGAGGATTTAAAGAGAGAAGCTCAGGAGGAGTAGTGCTTTTACGCACAGGTCATAGCTACAAGGATCGCAGAGGCCAAGGAACTCTTTGGAGAGTTTAGAATACCAAAATCTCAGAAGGTACTACGTCTTTAAAAATGCAGGCGAGACCCAATGGTGTAGAGCTTGCAGAGGAAAAGCAAAGGTCGAAGCCTTTGGAATTTGGAAAATCTTCCAAAGTTTGGGATGAAAACGCATACTCAATAGGAGTAGCATAGCTGCCATCGAATCAGCCGAGAAGATGTAGACCGTGGATTCGTGTCTAGGCAGCCTAGGAAGGGCGCAACGGAAGAACAAGTCTGAGCCATTACATCTAGGTACATGGACTGATAGCCATCGGATTTGTGGAAATCTACATGAGGTTTAAATCCTCACACGCAGAGCAAAGAATCCGGAAAGTCTTGACAGGGTAGAGGTGTCGGGATTTCAGACTTCGAAAATTCAGAGGTTCAGAGGACGAAGGGTCAGAGATTAGGTCTCATGAGTCCTGAAGTCCCGAAATTATCTGATTCATCCATCTAAGAGGGACACATGTCACGAAATCCTTCATATCGGGGATTCAAACATTGGGAAGCAAAGAAGGGTGTCTTTCATCTTTGCTACTGGTGAAGTCCCTAAAATGATCTGGACCATCCATCTATGGAGGACATGTGGAGGAGATCTGGGAGTCCACCAAGATTTCGGATACCAGGGATTCGAGAGAACAGAGGATAAGTGTCATAGGGGTCGCGAAGTTCTGAAACAAGAAACCCTGAAAACTCCGAAAGAACAGGGAGGACACGTGGCAATGATCCAGGCATCAGGGAAATTCCTGAAAAGAAGCATTTCGACTACCGAGAATGCGAGAGGTAAGAGTTTGAAACTCTTGACCCATGGAATCCTGAAGGAATCTGAGATATTGGGTCAAGGGAAGCTTTGAGCCATTGATCTTGTTCAGAGGAGGAGAACCAAAGGGTTCAGGATTTCGGTACTTCAGTATTTCGGATACTAGAAGTACAAGAGGACAAGGAATTGTTGCGTCGAGATTCGTGAAGTTTTGAAACATGAATTATTGAAAGCATAGGAGGAATAGCACTAGGACATTTCGTCATTTCGAGATTTGGCTCTTCAACCATCCCAAGGATAAGAAATCTGGGCCTTCGGGAATGAAAACCCTGAAGTTGTGAAATGCGACATAGAGGAGAGTGAGGCTGTGGCCACACTTGATATCGAGATTTTGGGATTCGACATTCCAGGGATCCTGTAGACATAAGGTCAGAGAATTTCGGCATCAGAAAACTCGAAATCGCGAAAGGAGGAGGAAGCCGGGACATAGGTATTTTCAGCATTCTAAAAATCGTCTTTTTGGAAGTCTTGAGGACAGGAAGACGGGCGCTTTGCATCGATGAACCCCAAGAGGACTGCGGTCAGATGAGGGGTGGTCATATGGAATAAGGGTATAGCCCAAGGGACTAACCTCGAGYGAAGGAAATTCGGAAAATCGACTTTTCGAAGATCGGGAGATCGAGGAGTCAAGGACTCTCGACCTCAGGACTCAAGGAGTCCCGGGACCTGAAATTCCATTTCGGGAAAAGGTCGYGGTTGTGCTGAGGTCGTGTGTAGGTGAAAGCTAGCACCTGTTTCATGCTTGTGCAGGTAGAGTTTCACGAAGGACCGGTGGATTGAATATTGAGGTTCTAGTAAGGAATCAAAGGAGTTGATCCTGCTCGAAGGCATTAAAGAACGATCCTTAGACCGGGAGGTCGCGCAGAACCTACGGAGGCAGGGGGCATCTGCGTTGCATCACTAAGTAAGTTTTGTAACTAGAATAGTAGTATTTAGAATTATATTACCGTTATTGCGCAGGGTTATAAAGACTCTAACTGGGCAAGGAGTGCAGTGGATCGAAAATCACATATGGTTTTTTCTTCAATTTGGGATCAAGTATGATCTGATGGTTAAGGAGGAAGAAAATATTAGTGGCACTCAATACAAAAGAGGTAGAGTATATCACAACTAGTTTTTCAATCCGAAGCAATGTGGCTTCGGAAGTTTCTTGCAAGGATATTTGATCTACAGTTGGGGCCAAATTTGATACATTACAACAATCAAAGTTGCGTGAATCTTTCAGAGAATCTTGTCATTCATGAAAAGCCAAAGAACATAGAGATCAAATATCATTACATCCGAGACATGGTTCAAAGAGGATTTGTGGAGCTCTAATACTTATCTAAGGATGAGAAGATAACATACATTCTCACCAAGCATCTGTCTAGAGTGAAGTATGAGTACTT
>JASDQU010100651.1:26019-41817 GCA_032191745.1 Picea mariana | reverse complement strand
GCCAAATTTGATACATTACAACAATCAAAGTTGCGTGAATCTTTCAGAGAATCTTGTCATTCATGAAAAGCCAAAGAACATAGAGATCAAATATCATTACATCCGAGACATGGTTCAAAGAGGATTTGTGGAGCTCTAATACTTATCTAAGGATGAGCAGATAACATACATTCTCACCAAGCATCTGTCTAGAGTGAAGTATGAGTACTTCAGAGACAAGATTGACATGATGCATAATTTACACCCTCGTTGAGAGGGAGGTATGGTGTTTATCCTCCGGTTGGCTAACCCCTCTAGACAAGGGTTCCCTAGATCAGTCATGTGAGGTGACCAAGGGGGAAATGCACTTCCAGATACTAGTCTTTCCTATGCTACGCAATGTGGTTAGGTGTGAATAAGACTATTGGGAGAGGAGAAACATCACAATGTTATCTTGGAGAATATGGGAGTGATTGTGTGTCACTGGACAAAGTTGTGTGCTACTACAGTGGTTGTGTACCATTGGCAGTGACTGTGTATCACTAGACACTAGTTTTTCACTACAACGGTGCTTATGTACCATTAGCGATGAATGTGTGTCACTAGACAGTGTTTGCCTACTACTATGGTGGTTTTGTACCACTGGTAGTGATTGTGTACCACTGGATGGTAGTTTTGTACTACTACGGTGGTTATATACTATTGGCGGTGATTGTGTGTCACTAGACAGTAGTTGCATACTACTATGACTTGTCAACAACTATGTTCCATTGGATGGAATTGTGGTAGTTGTGTGCTACTAGAGGATTTCCATGGAGACTATCAGAATGCTTGGAAGTAGTTTTGGGCTACTATTTGATCGCATCACAGTCTTAGTGGATCTCCTCAAACCGGATAACCCATATGGCTAATGGTTCCATAGATTAGTCATGTGAGGTGCTTGAGGGGGTAATGAACTATTGAATACTATTCTTTCCTATACCATGCGAAGTGGTTAGGTGTGAATAAGACTATTGGGAGAGGAGAAACATCA
The DNA here is from genome assembly GCA_032191745.1 of Picea mariana. Taxonomy (NCBI): domain Eukaryota; kingdom Viridiplantae; phylum Streptophyta; class Pinopsida; order Pinales; family Pinaceae; genus Picea; species Picea mariana. Next base: position 40,805 of record JASDQU010100651.1, on the reverse strand, counting down.
CAGTGTAGTCTTAGAGACTATGGTAGTGATTGTTTGTCTGTAGACAATAGTTGCATGCTACTACGATGGTTTTGTACCACTGTCGATGATTTTGTGTCACTGGAAAATAGATATGTGCTACTATGGAGTTTGTGTACCATTGGTGGTGATTTTATGTCACTGGATAGTAGTTGTGTGCTACTATGGTGGTTGTGTACCACTAGTAGTGATTGTGTATCACTGGACAATAATTGTGTACTACTATGATGGTTGTGTACCACTAGCAGTGATTGTGTATCACTGGACAATATTTGCGTACTAATATGAATTAAAAAAAGTTGTGTTCCATTGGATGGCATTGTAGTAGTTGGGTGCTACTAGTTGATTTACATGGAGACTATCATACTGCTTGGAAGTAGTTGTGTGCTAGTATTTGATTTCAACACAGTCAGGAAGACTATGGCAACATTTGTATACTACTAAACTACAAAATATTAGTGTGCTACTGGATAATATGGGTAGTTGTGTGCTACTGGTTGATGCCAACATATTCATAGAGACTATGGCAGATGATTTGAGCTACCAATGACATGGTAGTAGTTGTATTGTACTAGTTGATTACAGAGTAGTCATTGGACTACTAGATGAGGATATCGTGGAAAGATACCTCCCTAGCTAAGAGGGAGTGTTAATGTTTTGGTATTTGTGAGAGATATTTTCCTCCTAGACAACTTTTCTTAGAGAAGAAGAAGATTCCAAGAAGTCAAAGGAAGGCCATTGAACAATTGTAGAACACCCTGGAAAATAATAAAGTGAAATAGAAGACCATAGAAGAGAAGTTGACCCATAGGAGATAATAATAAAGTGGAAATATATTTTTGAGGAAGAGAAGTCATCCCATAGAAGTAATAAAGTAAATTTGAAGACCCAGACTAAGAAGTTGGCCCCAAGTAGGTGCCTAGATTAGTATAAATACTAATCTGGGTCAATTCATTTGTACAAACAAACAATTCTCTTTCTGCAGTGTGCACTAGGAAGTTGTAGTTGCAGTTGCAACAATTTCGCTATTTCTAGTTTCTAGTTCTCTTGGAGAGTGCACCCCACTTGGGGAAGGATATTATTGGTGGCTCTTAGTGATATCACCTGTGCGATACCTCTAAAGGAGTTGCACTAAGGTTGTGTGGTGTTGCTCAGTTTCTTCATGCTAGTTAGCAGTAGCAGTTGTAGTAGCAGTAGTAGTTGCAGAAGCAGATGTAGTTACCAGCGTTATGGTGCTATCTCTATGGTGCTAGTTCTAGTGATGTGCCATTATTGCTGCCAGCTCTATGGTATGTTATCTTGGTGCCAGTTCTATGGTGTTGTTCAGTTACATATCCTCTCTAGGGTTTGACAAGAATAAGAGATAGTATTTTTTATCAGGGTTCTTCATTGTTGTCTTACTCTTATGATTAGAGCTTGTTCATGGTTGTATTGGAATCTTATCTCTAAGAAAAGATGACTGGGTTTTCCCAGGATAAAACTTTGTGTCTTCTTGTTCTTGGTTATCTACTGCTTATATATTTCATTATATGATTATTGAGTGTTAAAAGAAGACAAACATGATATGATAAATCTAATGACTAATGAAAATATAACAAAAATTATATCAAAAGGATTAGGAGTTTTCACCTTAGGAATATTCTTATCCTTTTGAGAGGGGAAATGGAAAGGGGCTTTATACCTAATATATTTTTAATTGTAGTCTCGCATGCAATATTTTCTAAATGAAAAAATCCTTCAACATATTTTTTGGATAAGGAAAGAGTTGGGCTTATAGTCTTAACATTATTCGCTTCCAAATATTCCATAGATGGAGTGGATTTTGAAGAGCCTCTTCTCTTGACCTTGAATTACCAAGGCTCCTCACATCTCAATACCCCAACTATGCTCGAACCCTCTTTAACAGATGCCTTCCTTTTCCATATTGTTTTTAACGATGATAATTTTGAAGCAGGTCTGTGAAATTGTGCCTAGAGATGAACCACCTCACAACACCCAAAAAATATAAAGGTGACTTTCCAATAATCAATGTGTTGGTTCCATGATAATCCAACCCATACCAACTCATTCTAATCAAATAAGCCATCTCATGGATCAACCTCAACTTGCAACCAAGCTCATCACTTATCCATTTTGGTGTCAAATGCTGGTTTAAAACCACTGAACCTACCTATTGAATTTTTTATTTCCTTCATACACTCCTCTTGCAAGAATACCAGTGGCAAGTTCATAAGAATGGTCCACACCTTCGAAGGCACCAGAGGCTCCCTTCTGGGGTCAAAATTTATGGCCCATTCTTTCGGAACAAGCCCACAAGGACCCCATTCCCAAGCCATACTAAAACTTTCCTCCATATAAGATTTTGAGTGAAATTTAAAAAATATCCAACTCGACATTAATGGGTGGAAAACTTGTCGATACCCAAGGACCTCCACCTAGTATTTTTCTAGCCATTTTATTAAAGAATTGAGGAAAACAATTTTTCCATAAAAGCACTCGACTATCGTGTGACAAAGAAGTTTTTAGATCAAGCCAATGGATACATCCACCCCCACTACCATTAAATTTTTCTCTTTGTGCAACTTCCAACACTTGTTTCTTGAGATCTTCTTGTCGAAAGAGGATGGGATCAAATCATCACTGCTATTTACGTTTTCGCTAGAAATAGAAACTTATTTCGAAACCACCAAAGAAGGTGAATAATGTTGAGACGGTTCCCCTACCTTTTTTCTGGAGGTTGGCCTCTCCTCGGCTTTCAAAACCTTGTGATTGGAGTCAATCTGGATTTCATGAATAAGGCTTGTATCTTTGCCTCTCATTGTATCCATGCATTCATTACCACTGTCCGATGGATGATCCAACGATGCCTAAAACTTCTTGGAAAAATCCCTCCTCGACAATTGTGCTCGTACAAAATCCCCATTCGAGAAGAAGATATCCTCGATATGACCCACATCATCATCATAATCCAATAGATCAACATCCCCACTAATGCCCATCAGATTTAATAAATTGTACTCTTTCCTACCATAGCCACTAATCCCTAGAATGTTTCAGAGCTCGATTGATCCTAATATTTGACACAAGATCAGCCTTTGCCTACCGCCACCATCAATGAACCAAAGCTTCAAACACCAGTCCAACTCTCACCGATAGAGGAACCAATGGTCTATGTGAATCTCATGGTGTTTCGGGTGCGACTTGCTTCAATCTTTGACTAAGGATTGATATTCCAATGCCTTGGGGTTTTTTTTTTCAACTCTAGATAAACCATGGGTCTTTAACCCCCCAATGATAAGAAGGGTGTGTGCAAGTGAGCCAAAAACTTGGTCTCTCTTTGTTTATCTCCTTTTCTAGTTCTCTTTTGTATTTAGATTTCTCATCATAGTGAGTGTCCAAGTTAGAGCTACCAAACACCTCTAAAGGTCTGAGCTTTCTCTCTAGCACTCTCATGAGGATCACCATGTTACGAGAGATGTTAGATATTTGTGCTTCCATCTTTGTGACTATCTCTTTCAATTCATCCCCTGGATTACTATTGTACTCATTTGTTATGGATGGGGTTTGGGACTTATTTCTTTAAGCCAATTTGTAGATCCCATAATATACGACAAAAACCCAAAGAAAATTTCTTTGATATTAATATGATATGTAAACTACAATAGTTATTCTATTGGACAGTGTGTCAATTTTTACAAGTTCTTGCAACACATTGCAAGGTTATCCTTTATTATGTACAATTTAATATTTGCAATCATAGTGCTCAAAATTATTGAAATACACTAAGAAGTTAAAACAATAAGTAAAAACAATAAATACCACACCATCCACACAATGAACACAAAATGTACCATAGGAAGCCCAACTAGAAGGTGAGAACTATGCCTTTGTCTTTTCTTCTTAGATATAGTATTCAAATACAAATAAATATGGATGCATTATAGAGTCATAATAGAAAATGTGTCCTGAATTACTGATATAGGGTCTTCTTCTTCATATGTTCTCTCACAATATTCACTAATTAACTCTACTCATCTATAGAATAACAAATCAATATAATATGTATGAAACCCTTTATTTTTCTAGTGGCCCAATGTTTAACATGCCCTAATCATTGTCTATGATCAAGGTTAGGGTTTTTGCATGTCTAACAACCCCTGATGAGGGTTATGGTTTTGGACCCTCTAGAATCTTCTAGAAAATCCACATATGACTAGTTTGACATGTGTGAGTAATTAGAGCTCATGTGACATCCACTCAATACTATGGTGATTAAAACATAGGCCAACTTGCGAGAGACATAATTTCCCCATATGAACTTTGATTGAAGTGATCTTTTTTATGCTGGAATACTCTTGATGAGTAGAAATGCATTAGAGAGTAGAAACTTTGTTTGCAATGTTTTGACCCCAAAACAAACATTTAATATCATAAATGAGCTTTGAAGTTTCAAGACCCCAAATCACTAAAATAGAACTTGCCCATAAAATGGACCCTACAAGTTTATGGCCCAAATTTTTTTATTAAAAAAATATCCAAACACATAACAATGTATAATAAATTATATAGAAATGATCCATTTTGAATTCGTGGTTAAGTGTGTGGTCCATTGATTGATAATTAAATCTTTCTACAATATTGGTCCAAGCATTGTGTTGTTGAGATGTAGGCATGCATTAAAGTTCCCGCGATTTGAGTATAGATTGGTTGATACAAAAGCCTCAAGCAATCCTTTAGGTTGGTTGGCACCATCCACATCATAAAGCCCATAAAAAAATTTGTAATAAATTAATTTGTGCAATCAAAATTTGCTATTTGATTTATAAATTTTAACAAAAATCACATGACGAACTTTTGGTGAGCACAAATCGAAAAGAGAGACAATGATTAACCGTTATTATACTCCCACATAAGAAAATTGTCGAGTCGTTATCATTTATTCGAGGAATGAGGAATTCCTATCAAAATTTCGTGGCGCTTTTGTATATAATATATTCCCATGAAAATTTATTAAGAGGAATCAAGAAATTCGCATGAAAATTTCGTGGTGCTTTTGTATATAATATACTCCAGAAAAGTTTTCCTGCGGCTTCAGGAAAATCCCATGGCCCTTTTGTACATAATATTCTCAGTCAAAGAAAATGGGTACTAAATTTATTAAAAAAGGGTCACGATCGTCTCATGTGCATTAAAGTGTAAAAAAATTCCATAAGCGAGAGAAATTTGATTTAAAACCTAGATGCCACAAAGGAAATTTACGCCAAAGTAGTAAAATAAAAAATTTGATTCAAAACATGGATGCCTCGGATCAAATATCTTTAATGTTACGAGACAGAATTATAGTTTAGACTGTGTTTCAATTACGGTAAAAAATTGCAACACCATATTCTACTAATTTGGCACTATGATAACACAACTTTTGGTTTATAAAAATTTGTGAGATTAATAAATATATAATTTAGAATTACTAATTACATTAGATTGTCAAGGTTGATTTGATTATCTGATTAAGTTTTTTTATAAATATGATGGTGATTAATAATGAAAATCCTTTTTTAATTAAACTTTTTTATAATCAAACACTTGTATATGGACGCTTTAGTTTTTTTTTGAGAACTAAACACTTTAGTGATATTTCTAGTTTGGCATGAAAATTTTAAGAGAAAATATTATTTTAAATATTTTATTTATAAAACTTTAAATATTTAAATTCATTCATTATTAATTTAAAAATTTGATATGATATATAAAAATTTTGAATTTAATATGATGTATTAAAAAATTTAGTAGTTTAATTGTTTTTTAGAAAGATATTTTTTGTTTAATTTTTTCTTAAATTTAATTAAAAATTGTTGAGATTTGAGTGATAAATTTTGAATCCATTTTTTATTTACAAATGCAATTTAAATAACATAGAATTTTTGAAAGTTTATATCTACTGACAAAAAAACAAAAACCTAAAACAAGTAGACAACCCCATTTTGATATGCATACAATTTATTAACAAGAGTTTACATTGATACCATTCACATTATATATTTTACATTTAAAAATAAATAAACATCTATTAAAATATATTATTAAAGATAAAAAGAAATTAAAATAAAAAATTAATAATAATGAAAAATATTTTATTGCAATTATTTGTGTAATTATATTATTTTTACAATAAAATAATATTTATTTGTGTAAGTTATAAATTTTTATAATTTTATAGTTTCATCTAGTATAAGTCTAAATCTTCCTTTGGAAGAAGAGATCTATCTCTTACTTGGTTTTTATTGAGAATTATAACTTGAGATTATCCATTAAAACCAAAGATATAACACTTTGATTCTCCATTAGAGCCACAAATTAAAAAGGGTGTAATTATAATTGTCATGTCAATTTGGATACGTTGGTAGAGAATGTATCCAAATATACTGCTAGGACTCTCTAATTTATTCCAAAGAAGAGAACTCTTTGTTATTTTCTGTTGAAAATTAAAAATACAATTTTTCTATGGAAATTGCAAATCTATCTCTTTGGGAACCACAAAATTGTAGTGAAACCTGCATAGAGAATTTAGTTAACAACAATTCACACAAATCTTACAAAGTTGAGAGAGGGAGAGAAGAGATGGAGAGAGAATAACGAATTGTATTAAATAAATTAGAGAATGGAAAAATAGACATGATATACTCTAGATTGTTGAACTAATGCACCACAATAATGATCTAGAGAGATGGAACACACACTAACAAACACAAGAGTGAACTGTCACATATTCCTAGTTAACTGGTCATGCAATTATCAATTAACTGACTAATCAGAAGTGGAGTGAGGAAAATATCATGCATGCACATGTGTGGTGCCTTATTGGTGATGATCCCAAGGTAAGTGTGCCCTCCTAGTGATGATCCCAAGGTGATCATGTAACACTTGGTGATAATACCAAGGTTTCCATGAAAGACTCTACTCCGCTAGTATAATTGAAGTGCAACTGAGTAAAGACTTAAGAGGGTGTGACACCCTCATCTATGGACAACCTATGTTCAACAAAGGATGCCCTCAACATAGACTAATCAATCTAGGAAAATAAATACTAGGTGGGTGTGTAATATCTCCAACACTCCCTTGAACACTACTAGGGAGTAAAAGATGAATAGGTCTCGACAAGAAGCCATGTTTGATACCCATTTTACAATGCATATAATGAATGCAGACTCAAAAAAGAGGAAAAGGGGAAAAACTCATGGGAAAAAAACCACTCAAAGTACAATATAGAAAAAGAAAAACGTTTTCTAAGTAGTTGTATGCTTCACTCTAAGAAGGTCACACAGAAAGTTAAATTTCTTCTTAGTGAAAGATTTGGTGAAGATGTTGATAGTTTGTTCATAGGAAGGCTAGTACTACAAATCAATGATCCCATCATGAGCCAACTCTTCGATGTAATGCATATGGATCTCTATTTGTCTTGTTCTCTACTGCTACATTAGGTCTTTGCAAAATTTCAGTGTGCTCTGATTGTTGCAACAGATGAAAATTGGATGATGGAATTGGATACCAATCTCACTAAGGAATTTATGTAGACAAAATTCCTAAATGCTATTGTTGATCACTCCTCTATACTTTTTCTTTGTTGATGATAAATGAATCATTGATTACTTTTTACTCAACCAACATATGGGGTTGGAGCCCAAACTAAGAATGTACCTAGAGGTGGACTTGTGATCTATGTTATTGCCAACCCAATCTGAATCTATATAGCCCATGTGATCCAAAGCACGACCTGCTGCATAGTGAATCATGTGATTGGTGGTACCCAAAACATATCTAAGGATGCCCTTGGCATCTTTTCAGTGAAGTTCATGTGGCTTCTGCATGTACCTGGAAACTGAGCCCACTACATATGAGAGATTTGGATGGGAGTGAGTGAGGGAAAGAAGGATCCCCACTAGTTGTTTGTACTTGGTTCAATCCACTAATGGTGTATCCCCTCCATCCTTGAGCTTGACCCTAGATAAGAAGAGTGTGGTTGCAAACTTGCAAATGGTCATGTTGAATCTAACCAAAATATCCTTGGCATAATTTGTCTAAGACAAATTGATTCCTAAAGCATCCTATATGATCTCAAGACTAAGGAAAAAGATAAGTGGACCCATTTTGGTCATAGATAACCTTTCATTCAAAATTTCTTTGACCACAACAACTGTTGAGGCCGAACTAACTGTGTTCAACATAACATCTACCTATAGCACTAAGATCGAAAGAGAGTTAGAAGTTATCAACATATTAACATTGGGATTTTATTTACATCTAATGAAAGAGTGAGATAATAAGTGTAAGTCCATCTTAGCATACCATCCTCTGGGAGCCTACTTGAGGCCATAGAGTGAATTTTTGAAGTTGGCAAACTAGAGAGGAGTTTTGTGTGTACCCATGAGGCTACTCCATGTAGATATATTCTAAGATATCATCATGAAGAAATGATTTCTTCACGTCCATATGTTCAAATTCCCACCCCTTGCCTGCTACAATGGAGAGGGCCAACCTGATGGAGCCGATCTTTTCTAGTGGAGAAAATGTCTCATCATAATCAATCTTGTGGACTTGTTGAAATATATTGGAAACCAATATTTCCTTTTATTTACTCACATGTTTGTTTGGTTCTTTCTTGGTCCTGTAGACCCATTTTCATATCACAACTTTCCAATCTAAACTAAGCAAAACCAAGTGCCAAGTATAGTTCTCAATGAAGGAGTTGTACTCCTCAGTCATAGTTGCTTCCCAAGATGGATTCCCTTTAGCTTCTATATAGGTCTAATGGCTTAAAGATAGAAACATGTAGCAATGTATGTGTATTACTAGTTATGTAGCTATAAGTGCATGTGGTACCTCCTTAAATTGGGATCTCATCCTCCTTGGATCCACTGGATCCCCAAAAATATCGCCTACTTCCTCTAGAGTGAACTGTGACCATTTGGGTCTTTGATTTGGATCATCACTTTCATGCTCATGATATTCCAAATCCGTTTTTGAAATTAGATCTGAAATATGATATGGATGGGAGGATGCATCATCTCAAATTTTTGGTACAAGATGAAGTACATAAGTCTCTACATGTGGCTCCTGAGGTGCATGCATGGGAATTTGTTCAAACTAGACACTCCTCTCAATGATGAGATTTTTTCATTGAAGGATATATCAATCTATATCACTTCACACCTTCAGGATAACCTTCAAATATGCATTATGTTCTTTTGGGATCCAATTCCCTCCTCTTTTATGAAGGTACAAAGGCCCATGCACATGATCCAAAGATTTGGAAGTGAGTTAATTCTGGTTTGATGTCACTCCAGGCTTCAAAAGGTGTCTTTTCCTTCACAAATATGTGAGGATATCTATTATGTATGTAAGTGGCATAGTTGAATTCTCCATCCCATAATTTGGAGGGAAGGGACCTTGCATGTAGCATGCAACTGGCCATCTCCTTGAGATATTGGTTCTTCCTCTCAACTACCTCATTCTACTATGTAGTGTATGGAATTGTATGTTGTAAATGTATAACTACCTCATCACAAAGATTTTTTACATACTTGTTTATGTACTCTCCCCCATTATCTATGTGGATGATCTTGATCATCTTCCCAAACTAATTTTCTACATGTGCCTTGAAATCCTTGAGATGCTCAAATACTTCATATTTTTTCCTGATAAATTACACCCAAGTGTACCTTGAGTAATCATCAATAACGGTAAAAACATATTTTTCCTCATTAATGGAAGGATAGTGTAAAGGAACCATGAGGTCACTGCGAACAAGATCAAAAGGAGAGGAGGCCCTCCAAGTTTTCCCTTTCTCAAATTTCTCTTACAAATGTTTTCCAAGAGCACATCCTTGACAAACCCCTTCAGAAAAATGTATTTCTGGAAAACCTTTGACCATTCTCTATTTTCTAAGTTGTTGCATGTACATGAAATTTAAGTGACCCAAAAATTCAAGCCAAATTATACTATCATCATTGGCATGAGTTAGTAGGAATGCAGAATTAGATTTAGCAATAAATTCGGAAAATGTGTACAATCTAGACTATTGATTTACCTCACCAACAAAAATATTGGAATGGTCTCACATGTCATATATGGTCACAGAATCTGGTGTGAATTCCACCCTTTTCCTTGTTCCTGTATGTGTTATTTGGTAAACAAAGAATATATTTACAAAGAGTTTCAGAATGTGCAAGGCATTCTTGAAACTTCAGTTTTGTAGATCTACTCTCCTTTGTCTAGTGACCTCTACTAGGGAATCATCACCCATGAGAATGGAAGAACCCATGCATGCAGTTAAGGATGAAATGACAATTCAAATGTGGCTTCCATGTGGTGATATTCTCTTGAATTGATAATCCATGCATCGATAGAAGAATTAACTGTCGTTAAAGCATGTGCATTACCTCGATCTTTTGGCCCTCTATCTCTCAGCATCTTCTTGAAGTTCTTGAGAATGTAGTCCCTAAGATTGTTCTATTGGAGTGTTTCTTCCATGAGGTCTATGGTTTTCTTCATCTAATATGATTCATGATTGTATCCACTATTCAATAACCAAACTTTTTCTCCCTTGCTTTCCATTTCATTCTTTTGAGCTAGAAGAGTCATCAAAAGGTTTGAAGTTGCCTCCCTTTCTTGGATATGGATCCTTCTTCCCTTTCCTTTGTGTTTGGATTTCGATTTGGACTTGTTTCTCTCATGTACATAAAGTGCAGGTTCTTTAGAGCTCTTGATTGATCCCATTTTGATGAGCTTATCTTGCTCATGCGTCATAAACTCATTGAATATGTCCAATGTGGGAATTGTCGAGGCTTCACCCAATGCAACCCTTACCATATGGAACGTGGAGACAAAGACGACATATTCCAAACCCATCTTTGATAGAATAGAAAGAATCAACTATTTTTCTTGCTTTGATTTATCGATCACGCATCCTTTTAGCTGAAGGAGTAAGGATTTGAAATTCGTGAACAAGTCCTCAATATTCTCAAAACTACTTGTATCTAGTGAATTTAACTAAATCTCAAGCATGTTACCGTGGATCACATCCTATTTTTGAAAAAGGACTTCCATTGTTGTCCAAACCTTGTTTGGAGTTGTGGAAGATTCAATATGAAACAACAATGCTAGGGAGATGGACATTGAAATGATACCGTAGGCCTCATCCATGCACTTGAAGTATTTGGATTTCTTGATTGTCAATGCGGGTTTAGTTTTTTTTTCCATGGCTATTTGATATAAGCCTCTTCCTATGATAATAAGAAGTATCTTCAACTTCCAATTAAAGTAATTGTATGGCGTAAGAAGATCCGATGGAAAAAATTCCATTCTTTCTAACTACATCAATCTTCTGTACCTAAAAATGAGTGCTTGTGCACCTTCTTCCTAGCAGATTATGGGCTTTAATACCATGTAGAATTGGAGTGAAACATGCACATAGAATCTAGCTAAAAACAATTCACACAAAGCATACAAAGTTGAGAGAGGGAGAGAATATATGGAGAGACAATAAATAATTCTATTAAAAAATGAGAGAATGGAAAAACATACATGATACACTCTACATAACTAAACTAATGCACCACAGTAATGATCTAGAGAGATGTGAACACACAAAACAGAAACAAGAGTGAACTACCACTTAGTCCTAGTTAATTGGGCATGCAATCATAAATTAATTGACTAATTAAAAGTGGAGTGAGGAGAATCTCATGCATGCACATGTGTGGCTCCTTCTTGGTGATTATCCCAAGGTAAGTGCACCCTCCTGGTGATGATCCTAAGGTGAGCATGAAACATTTGGTGATAATAGCAAGCTTTCCATGCAAGACTCTACTCCACTAGTCTAACTAAAGTGTAACTGAGTAATTATTGATGAGTAATTACTAAAGAGGATGTGGCACCCTCATCTAGGGGAGAATATCTCTAAACAGGGGTGCCCTTAACATAGACTAATCAACCTATGAAAATAAATAATAGATAGGAGTGTAATATCTTCAAGAGGAACTAGTTTATCTCTCTTTGTTATTACTTTTTTCTCAAGTAAAATGGTCTCTTTGTTTTTGGAGTTTAATTTTTCTTCACTCAATTTTTATCACAAATTTTTGCAATGAAATCTTTGCAGAGATGATTTCTTATTTTTCAATGTTTTTCTTTGCAAAATATTTTGATATATCTTTATAATTATATAGTTATTATCAACAATGTTTTACTCAATTGATAAAACTATGATAAAACTAAGATGTTAATTTAGAAAAATCCCCTTTTGAAAAAAAAATAAAAAAAAATTACTCTACTTACTTATAATTCGACTTACGTATAATTCATTCTGTTTTAGTTTTTTTTAATTCATTCATTTAAACATAAACGCCATAACCTTTAGTGTTTAAATTTATCACATTGTTTCCTTTAAAGTTTGTTATGGATCCAAGATTTGATAATAAATAAATAAATTGTATTTGTTGAAATGTTAATTTAAAGACATAATTTCAATAGGTGTACATAACAAGTCATTGATTTCCACAACTCTTTGATAAATAACATTTCTATTTCTGTAAGCTTTATCGTCTCAACTGTTAACATGAAAAGGTCTATCATTAATTTGAAATGAAGTTAGAGGGATATTTCCAAAAGGTTTATTACTTGAGTTATTTAAAATGGTTTGAAAATTTTATTGTTGTTAAAGTTGGCTAAGCAAAACATTTACAGAGACCAGGCATTCATATATTTTTAATAATTTTAAAATTTTAGTTGCTTTAAAGATCCTCAAAACCCATGTAAACATGAAATAATTATATTCTTAAAACTTTGACATATAAAATTATATAAGCACGAAAAAAATATATATCCTTAAAGTTTTGACATATAAAATTATGTCAAACATTTTTTGACTTATTTGTAATTTTAATATATATATATATATATATATATATATATATATATATATATATATATATATATATATATATTCAAATTCTAAAAATTTAAATACAAAATTATATTAAATTTAAACTTTATTTCTTATAAATAAATGAATAAAAATATTTAAATATATAAAATACACCTTTTATTATAATTATAATCTAGTTTTTAAAATTTAATTTATATTAACTATGTCATAGTTGCATAAAGTTCCAATATTATCATCCTATAACAATAAAAGAAAATCAATCTTATCAATTCATGACATTAGATCATTATCAATTACATCAAACACATTAATTTAATATAATTTATAACAATAAAAAAAATCAATCTTATCAATTCATGACATTAGATCATTATCAATTACATCAAACACATTAATTTAATATAATTTATTATTTATCAAATGATTCAAGAGATATACTCTTGAAATATCTTATGTCACTATTATTACCATCCACGCGTATTGATATAAATAAATTAAAATTTCGCAATCTCAACCTTAGGTCAACCCATAAAAAATAAAATAGAAAAATCATTAAAAGTAAATAAAAAAAAATTGCTCTCCATATGACCTTGAGTCATTGTACACTTTTATGTCTTTTTTATTAATTGGTTATAATTTAAATTATTAATTGACATAACAAAAAAGGTTTGTTAAGTTTGTATTTATTGGTTTTAACAAAGTTATTAAATTAATAAGAATTTTTCAAATTAGAAGTTGTATTTAGTGGCTATTTTTATTAGCATTTCAAAAGATAATGTTATTGGTAGTATCCTTTTTTGGGAGGTGGTTAAAATTGCGAGTTATTTTAAATCAAGACCTCGACATTGTAGACTAAACTTTAAGATTGACCTTCAAATCGAAAAGTAATGATACCAATGGCACCAATTTTATTTTTGAAATTAAAATTATGACTTAATTGAAACTGTGACCTTAACAAATGGTACACATACAAAAAATCAACTCATAAATCCAAAAATAATATTTCTTCACAATTTATTTATTAACTATTTTTTAATAACTTACATTAAAAAACAATTAAATTGAAAAAAAAATAGTAAAAAAAAAAAACAATTTAAAAAAACAAAAGGAAAAAACATTTTTTTAATACACAATTAATAAAAATAAAGTTCATAAAATTAGAATTCTTTTTCCCAAATAAAAATCTAATCAACCAAATTCCAAATTATATTTTTGAATTAATTTTATAATTCTAAAAAATACCTTTCAAACCCCATAATTTTTTTTATCAACCATACTCACTAATCAAAATTCAAAAAAATCAAATTTAAAATTGAAAAATAATTTTTAATATATATATAATGGTTTAGGATCAGTGTTTCCTCCTAAGAGATCAAAAGTTCAAATCCAAATGGGGGTAGGGTATGTATACCTATGTAGACTTTAGTAGTCAGATTGTTGCATGGAGGGGGTCCCTTGTCCCACAAACAAGGGGGTCTCATACAATAATTCGGTGTCTGGCTTGGTCCTGACCTTAAAATTATATTATTATTATTTATTAAAAACTTTATTAAAAACAAAAAATAAAGCAACAAATTGAAAGTCAAAGGACTTTGACTCCTAAACAACTACAATATAACCTACCGGAGGAAGGTATAAAAAACTATCGGTTCCCTGGCCATACTCATAAACCACATCCATAACTTGAAATTCCTGAGAGTATGCTTATAATCAATCTCTTCCATAGTTTGGAGATAGTCAAATGATTATATTGACCAAGGATATCATCATTAGCTTCCAATATTTTTTTTTCATGTACATAAAATTCTCTTCCACATCTAAGTAGGGG
>JASDQU010100651.1:0-25355 GCA_032191745.1 Picea mariana | reverse complement strand
AATGTCAAAAGTTAACAAACCACCAAATAGACAAGTTGTAACTTCAATAGAAAATAATAATCATACTTTGTAATTTTAAATGTAACCTTTTGATGGGTTATTTGTATATTATAAATAAAAAATAAAAAACATAACACTAATCTATACTTGTTTTCTTTGGAAGAGTTTCAAAGTGTTAAAAATGGCAATGTAAAAATTTAGACACAATGTTCGAAACAAACCTTTTTGTGGACACCCATATAAGAGAGGATTTATTTTGTGTATCTATATGATGAGTGTGAATTACAACTTAGATTCATATATTGAGCATACCACAATAATGTTTGACCATGGGAGTCATGTTTGTTATAGATCTTATTAGAAAAGAATAAATTGTCCTAGACCTTTGTTGAAATGGGGTAATTATATCAAAACTCTATAAAAGACATGAAGAGAGCCTACTTGCTTAATAGGGATATAGGAAAATGCAAATCTAGCATGATTTCAGCCATTTCTTATTATGTAGGCTAATAAGTCTACAATTTGGAGATTCCTAAGGTCGATACAAACACAAAGCTAAAGGAAAATTCTAATCAAGATCACCAAGTATGCTTTTCTTATTGAGGACATTGCTTGATCACTCTATTTCCCAAACATGTAAACAAATAATGATAAAGTGGATGTTAGATCATAATTGCTATTGCATATATATAAGGATAAAATGAATTATGTTACCTTCTTCATATATTAACTCAAGAATCCCACCAAGACATAAAAATTGTTGCTCCAAGCATTGATGTTGTAAATGATATATCTCCTCATTCTTAGGCTTGTGATGAGGTAGATGGAAAGAGATACAAGGAGAATTATCAAATGGTTGACACTTAAAGTATTATCACACTGATGTCAATGTTTCAAGAAATGAAAAGGGAGTGTTATATATAAAGATACATAAAAATGGGGAAATGGGAATGATTAGAGGCATGAGGAATTGATGATGTAGAATATCTAATGAACAAAGTAAGAATTATCATTGTTGTAATTCAAATTTTAGGTTTTGTGATGTTGGCAAGGTATATTTTGCATAGGCTAATACATAAACTTAATCAAAACATACAAGTTATTGCTTGTCTTAATGGAGTTTTTCTTTTACCCCAAACAAAATCATTAACACAATTTTCTACCCCAAACAAAATCATTAACATAGTTTTTTGTGAAACAAAGAAAAAATATGCATTATCTTTATAATGAGCTTGACCAAAACCTATACAATCTCACTGAATGGTTGAGATATTTACGTTCAAGTATTAATTATGTTTTTTTTTACCCTAAGTAAGTAATGAGATAACATGGATGTCATGAACAAAATACTAAGTGGTCGAGAGGCTAGAAAATGTTCTCCAATAATAATTTAAAATATTAGATACCAATGCTATAACAATGTTAGATTTTTCAGCATGTTATATGCTTTTAGAGAAATCAAATATGTGAACATGAAGAAATATATTTTACCTCATTTCCTCGGGTTTGGTTGATGAATTTTTTTTCTTCAAAATTGTCATTAAACCACACATTTGTAGTAAATCTTGCTAAAATGTTTTCAATGCCTGTAATTTACATCCATAGCCCATGATAATTGTTATGGTTTTTTGCAAAGTCAAGACAACATGCAAACATAACAAAGGAAATGACATTGTGGTGAGTGTGAGATTTGAACACAATAAGTATGGACATTAAATATCATGTCAATTATCATATCAACAAGGATAACAAATCCACATAACACATTAATTCAAGTGAGGATTCAAAAAGATAAGTTCTCGAAGCTTCTCTTGGAACCTTATATTAATTGACACTCAAAATCTTGGATATGTCAATACGATGATATGATTGTATATAAGCATGAGATTTGTAAATTACGATGGCTTTTATGATGTGAAAGAGTACATGATATCAAGGAATAAATGAGATCCAACAAGAATAGAGATGATTTAGTCTTTAGATGCCAAATACATGTAGTGGGTGTTGAGTCATTAATATTTCGCATGATTCCCATCTATACTCATATAATATGAAAGATGTAATGTTCATTGAACATTAAGAGTTTGACATGAGATTGTTGGTGTAACACCTTGTTTCCCCCAGTCTATAAAAACAACTATATTTTCCAAGTATTGTGGCAAACTCAGAAATGTGAATGTGTGATGTGAATGGACCTTGTGAAAAAGGTCGATGAATGTAAATAATATATATATATATATATATATATATATANGGTGGAAGGCACCTGGAATTGTGGCATTAACTTCCATCGAAACCAATACTGTATTTGGACTTCACTAGCCCAGAGAACCAAGAGAAACTCACTGGCCCCAAATTAAATGACTCACCAGGTTGGTAGGTAAATGGATCCTCATGAGTAATGAGGAATGGGGGTGAACCACCCATCCGTAGAGTTCTCAAACCTGACCACCGCGAGGAAGATCGTGCCACACACAACCTCGCCAAAAAGAGAAAAGGCGGGAAGAGTGTGTGATAAAAGGGAAGACGCGAGGGAAGGAAAAAAGAGAGGAAAAAAAACTCTGGAAAATACAGAGTGAGTGATAGCAGAGAAGAAGGAGAGTAACCTTCATTCTTGGTCACTGGCGAACAGAAACTCAGTCTCACAGCATCGTGGTCTCAGCTCGAGGGTGGCTAGTGGTAAATCCATTTAGAGTCGTTGAGCCTACAGTTGGGTGGAAACGAGCACCCCTCTCAGTAGTTGCATCACCTTTGGTGTTTTTCTGATAAGTGTTATATCTTGTATCTTCAAATTTATATGATGACATGTATGCTCATAGTCTGTGCAATTTATGAATGGTTTGAGTATAGGACTGTCTATGTGGTGTTTTGATCAGAAATGGTGGTTGCATGCTTTTATTGGAAGGACCACGTATGGCTTATGTTTATGGATAGATTTATATATACGTATATTGAACTAATTCGGACTTCAAGTATGCTTTTGGGAAATCTATGCTCTTATTCATCTCCAGGAATACCCGAAATNAGTTGCATCACCTTTGGTGTTTTTCTGATAAGTGTTATATCTTGTATCTTCAAATTTATATGATGACATGTATGCTCATAGTCTGTGCAATTTATGAATGGTTTGAGTATAAGACTGTCTATGTGGTGTTTTGATCAGAAATGGTGGTTGCATGCTTTTATTGGAAGGACCACGTATGGCTTATGTTTATGGATAGATTTATATATACGTATATTGAACTAATTCGGACTTCAAGTATGCTTTTGGGAAATCTATGCTCTTATTCATCTCCAGGAATACCCGAAATAGATCTCTCCATAGAGATACCCTCTTTGGAAATATTACCAAAAACTTGAAAGAGGATTTGGTGGCACAAGTCTTACCCATCCTGTGCAAGGAAGAATGGTCCTCGTAGATCCCAAGATTTCAGCATTTCGGTACCCGAAGTACCCAAGGGAGAGTCCCCTTGCACTCACAAGTCCCGAAAACCCAACTTGCGAAATCTCGAATTATTAGCGTGGGGGTAAATTAAGAGTTTTCAGAGTTTCGGCACCCAGAGTATCTAGGTGCGATTTTTCTTGTACTCACGAGTCCCGAAACCTCGATTTACAAAATCCTGAAATGGAAGCTTCTGGTTAAGTATCGATTGATGAATGAGATCCTGTCGGAAGATCTGAGGTCAATCATGACCATTAGATTGGAGGAAGAAATGAGGGCGTTAATGCCTCAACCCCTTTCCTTTTTATCTTCTTAAGTAGCAAAGAAATCAGGACCGTAGATCCCCAAGGTCCTTGGGAGTATCTGGACTGTCCTTTTGTAGAGGACATGTGGCTTTCGGTCGGTGTGTCGGCACCCGAGATACCAAAGGGAAAGAATCCTTGTCTTCGCAAGCCGTGAAATCCCGGTAAATGAAACCCCGAATCGGTTTAAGTGTGAATAAGTTTGAGAAAGCCGAGATTTGATCGTGACCGTTGATCTTTCTGAAAAGATCATAATGGTTGATCATGGGTAAAGGTCACAACCGTCCATTAGAGGGACACGTGGTTTCCAGTCGACATTTCGACATTTCGACACCCAGGAAATCAAAGGGCAAGAACCCTTGTCTTCGCAAGTCACGAAATCCCGGTACCCAAAACCCCGATGCACTCTGTGGAAGAAAGGAGGAGTCCCAAAAGGATCTAGATTGTCCATCGAAGGTGACGCATGGTGAGTGGTCAAAGTTTAGGGAAAGCTTTGAAATCTCGTGGACCGTTGGATCCAAATCCTCAAGGATTGTTGATCTCCTACACAAATCCCCATATCATGATTCGGGGATTGGAGTGACAAGAGTTTTGGAGTCATTGCATCGTGAACTCCCAGTTTACGAAACTATGAAAAGATCCGAACCATTGGATCCAAGACATCGAGAGTCGTTGGATCTCATACAAGAACTCAAGTATCAGGTTTCAGGGTTTGAAGAGTTGAAATACTTGACACTCTTGCATTTCGAACTCTCGATTTTTGAAATCCTGATACGGTCAGGACCGTTGGATCAGGGGAGGCTTATAGTCGTTGATCTACCTTTGGAGGGGAACTTCAGAGATTACAGAGTTTCAGGGATTCGAAAGGGAGAGGAAGAGATATCACATCACGATTCCTTGAATCACGAAAAGCTGATAAGTGCTTTGTCGATTTAGCGTGTGTTCATGGAATAGGGTCACGTGGACAAGATCCAAGTAAGGAGCTTGTCACTCGCCAGCCCTTTCGGTGTTCGACATTTCGGCATTTCGAGGTTTGCAAAGTCGAAAGACTTGACTCGCTTATATCACTGAGTCGTGAAATGCGAAAAGGTGCCTAGTTGTTTGGCCGGTGGTCATAACCGACGATCACATGGAGGTGGAGAAGGGAAGAGCTAGCCTGCGCTAAGCCCCCATAGGACTTCGGGGATTCTGTCCCTCGAGAAAAGGTGAAAATTTTATTATGCCATAGTGGGTGTGTTACAAATTGGTATCAAAGCATGGTTACAACACTTGGCCTGCTTGGGCTCATGAACGAGTTGCGCGGAAGCTCCGTTTGAAACACTCCTAAAAGGAGTGACCCCCTGTCTTAACCTTCCTAATCAAAAGACGAAGTTAAGAATGAAAAACCCCTATTTTGTGTGTGTACATGTGAAAATATGAATTGTGTATTGGTTATAAATAAATATAAATATTGACTAACAACCAACATTTTTCCTTTTTCACACAAGCGGAAGATCAACCGCGGGAAATTATCAATGCATAGTATGGTGACTCACCATGAAGTGGGAGAGAGATCCCACAATAGAGACAAAGAGTCTGATGAAAGGAGTGCAGTAGGGACCCCTACAGATCTAGCCGAGACTGTGAGGAGTCTTATGGTCGAATTACAAAGCTACAAGATCGATAATGAAAGGATGATGAAAGAACAAGAAAAGAAAATAGAAATTAACGCAGTTTTACTGCAGAGTTTATTCGATCTACAAAGACAAATGCATCATGAACCAACTCAGAAACAGGGTCATATCAGTGGCCACACTGAGAGGAGCACCTCGAAAAAGGTCCACCCTAGAGGTAAAGGACAAGCGGTGGACAATTCCTCTGAGAAGGAAGCGGGCGATTTGGATGGATCTTCTAGAAGAAGAACCAGTTCCTATTCCCAAAGGAAACAGAAGAAGCAAAAGACTTCCAAAGGTTGTAAATTTGAAGAATTAAGAAAATCCAAACCACCCTCCTTCGACGATGAAATAAAGAAGGGAGAGGAAGAAGAGGCCTGGTTGCTTGGACTAAAGAAGTATTTCAGAGTCCATGACTTTTCAGAAAATATGAAGGCCCGAGTGGCCACCTTCAACTTGAACAGAAAGGATTCCATTTGGTGGGAAGACCTTAAGAATGTGAAAGGGGTTCATGAAGAGGACCTGTCTTGGGAATGATTTGAGAAATACTTCCGGAAGAAGTATCTATCAGAAAAATATTTCGATGAAAAGACTAAAGAGTTTTATGAACTCAAACTGGGACAACTCACTATAGAAGAATATGTCAACAAATTCCTCGATTTGTTGGGGTATGTACCCTATATCAAGGCAGAAAAGGTAAAGGTGAAACGCTTCATCAGTGGACTACCTAAGGACTATCGTAATAGGATTAAATTTGATGAGCCAAAGACTCTAGAAGGCACTATTCAAAAGGCAACCTATTGTCATGAACAATTTGGGCATCGAGAAGAACCTTGCGAAGGATGGAAACAGAAGAATAGTTCAAGATTTCAAAAAAGGGGATTAAATCCCTAGGATTTAAGAACTATAAGAAGAACCCAAGAATGAGCTTCCCAGCCCAGAGTATGCACTAGCAGAATTTTCCCTCCTTGAGCGGAAATAAAACTTGTGGACCCATATCATTGAAGACTGATAACCCAAAGAGAGAACCTTTGAAATGTTGGGGTTGCGGGGAAGAACATCTATTGAGAGACTGTCCACACCGACAATAGAATAAACGAAGGATTTATAACATCCAGGAAGCTACTACCATCAATGATGTGGTCAGGAGTGTGCCGGCTGCAAATTTATGCAACCTTGGATAATAACCAAGATGACCACCAAGCTTCAGTGGTGGAAATAGAAGGTATGATTTCCAACCATCTAGTGTCTATTTTGATTGACCCTGGTTCAAATTTGAGTTATATAGCCCCTAAATCTATTGATAAGTGTAAAATATATCCACAAAAACATACCAAGCCAGGGTTGGTACAGTTAGCCACTGGCACCAAAAGAAGGGTAGCAGAGGTTATACCATCCTGCCAATTGATGTTGGGTAGATTCCCCACCCAAGCAACCCTTAACTTATTACCCCTGGGATCATATGATCTGTTGATTGGTATGGACTGGCTAGCCGCCCATAAAGCCAGATTGGACTGTTACCATAAAACCTTAGAATGTGTAAGTAAAGAAGGGAAAAAGATAACCCATCGAGGGATCCGAAAACCTGTCTCAGTAAGACAAATATCATCTCTGCAAATGAGAAAGTATTGTTGAAAGGGATGTTCTCTATATGCAATACAGGTGTGAAAACAATCGAAGGTGACAAACCAAGCCCTGACGATCACCCTATCCTAAGAGAATACGAATATGTATTTCCGGAAGAGGTACTGGGTCTACCTCCGAGAAGGGACATAGACTTCTCGATAGAACTTGCACCGAGAGTGGTGCCGATGTCTAGGACACCCTACTAGATGAGCACACCCAAGTTAGTTGAACTCAAGTTGCAATTAAAATAAATGATGGATAAAGGCTATATTCGACCCAGCGTGTCTCCATGGGGAGCACCAGTCCTATTCATGAAAAAGAAGGATGATACCCTTAGACTGTGTATAGATTATAGGCAACTCAATAAGGTAACTATAAAGAACAAGTACCCCTTGCCTAGGATCGATGACTTGTTCGATGAATTGGGGGGTGCATCTATTTTCTCAAAGATTGATTAGAGGTCGGGATACCATCAAGTCTGAATCAAGGGTGAAGACATCCATAAAACTGCCTTCCGAATGAGGTATGGTCACTATGAGTTCGTGGTAGTGCCATTTGGGTTGACCAATGCTGCTGCCACTTTTATGTGCTTGATGAACAATGTGCTCAGCGAATTTCTAGACAAATTTGTGCTTGTTTTTATTGACGAGATATTAATTTACTCCAAGAATAGAAAAGAGCATGAAGAGCATCTTTGACTTGTGCTGCAAGTGCTAAGAGAACATCAGCTCTATGCCAAATTCAACAAATGTGAATTCTTCCAGAAGCAAATACATTACTTAGGTCATCTTCTATCCAAAGAAGGAGTAGTAGTAGACCCTGACAAAATCAGGTCTATCATGGAATGGCCTACCCCAAAGGATGTTTCAGATATTAGATCCTTTATGGGATTAGCAGGATACTATAGGAGATTTATAAAAGGATTCTCCAAGATTGGTTGTCCAATCATTGCCCTCCAAAAGAAGGGGACACAATTCCTGTGGACACAGAAATGTGAAGAAAGATTTCAAACCCTGAAACATCTACTGACCCATGCACCCATGTTGAAGATCGCCAATCCCGAAGCCGACTTCCTCGTGTGCATATATGGTTGTAAGGAAGGGCTCGAAGGAGTCCTTATGCAGGGAGGAAGTGTGATATGCTATGAATCCCAAAAATTGAATGAGCACGAAGTCAACTATGTGACCCATGATCTAGAGTTGGCTTCCATAGTGCATGCCTTGAAAATTTGGAGGCATTACCTCCTGGGAAAAAANGTGCATATATGGTTGTAAGGAAGGGCTCGAAGGAGTCCTTATGCAAGGAGGAAGTG
This sequence comes from Picea mariana, assembly GCA_032191745.1. Taxonomy (NCBI): domain Eukaryota; kingdom Viridiplantae; phylum Streptophyta; class Pinopsida; order Pinales; family Pinaceae; genus Picea; species Picea mariana. The sequence goes on along the minus strand of JASDQU010100651.1, from coordinate 17,021 downwards.
TGATATGCTATGAATCCCAAAAATTGAATGAGCACGAAGTCAACTATGTGACCCATGATCTAGAGTTGGCTTCCATAGTGCATGCCTTGAAAATTTGGAGGCATTACCTCCTGGGAAAAAAATTTGAACTTATGACAGATCACTGTGGATTGCAATATCTGTTTGATCAACCAAAGATCAGTGCTAGACGAGCTAGGTGGATGGCCCTCCTTAGCGAGTTTGATTTCAAGATCAAACACATTAAAGGAAAGGAAAATAGGGTGGTCGATGCCCTTAACAGAAGTATGAAAACAATTCACCTGGAAGCAGTGAGCACCTGCGAGACGAATGTCAAAGAAATGCACAAGAAACAGATCCCTTCGTCCAGACCGTGACCATGTACCTACAACAAGAACCCTCCGAAGTAAAATATGAAGGCTACCAAATGAAGAAAGGAGGTCTGCTCACTTACAGAAGAAGATTTTATATTCCAGATTGTGATGACTTGAAGAGGTTCATACTGGATGAACTACACAAAAGACCCTATTCTGGTCATCCAAGATACCAGAAGATGATCACAACCACCAGGAAACAATTCTATTGGCCTAGAATAAAGAAAGACATAGCTGAGTACTTGGCCAAATGCATAGAGTGCCAACATGTTAAAGCAGAACACCGACACCCAGCAGGTTTATTACAACCTTTACCAATTCTAGAATGGAAATGGGAAACCATCTCCATGGATTTCATCACTGGATTACCAACATCAACCAAACGGAACGATGCCATTATGGTAGTGGTGGATAAATTGAGAAAGTCTGCTCATTTCATCCCTGTCATTTCATCCCTGTCAAATCAAATTGCAAAGCAATCAATATCGCCCAGGTATTCATGAAGGATATATTTAGACTGCATGGTATGCCGAAAGAGATCATATTTGACAGAGACAAGAAATTTACTTCTAACTTTTGGAAATCACTGATGGCTAGTTTAGAGACCAAATTGTTGTTTAGAATTGCCTATCACCCTCAAATCGACGGACAAACAGAAAGAGTGAACCAAATACTTTAAGACATGCTAAGAATGCAAGTAATGCATCAACCCAAGAAGTGGGAAGACTACCTGCCACTAGTAGAATTCGCCTACAACAACAGCTACCAAGCATCCTTAAAGATGAGTCCCTTCGAAGTCCTCTATGGTAGACCGTGTAACACTCCAGTCAGTTGGAGTAATCTCGTAAAGAGGATTTATTTTGGACTCGACATGTTGAAAGAAATGGAACAACAAGTGACTCAGATAAAACAAAACCTAAAGGTCACTCATAACCAATAGAAAAGTTATGCCGACCAAAAGAGAACTCCAAGAGAGTTCAAGATGGGAGACCATGTATATCTCAGAGTTAGGCCCGGGAAGAGTTCTCTGAAAATGAGAGATTGTGCCAAGTTGGAACCTTGATATTGTGGACCCTTTGAGGTGCTAGATAGAGTGGGACCTGTATCCTATAGGCTATCACTTCCTCTCATAGTCAAAGAACATAATGTTTTCCATGTCTCATTATTGAAGAAATATGTACATGATGCTAACCACATAATTGATTGGTCTGTGATCCAGGTGGAACTGGAGGGAGAATTTCTACCAGAACCTCAATGCATATTGGACAGAAAGGAAACCCCACTTTATAACCGTACCATTGCATAGGTCAAGGTGCAGTGGAAACATTTTGGCCTAGATGAGGCTACATGGGAAATGGAGAATCCCATGAAACGGGCATATCCAATTTTGTTTATACCTGTACATGCATGTCAATTTGACAGATAGAACATCGAGGACGATGTTCCTTTAAGGGGAAGGGAATTGTAACACCCTATTTCCCCCAGTCTGTAAAAATAACTATACTGGCCAAGTATTGTGGCAAACTCATAAATGTGAATGTGTGATGTGAATGGACCTTGTGAAAAAGGTCGATGAATGTAAATAATATTATGAATATATATATATATATATATATATATATTGCAGGGCTGTTGAGAGGGGGGGTGTGCTAAAAAAGAGACCACGATGGTTGAAGAAAGGTGGTGGAAGGCACCTGTAATGGTGGAATTAACTTCCGCCAAAACCAATACCGTATTTGGACTTCACTGGCCCGGAGAACCAAGAGCATCTCGCTGGCCCCAAATTAAATGAATCGCGAGGTTGGTAGGTAAATGGCTCCTCATGAGTAATGAGGGATGGGGGTGAACCTCTCATCCGTAGATTCCTCAGACCTGACCACCACGAGGAAGATCGTGCAACACGTAACCTCGCCGAAAAGAGAAAAGACAGGAAGAGTGTGCGATAAAAGGGCAGACGCGAGGGAAGGAAAAAAAAGAGGAAAAAGAACTCTGGAAAATATAGAGTGAGTGATAGTGGAGAAGAAGGAGAGTAACCTTTGTTCTCGGTCACTGGCGAACAGAGACTCAATCTTGCAGCATCATGGTCTCAGCTCGGGGGTGGCTAGTGGTAAATCTATTTGGAGTCCTTAAGCCTACGGTTGGGTGGAAACAAGCACCCCTCTCATCAGTTGCATCACCTCTCATGTTTTTATAATAAGTGTTATATCTTGTATCTTCAAATTTATATGCTGGCATGTATGCTCATAGTCTGTGCAATTTATGAATGGTTTGAGTATAAGACTGTCTGTGTGGTGTTTTGATTAGAAATGGTGGTTGAATGCTTTTATTGGAAGGACCACGTATGGCTTATGTTTATGGATAGATTTATATATACGTATAATGAACTAATTCGGACTTCAAGTCTGCTTTCGGGAAATCTATGCCCTTATTCATCTCCAGGAATACCCGGAATAGATCTCTCCATAGAGATACACTCTTTGGAAAGCTTACCAAGAACTTGAAAGTGGATTTGGTGGCGCAAGTCTTAGCCATCCTATGCGAGGAAGAATGGTCCTCATAGAACCCAACATTTTGGCATTTTAGTATCTGGAGTACCGAAGGGAGAGTCCCCTTGCACTCGCAAGTCCCGAAACCCCGACTTGAAAAATCCTGAATTATTAGCGTGGGGATAAATTAAGATTTTTGGGAGTTTCGGCACCCAGAGTATCTAGGTGTGAGTTTTCTTGTACTCGCGAGTCTTGAAACCCGAATTTACAAAATCCCGAAATGGCAGCGTGTGGTTAAGTATTGATCGGCGGATGAGATCCTATAGGAAGATCTAAGGTTAGTCACGACCGTTAGATTGGAGGAAGAAATGAGGGCGTTAATGCCTCAACCCCTTTCCTTTTTATCTTCATAAGTAGCAAAGAAATCAGGACCGTAGATCCCCAAGGTCCGTGGGAGTATCTGGACCGTCCTTTTGTAGAGGACACATGGCTGTCGGTCAGCGTTTCAACATCTAGGAGACCAAAGGGCAAGAACCCTTGTCTTTGCAAGCCGTGAAATCCCGGTAAACAAAACCCCGAATCGGCTTAAGTGTGAATAAGTTTGAGAAAGATGAGATTTGATCATGACCATTGATGGTCCTGAAAATATCATAACGGTTGATCGTGGGTAAAGGTCGTAGCCATCCATCAGAGGGACACATGGCTACCAGTTAGCATTTTAGCGTTTCGACACCCGAGAAACCAAAGGGAAAGAACCCTTGTCTTCGCAAGTTGCAAAATCCCAGTACCCAAAACTCCGATGCGCTCTGTGGCAGAAAGGAGGAGTCCTGAAAGGATCTAGATCGTCCATCGGAGGAGACGCGTGGTGAGTGGTCAGAGTTCGAGGAAATCTCTGAAATCCCATGGACCGTTGGATCCAAATCCTCGAGGATTGCTGATCTCCTACACGAATCCACATATTGGGATTCGAGGATTGGAGTGACAAGAGTTTTGGATTCATTGCATTATGAACTCTCGGTTCACGAAACTCCAAAAGGATCTGAACCGTTGGATCCAAGACATCGAGAGCCATTGGATCTCATACAAGAACTCGAGTATCGGGTTTCAGGGTTTCAAGAGTCGAAAGACTTGACTCTCTTGCATTTCAAGCTCCCGATTTCTGAAATCCTAATATGGCTCGGATCGTTGGATCAGGGGAGGCTTATAGCCGTTGAGATCCCTTTGGAGGGGAACTTCAAAGATTACGAAGTTTCGAGGATTTGAAAGGGAGAGGAAGAGGCATCGCTTCCCGATTCCCCGAATTGCGAAAAGTCGGTAAGTGCTTAGTCGATTTAGCGTGTGGTCACAGAACAGGGTCATGTGGACAAGTCCCAAGCGGGAGCTTGTCACTCGCTAGCCTTTTTGGGGTTTGACATTTTGGCATTTCGGGGTTTGCAGAGTCAAAAGACTTGACTCGCTTATATCGCTGAGTCACGAAATGTGAAAAGGTGCCTAGTTGTTTGGTCAGTGGTCATAATCGATGATCACATGGAGGTGGAAAAGGGAAGAGCTAGCTTGTGCTAGGCCCCCGTAGGACTTCGGGGATTCTGTCCCTCAAGAAAATGAAAAACATTTATTACACCGTAGTGGGTGTGTTACATTTGGGTTGTTGAAAATGAGACCCTTCTTTTGAAATTTTATAATATTTGTTGTCCTTCATACTTATGTCAAGTGATTTAAAAAATTTACATTTTTTAAAGGTGTTTTTGGAATTACCCTTCTATGACGCGTTTGAACACCTAGGATTCATTAAGAAGGGCTCAATTTTAATCGTTGTTTCTGAATAATACATTTGACACGCCCACAAGCACCATATCTAAGCGCAACACCTCAACAAACACATTACAAATCATTTACAAGCACCACCACAACACTGATGAGGATGCTGTCATCTTTAGCAACTCTTGATATGCATGTAAGAAATGTGATTCACACATATTTTTTGGATAAAAAAGAGAAAAATGATGTTTTTTCAAGTGTTTGAATTGTTAAATTAATCCTTAAAGAAAATAACCATGTTTGAGCATAGAAGAGAAAAGACACTTAGTTGTTTGAGGAATTCAATTTTAACTTTTGACTTATTTACATTTGGATTCTAATGAACATGGATCTACAAGGATGAAGCACTAAATTTAGATGATCAATAGTAACAAAAGAATCTCAAGAAGCTAGATATGTTTCCTAAGAATTGAGTGAACACATGGCAAGCGGTGATCCACTATTTGAGCATTGATATTGCATGGTTTCTTTGTTGTACATGGAATTGAGTGCATGATCCATGTGTAGACTACCTTTTTCATGGTTCATGTTGCTTATGAAAGGAAATTGTTCCTTGTTGGAGCATCAACTTTCTTGAGTTGTTTCCTAGACATGCATATCAAAATCTTGATCACTCTGTTTGGAGCTTGAGTTTCTCTTGGAATAGAGGTCATGTGAAGGATTTGTTAAAGAATATTCCTAGATTATGCATAATGTGTGTGGAGTTTGGTGATCCTTCCATGAGAGTGGATGTTATGATGACCTAGTCAAACATTTTGCATTTGAGAGTTTCAAAGATGTTGGAGCTATTGTTGCTTCTACATGAAGGTGTGGATGGTAATTGGACTTGGATCACAAGAGAGATTTGATAAATTGATATAAATATGAGATGCCTTGGTTGTAATGGGTATTCTTGGATGTAAGTGTAACCTTTCTATGTAGAGATATTTTTCTAGAAGGCCATGCTTATGAGAGGGGTTGTTAGTAGTGTTATGTTAATTATATACCCCTTGTGTCAAAGATCCATGTAGTGGGAAAATTATTTGGAAGTGGGTTATGGAGAGTAGTGTGTTATTAGATAGCAAAATTAGTGTTGCAACAAAAAAGTAGTGGTATTATTCTGGAGCTTGAGTTTCTCTTGGAGTAGAGGTCATGTGAAGGATTTGTTAAAGAATGTTCATAGAGTATGCATAATGCGTGTGGAGTTTGGTGAGTCTCCCATGAGAGTGGACAAACTATGATGACCTAGTTAAATATTTTTCATTTGAGAGTTTCTAAGATTTTGGAGCTATTGTTGCTTCTACGTGATGGTGTGGTTGGTAATTGGAGTTGGCTCACAAGAGAGATTTCAGAAATTGATAGAAATATGAGATGACTTGGTTGTAATGGGCATTGTTGGATGTAAGTGTAACCTTTCTATGTAGAGCTATTTTTCTGGAAGGCCATGCTTATGAGAGGGGTCGTTAGTAGTGTTACGTTAATTATATTTCCCTTGTGTCAAATATCCATGTATTGGGAAAATTATTGGGAAGTGGGTTTTGGAGGGTATTGTGCTATTAGATAGAAAAATTAGAGTTGCAATAGAAAAAAATAGTGGTATTATTTTGGATCCTAAGCTTCCATGTGTGTCACAAAAAGATTCTATTTTCCCAAATATGGTGTCCACTTTGTTCCTTATGTATGTCTAGGATTGATAAATGGAGAACAATGCATAAATTCATTGTTGTGTGTGTCATAGTGAATTACTATGTCAAAATATTCATTTGTTATGATATAGGTGGTATGAAGATTACTTGGTGTGTTTGAATTGATTTGTCACTTGGTGTGTTCAAGCTAAGAATTAGATTGCTTGGTGTGTCCATGTTCAAATTGATATCTTGATTGGTGTGTCCAAGCTAAATGGATGATTTCTTGGTGTGTTGGAGACGAGAACCAGATGACCGCAATTATGGTGTGCCCAAACTATATGATGAATAGGTGGGTGCAATTTAACTAGAATATTTGGATGCACATCCTCATGTTTGGGTGCATTAGTTAAATTGGCCAATTGGTCTTGCTTGAGCATGAGGGAATATTACGCATATTCATATGTCATAGTTGAGTTGACTCCTTGAAATAACCACCTATTGTATTTCCATGAAAGGGGAGTTTGTTCACCCATATAAGGAGTTTTTTAACACATGGAGGACTGGGTCGTGTGTTAGTTGAATGCTCTATGGATAGACCATATGCTGGTTATGGACCTAGGGTAATGTTATAGGACTAGAAACTTATATACAAGTTGTTCTATGTGTCAAAACATGGTAAGACTCAAGGGTCGAGTGTCATCTCAATAGTTTTATAGGTCGTGAACTTCCTACACATTTTTCGAGGACTTCCTATGGATTTTTGATGATTTTTACAACATCGTTAATTACGATGGCTAGGGATGCTAAACACATAAAGCCCACAAAAGGGAGGAATTTGTATGTAAAAATATTAACCCTAAAAAGTTAGCATACAAACTAGGCTAATATTTTGGATCATAGATTTTTGACTTTTAAAATTATTATCATTATGTTAAATTGTAGTTTCAATTTTGTGTTATGAGAGGTTTCTAAATAAAAATAACCATCACATCTCTTTTTAAAAATAGCCTATCATTATTGTAAACACTTTGTTTTGCTATATGCATTGCAATATTTTCACTATTTGCTTTATTAAAAATATTAAATTTTCATTATAATAATATATTTTTATTTTATTTTATCTTATATATATTATATTATATTATATTCTTGTATTTCATTCTGATTTGAATCTAAATTAATATAACATTTACATACAATTAGAAAATACATAACTTCATTATTAGAAGTACGTTTATTCCGAAGTATAATCACAATATTATATAAAATATACTATTTATTTTCTCTTTGAAAACCACAAGTTCAGATTTAAAAATCTTAACTATACATCAATTCAACTTAAAGATACCGTACTTTTTGTTTATGGTATGGTGATCCTCCATCGTGACTCCTTTTTCACAAATATACTTATATGAAACACGTTACACTTTACAATATTATCACATGTTTTAAGTTGAGACGTGATAGTTGATCTGTGAAACAGCTTTAATATATATATTAACGGCCAATCCACTTTCCAATTTATAGAATTAAATAATATTCATAGTTGTGATTAGTTTTTAAATTAAATTATATTTAATTTTAAAATAATTTAGAATAAAACACTTTACCATAATAGAAGTATTCAAACTTTAAAAATCCTTAATTTTCTTTTAAGAAAACAATACAGTATCTTTATTCACATCCTCCCATCTTACAAAACTTCCAAACCAAACCATGAAAATGACATGCAATGAAATGAATAGATACAATAGTTTTCAGAAAAACCCTTAGAATCTGAATTGGGAGGATTAAAATAGCACACAGAATTTGTAGAGAGAGGAGTCGGAGAAAAAAGTGCAAAGAGAGGAGTTACAAAGACAAATTTAAGACAGCTCGCAGATTCCTCAAGGCGCGATCGCTGCAACTTATACGATAGAAGAACCTTCAGTTGCTGGGGCGTTGCGCACGTTCTCACACCATCCGTGCTGGTGTGTTTTTGGGGCGATCTGCAGGTTGGGATCCCGTCCCAGCGTTTCCATCAGTCCCTTTGATTTACCGGCTATGTAAACTGCTTCCAACAGTTTCACTTTGTTTAAATCCTGTGCCCATTTCCTGCAGCTGTCCACTATTGCGCGCCCCACTTTCTCTATGCAACAACCAATAATATCTCTTAATGAGCTCCTTAATTCATCTATTAAATTATTAAGATTGCCTGATGGGCAATCGATGCTCATGCATAATTTGTATAATGCGTTCTTTGCCGCCAAGTTCTCCCAATCCTCCATAGTGTCTTCACCATGGACAATCTTGCCATAAATGTCGTTAGCTGCTTCTTTACTTTCGTCTGCAAGACCTTTGATCGCTGCTGCTGGATCAATCATCGTTGCTGCTGCTGCTGGGTCATTCACCGTTGCTGCTGCTGCCGCCTTTGCCTTTGGCGTTGATCGTTGCTGCTGCTGCTGCTTCTCACTTGGTTCCCGTATTGCTGTGAAGAGTCTATCTGCGGCTTTCCTCAGCAAGCCATCTGTTTCGGGATCTGACTCGTCAACCAAATCTATCAGTTCCCATGCTTCATAGTATGCTTGTAAACAATCTCTCCCACAAAGGGGAGATAGCCGGACGATTATATTGATCAATGAGACCGCCGTGAGCTTCCATGACCGTTTTCTGGCGTAATTAAAATACTTTTCCACTTCTAAAGGGGTGACAGAATAATGTCTCCACAGGAATTTTAAACCTGTTTGAGCATGTGCTTTTTCAGGATCCAAATACTGTATACCTACACATGTTCCTGAGTTCCCATCTCTCAGAAACGGGATCAGGGCATGGCAATTTTTTCCATCCTTGCTGCCCTTCATCATAATTCCCTTGGCTTGCTTGATGGATTTTCTATTTGTTAAAATCATATCGCGAACAGTCTGATCCCAAAGAATATTGTCCATGTTATTCAAAATTTCTTTGTATTCTTCAAAATCATTGTTCACTTTTTTAAGTTGACCTGAAAATATTACTGACATTACCTTGCGGATAAACTTATTACCGAAGATAAGGTCTGAGAAAAACCAACATAATTTGCTGAAGAATACCACATAACGCTGCAGCTGACGCGCACATTCCAGTGATATCCATACTAAACTTGTTTTTCTTTTTTTCTCCTTCGCTATCATTTTACTTACTCTTTCATCAACTTTTAGTTTCCTTAGCTTCGTGACAAACATTTTACTGATTCTTTCATCAACTTTTAGTTCCCTCAGCTTCAAATTTTCAGCTTCCTGCAGGTCGACAATGTGCCTGGTCCAATAGTCCTCCAGCCGAAAATAGGGACGGCGGTCCTCCTCCTTTCGCCCTCTTCCATAGTAGGCTACGGAGGTGACCAATCTCCAACTGATGATTGCCCATCCTATTAGGATGAATATGACTTCCAAAATCGTTATTATGAATTTCAAACAAAATGCAGGATGACGATGAAACTTTACCTTTGGGCCCTGGACAAGCCATCCTACGACGGAACTTAAAATGCAAATTGTAACTCCCAGTGCAGCTGATGAGGCTAATACTGACCTGGCTATGATTGATTCAGGATAACATGCACGCGCCACGATCCACGATTTCAGTACTTGATCTTCTACTGCTTTCCAAGTGTTGTCTGCAGGCTCTGCAAGAATGATGGGAATTTTTTGAGTGGTGATATTCCGTATGCTTTTACTGGCTATAGCTGCGCAGATGAGCAGGAGAATAAGCCATATGAGCGTTATCGATATTATCGCACCAGATACGAAGAACGAAACCTCGCTAACTTGATTTGCGTCTTCCTTGCCTTGTGCCCAGGAATAGAAGAAATGGGAGACCACGCTAGACTTACTAGACTTACCCGAACGCCTATGTACACTACTAAGCTCGGAGAAAATGTCGATGAAGACAGTCAATCCTATAGCTGCGATTTTGGTCCATTTCTCCTGAGAGCCGGGACGGGCCATTCCCGGCAGGAAAAATGCTACCAACACACATAGCATTACTCTGCTGATGTGTATCATAAACAAGTTATTCTTGACTATCTCATTAGTCCATGACCCTGAACGTTTCAAGATCTCATCCAGTAAACCACTCTGGTTTTCGACGAAGTTCATAACCTGGATGGTCAGAGCACTTAGGACGAGAGCATGCCCCGGAACCCAATGAGCTCCCTTCTTAATTGCATTTCGCAGGTCAAGCCCGATAAGGATAATGAATGCAAGTGATCCTAATAAAAACCCCACTAATTCGACATAGTGCTCGTTAAATGCCGCTTCAGGGCTTGCCATGATTCAGAACAACGGAAGGGAAGGGAAGATTGGCTTGAGATAGAAGAAGATTGATCAGTGGGTTCAATTACAATACATGAACATGAGCATGTTGAGGCCAGACAGGTTTCGGGGATTTGGTTTGATGAGTAAACAGATATAGGAGGCAATTGTAGTATCCCGAGGACGAAACAGCCCCATGAATTATCAACATCTGCTTTAGTCTCTGACGTACGATGCTTGAAATTCCCATGAAATTTTCGTCGTGCTTTTGTAAATAATATTCCCAGAAGCATGAACGTCTGCTTTACTCTTTGATTTACGATGCTGGAAATTTCCTTGAAAATTCCGTTCCGTCCTGCTATTGTAAATACTAGCACAGCCGCTAACTCGCGGCTGACAACCCAAAGGTAGCGCTGAAAACGTGTGTCTCTAATATATTGAGAATGAGTGTCTCTAATATAAAATGTTTGTGGTAATCTGTCTGTAGTAATATGAAATGTTTGACTGCATTAGATTGATAAATGGAACGTGGTAATTACATATCTTTACAGTAATTTTTTAATGTGATTAGATAAATGTTAAAAAGTAAACATGTTAAAGGATGCCTTGATAAATGCGAGAAAGTTATGAACAATAAATCTGATCCATTGATTTTGGAGGACGACTAAGAATATGCCAGCATCTTCAATGCATAGTTATCAGATTAAGGTTTAAGGTTAAATAAGGTTAAAAGATCATTAATTATACCCATTGTCAAAGTTTTTCAGTGTAATTAATTGTGTCCATTGTCAATAAGTGTACACCTTTAAACGTAAATATTCATATTCCTTGAAGTAAAATCTCTTTTTTTAATATATATAAAGCTAGAAGTAATTACAACATACTTATTATATATTCATTATAGCTTTATTCATATTATTATGAGAATTGAATTATAGTATAGAAGATAATAATCATTTCTCATACCATCCAATTTACACTTAATTAATTCCAAATTTTTTTATTTATTTATAAGTAAAAAAATAAATTGAATTAAAAACTTAAAGATATCTGAACTTTTATACAATATAATTTTGTTTATGCATGTTGGTGTTTATCAAAATTTCAACATGTTAGACTTACTCCCAACCTTCTTTTTCCAGAAAGAAAAATTTCGCTATTATATTTATGAAAATATAACTGTGTTAACAATCGCCAGTAGTCTCTCCGCATCAAAGGCTTTCTATGAGTGGCTCTCTACCGATCCCGAGGATGAGGCCGAAGGCAGAGCCAGAAACCAAGAAATTCAAGACAGAATACAAGACTAATAGTGCTGTCAGTCCGTGCTCAGAGTGAGGACAGGGAGAACATAGATCTCAGATACAGACCAGAATATTTAGAAAGTGTTTGAGAGTGATTAAAAGATGTTTATGAAGATAGAGGAGTCTTAGTGATTATCAAGCCAGTGATTATAGGAGAGTAACTAGGCTTGTTTTTGAAGGGTGATATTGGAGAGGGCATCAGCTTTTTTGTTGTTTTTTTTTCGGGTATGAAGATAAGTGATATGTTTGAATTTTTGTTGGAGCTTTCGAGTTTTGTCCATCCCATCAAGAAAAGCGGAGACTTGCCTCTGATGTTTAACCAGTTTATAATAATTTTTGAATTTCCTAAGAATTGAAAGTCCAGGAAGTTAAGTCTAGAATCAAAAACCAAAAGAAATAATGCCCAAACCCCCAACAATTCCGCCTTTGTGTTAGAACCGAGCCCACAATTGAGAGTCCAGAAGAAGTAAGAGGTCTTTGATAATTGCACATGTCCACCGGCTCCACAGTTGAGCCCCCGTTTGAGAGTGCAGCAACGTCAAACCACGCTGTAAACTTATTACCAACTTATTATCAACAATGTGTAGGAAAATTATAACGAAATTAATCTACTTTTAAGTTAAAAATTCCTCGCTAATAAATAAAGCGCAGCCAGTAAGTGAAATTACAAAATGTAAAGCCAATGTAATAATGATGTTCCCATGGAAACTTTTTCTTAATTATTTATATAATAGTGACACTTAAAAAATATTCGCTTTAAATATTGGAAATTATAACGAAATTAATCTACTTTTAAGTTAAAAAATTCCTCTCTAATACATAAAGCGCAGTCACGAAGTGAAATTACAAAACGTAAAAGCAATGTAATAATGTTTTTCTCATGGAAACTGTCTTAATTATTTATATAATCGTGACACTTAAAAATATTCGCTTTAATATATATATATGTATGTATGGGTTTCATGGAAAAATAAGAACTGAAATGATTAGATAGCACAAAGAATAATTCCGTAATGATGGAACTCCCAACCATTTTGGACCTACCGAGTTAGAATCCCAAAAAAATTATACTATTTTATAAACTTTGTTCAGGCGTCCTGACCAAAATAGCCATTTAATATACTACATGCGTACGAAGCGAACTTAATTTTATTAAAGTGGGAATATTAGCGTATCTTTTCACTAAAGTAAAAGTTATTCGATACTGTGAACACATATTTCCCCAACAAGAACTGAAACTAATAAATGCTCGATACTGTGAACACATACTTACCCAACCAGAGCTGAAACTAATAAATGCCACAAAGCATAATTCCATGATGATTGAACTCCAAATCATTGGGAGATATGCACCTAGAGGGTTAGAGTCGTACAAAATGTATAATATTTTATGGAATTTTGGAATGTGTTTAGAATAAAATAGCCCTACTTTTATTTACATCATCTTATTGGAAGCAGGGCTGGAATTTCAAATTTATCTTACCCGTCAAGTGAAATTTTCATGACGGTCATTTGTTCTTCAAGCTTGTCATTTTAGTTTTACCCCAAATTCATGAGTGTCAAATTGTTTATCAGTGAATGGATATTCAATTAACTATTAACACTTTATGTGAGCTAGGATTATGGACTAATTAAATTTCAAAGATTTGAAGTATGAAACTAATTAAAAAAAAATTATTGTTATATTTAATCCTCCAACAAACCTTTATCCAACCCCTCTTCAGTGTGAATTCTAGGTAGGTGACACACTATAGTAAACTAAGCACCTAGAATTTATGACGGGTTGAGATTTTTTATACCGGTAAATTTTGACGTGTGGATTTTGTATCCACGTGTCAAATACGTCTAAAAACCAAAAAAACGTCCTGTAGGACGTCAAATTCCAGGCCTGATTGGAAGATGAATAAAATTATTTATTAAAACATTTTTAATTACATCATCTTATTGCAAGGTGATTAAATTGATTTATTTAATAATAATCTGTCCAACGATTTGACTGGTAAAGTCTACGAAGGTATACATACCCTACCCCCTTCTCGATTTGAACCTATGACCTCTTAAGAGGAAACACATGTTCTTAACCATTAGGTCCACTCAAGCTGTATAAATCTATCAATTTAATTATTAAAATATTTAGTTTAGCTCATAAAGGATTTATGATTTATGTTAAGCATATAAAAGATAAAAGAAATTAGTGTATATATATATTCTTAAGGATATAGCTTAAGTGAGACTTAACATCAATCACCTCCATGGAGAATTTAGCGAAAATTCTTTCCTAGGGTTTGACCACCTGCATGCTCTCTCCCCTGCAATGCCAGACCTCCTATCGCTTAGAAATGAGATTCACTGTTGCCAAAGATTTGAATAAGCCCGTCTTCGCAGAATGAGCTATGGGGGGTGAAAACCCCTTCGTACAGAAATGCAATAACCAATGAAATGGATGGAATTAGAGTTTGACGACAGTCCTTTGAACCATCACCGCACCTTAGAGAACATCTGTGACAAGAGCAATAAGGCTCAGGACAAACATGGAAATGTAAGCTGGAACGTCGCATCCAAAGGCATCTCGCAACTGGGAACCTGGAAAATGCCTCCCTCAAGCATTAATGCACCAAAATATGTGATAAAATCTAGCAGGGTGGGCAAACACACCCAGTTCATGAAATATCATGCCTTGATCGGAAAATTCTTAGGGACATGGCCCTCTGAGAAAGACCTTACGAGATGCATTAAAAACTAGTGGAACTCGAAAGGTGACTATGAGCTTCGACTAAGTTCGAAGGGTTTCTTTACAATCATTTTCTACAGCCTGGAGGACAAAGATCGAGTATTTGAAAATGACCCCTACTTCTATAGTTCAGTCGTGCTGTATTTAAGGTTTTGGAGGGATAATTTTTGCCCAAAAAAGGAAGACTTTGCGTGTGCCCTATTTTGGATCCGCCTATACTCTCTACCCCATGAATTATGGCTCGTAGAAATATTAATGGGCAGTGGAAATACGCTGGGAAGGTATGTAAAATATTCAAAAGCCACAAAGAAGTGAAGATACACATCCTATGCATGGATCTGCGCTTACATGAATATCTCCAAATCCCTCCCCAACTCAGTCACCATAGAATATTAGGATGAGGAATGGATTCAGACCATAGATTATGATTAAATGTCGGAAATGTCACAAGCATGGACATCTCTTTAGAGAATTCCCCCTCAATGCACCAGCCCAACCATTAGCAGAGCAGAAACAAAAAGATGGCTACACTCAAGTGCAAGGATGCATAAAACCTCCTTCGAAGAAAGCCATTCAGATTGGAAGTCCAAAGATTCCCACCAGCAACTCTTTCGATGAACTTAGCAACCTACTGGAGGTAGAGGAAGTTGAAAACCCCGACAATTCAAGAGATCCGAGCAAAGACAAAGGTAAAGAAAAACAAATCCTAGATCCATTCCTAGAGAAAATCTTAAGTCATGACCCCCAAGATCAAATGGTACCAGGAAAAGACTCAGAAGGAGGGGACACCATAATGCAAATAGATGAAAGGGAACTTGAGGACATTGACCTCGACAAACTTAAGGAAGTCTTCAAAAGGAAGGAACTGCAATACATTCCAGTGGAGCAACTTAGAAAGGTACACAAGGTTTTCATTGATTCCACAACAGGGGCCACTTCCATCTTAGGAATCCACCTCGAGCTAGATCGAGTTAGAAAGAGGGAAAATGACGTGGACACAAAATGGTACATCAATTGATCAAATATGTAGTCAAATTTATGATTAACTTGGGTCAAATGAGTGCCTCACTGAAGGAATTTTCTCCCCCCCATGCAACTCAATATGATACGATCATCACGTGGAATATCAGGGGTCTCAATGTGTTAAGGACCAATACCAAATATGAAGATATAATCAACACAATTACTGAATACACAATAGATCCAAAGAGCAATATAGAAGAAACCACACAATATTATTACCAAACCCTTGAGGTAGGGAAACACCATACAATGGATCCTATTATGGAAGGGATCCTCTCCTGTTCACTTGCCTCTTCGAGGGGGCATCATCCTATTGAGCTACCGCTCCACAATACAATATTTCTCTTCATGTCTCATTACATTGCTTGAACCCATTTATATAGTGCTATCATCTCCTAAGAACATTCTAGAGGCAAGTGAACAGGAGAGGATCCCTTCCATAATAGGATCCCTTGTATGGTGTTGCCCTACCTCAAGGGTTTGGTAATAATATTGTGTGGTTTCTTCTATATTGCTCTTTGGATCTATTGTGTATTCAGTAATTGTGTTGATTATATCTTCATATTTGGTATTGGTCCTTAACAAGTGGTATCAGAGCACTTTCCTTGGCCGAAGTTTTGGGCAACTATTTTTGCAGATTTTTTTTCGGAGAAGAAAAAAGAGGGCCGAGAAATTCCAGACATTTTTAGTATATTTTTGTGCAAATTTTGTATAAAAGGGTTGTATATCTGAGTTCCTCTCAGAAAAACACCCAAGTTAAAAAAAAAATCGTCCGAAATGGAGTCCGGAAGGTCAAGATATTGAGGTTTTAAATTCTGCAATTTTCAGGTTTTTTCTGCGGACGGTGACGTTATTTATTTTTATTTTTGTAGCATTTGGAGGCCAAATTTGCCCAAATAAATTACATATATGAGTTATTCTCACAATTGTACACAATTTCAAAAAAAAAATCAGCCGAAACGGAGTCCGGGAAGTGAAGTTATGAGCATTTTAAGTTCAATAGTTTTTTAGGGTTTTTCCAGAAAAAGCCGTGATTTTCTGTCGAAACTTCTTGGGTTTATTTTTTGAGTTTTTTCCGTGACGACTGCAGGACTGAAGAGTTCATAGGGTGCTCATATGGGTATTTCTTCTCAAACCTTGAAAGAAACTATTGAATCATTCAAAGCCGAATTGGATGACAGATTGGATGCATTTGCACATGGCCTCACAAACAGCCTCACAACCAACCTCACATATGGCCTCAATGATAGTTTTCATAATATTCAAGATTCATTGAATGATATGCAGGAGAGATTTCTTATGCAGGGCCTCATGAATGAATATAATCAAGAAAGATATGCTTGGTATGATTTTGAGGACGATTGTGATGATTGGTATATGGATAGTTGTCATTTCTGGGATGACAACCACTTCCATATT
>JASDQU010100650.1:265853-298897 GCA_032191745.1 Picea mariana | reverse complement strand
ATGAGCTATGCACTCCCATTATACTCCTACCTGAGTTTTAAAGATCTTGAAGTTGTTGATCAAGCTATGAAGACCTCATCTTGAGCCATCGAGCATCACTAGCTTCTTGAAGATGGATACTATATTTGTATATCTTTGATTTGAGATGTCGATCCGTTGTGTATTAATCGCGGCTACACTTTGTATAGTTATATGAGATGGATATCTAGTGTATTTGATTAGCATCCATGATTTATTTCATCCCAAGCATGGGTATGCCTGCCTCGGAGAGACAATTGTTATTTTGCAGATGGGACCTCCCAAACTCTGGTCCCAGGCTCACTCAATTTTGTACAATGGTGAAGATATCGTAATGTATTTTGGCCATTAGTTGATATTATAACCTCACATATTAGGGGGAATTTGTTATAACCCTAAATTTCTATATGCATGCGTACATGGCCTTGGCCCTCTTACTTACATTTTTCTCCAAAGCACTGTTGAGTATCTCTTCTTAAAAAACCAATTATTAGAATATGTATGCACCCTGCACCATTACATCCCACATACATACACTTTCTTCACCACTACATCTTGTGTACATATGCATGTTGCACCATTATAGACCGCATATACTTGTAAAAGTTGCAAGGAATGCATTGAAATTTACAGTCTATTGGTAGTTTCCCAAATAATCCACCTGCTATAGCCCGTCTCCAAACTGAATAACCATCATTTTGTCATATAAAAGGAGGTTTTGGGGTCTCATTTTACATCTAAGGATAATAACAGTGAAACTCTACCCGATTTCACTTCCCCTCCTTGCCCAAGATATTGCTTCCTTTTGTGAGAAATTGCCTCAACATTCCCTCATTAGCCCCTTCTTCCTCCATTTAACCCATTCACTTCCATATAAGAGATCAGAAGGTTGAGAGAAGAATTTCATACAAGGTGCACTTGGAGCTTGGTGAAGAGGAGCGCAGACCAGGTTCGCGGAATGGTGGACGACTTAGATTGTAAAGGTATAATATTTGTGTTATTAATAAAAGAATTACATTTTCTTTTCCCAAATGATGGTGTCTTGAATACTTTTAATGATTTAATAAATGCGGAGACAAGAAGTCAATATTATTTCTTACCTGTCGAACTCTCTAGTGGCACACACTTCTTACTTATGCTCTCTAGGCAGACCATCCAACCACCAAAGAAAGTACATGCTTTTCTCCCTTCCTGCTCATATATGGCCAAGAGGCTATTCTTCCTACTGAGCTAGAGATTTCCTTTGTACGGTTGATGTTACAGGCTAAAGAATTAAATTCTTTTAATGTTCCCTAATGGATAAATGCATTGTTAGCCCTAGAATAACAAAGAAATGTTTCCTTGGAGAACCTAAAAAGAAGGCAACAAATGGTGAAAAAGTATTTTAACAAGCGAACAAAGGTTGTTGAATTCAAGATTGACGAAAAAGTCCTACTATGGGACTCAGCCCATGCTGAAAGAGGGAGACATTCTAAATTCCAAAAACTATGGTAGGTCCTTTCAAAATTGATTTTATCCTTGGAATAAACTTATACCTTCTAAAGGATTTGGAGGAGTGATTGTTTTCTTACAGTACTAATGGTTCCCACTTGAAACATTATGTGAAACCAAATTTATTATTAACACTTTGTATAAACGTGACTGTTGTATATAGTCCTTTGTCTTACTGTTTTATTTTTTTACTTAGGTTTGTTGAGTTTTAAATTATGTTGTTTATTTCACGTAATCTTCATAAATAAAGTGTGGATCAGTTTTTCCATAACAATGTCATTATGTAAGTATTGTTGATCGATGGAAATAAAATACTCACAGTTTTCACAATGTCCTCCTTTTGAGACACCATTGGGATAGATTTTTTCTTTCAATACTATTGTAGTGTATTTGGTTTTCTTTTCTTCCTTTTTTCTACTATCCCTTTCTTCCCTCCATCCCGAGATTCAAGAGCATATTAGAAGCATTCTCCTCAAAATTCTAAAAAACATGATCAATTATGAATCTTATTCGATTTTTATTCATACAGGACCAAATCCCCTCATACATCTCACTTTCCATAAGTTATTCCCTGAAGTCCTGTCTCATTATTTCCCTTAAACCATCATTTCCCCCCCTTGTTGCATAACTATCCTTTTCAGCAGTTTTTTATCACTTGCTTCTATTGGTCTATGAAACCAAACATTATGATTTCTAAAACTATTGAGAATAGATTTCCCTGTGGGGTTTTTAGTTTGTTGACTCCCAAATCCTAAGTTTCTCTAGAGAAATTAAATCACACTTGCAGGAAATTGAAATAACACTTGCGGAAAATTTAAGATCACACTTGTGGAAATTGAAATCACTCTTGCAGAAATTGAAATCACACTTGCAGGAATTAAAATCACTCTTGCGGAAATAGAGATCACTCTTGTGGAAATTGAAATCACACTTGCAAGAATTGAAATCACTCCTGTGGAAATTGAAATCACACTTGCAGGAATTGAAACTTATGGTATATGGTCTGGTTATGCTCTTCTATTTCATCTATCTGTGTGGAAGTTTATTAATAATTTCATTTCATTTACACTTCACTGGTTACTTTAGCATGCTCCTATCTAGGATATATTAGAGTAGATTAGAAATAGATTAGTTTTTTTTCAATACATATTCTTCGTCTACATCTTTTCTTTGCATATTCACTCATCATCCATCCTCATTAGTAAACTAGACCATAACTAGCCAAAACCCCCAAAAATTATACCAATGGTAGCTAGGCCAAATTCTGAATGGGACTCCTAATTCAAATGGTGCATATTCTAGGTTGCACCATGTACCGGGGAGTACCCCTTGTTGTTGTTAGGAAAATTTAGACCTGTCAACACGATCCAATTACCTGTTAACCTTGGTGTACATGTGTGTTGGGAACTTATATATGGAGGATTGTAGGGGGGCTAGGATTGGCCCCTCCTACTTAGTAAAGTCTTCAGCTCCATGCACTAGCCCAGAGCCGACAAGGTTTGGGGAAGCACCTCGAAAAAACAAATTGGTCGGTTTTTGTTATTTTAACATTTTTCACTATTTTTAGGGGTTTTCTAAATTAATCAAATATTAATGGATTAGTGTTTTGGTAGCTACAAAATACCTAAAATATTGTATATATTGTATTGTGAATGGTGAAATTAATACAATGAAGAGTTGAGAGGTGTGGCCCCAAGGAAGGATGATTTTCTCATGGTTAAGGGTTTTCAATGTAAATCAGAGTATACTATGTGTATGAGCCATTTATTAATTTCGTTTTTACTTAAGAATAGGTATGCATTTATTTACTTTAAAGGCTTAAAACTTACACCAATCACATTTTTATCTTTTGGTCTTGGAACAAGTTCCCATGCCTCATTCTTCTCAATTTGATTCAGCTCTTCTTCCATGGCATCAATCCAATGCTTGTCTTTGCTAGCTTCTATAAATCTCTTAGTATCTATTTTAGATATCAAAGAGAAGTTTTCATGGTATGGTGCACTTCCTAGTATTCTTTTATTCTAAACTCCCGTATCTTTATCACCAAGAATTAAGTTTTTTGAATAATTATTTCAGATAAATCCGGATGGTGTCTTTGTATCTTGATGTTCTAATTCTTCTTCTTCATTTTAATATCCTACTAATTATTCTTCTTATTTTCATCTTGGCTTCTCTATTTGGACATGTTCTTTCACCTTTTGATTCCCTACTTCATCCATTTTCACAATGGAACTCTCTATGATTTTTCCTAATGCATTATTGTAACATCAATAAGCCTTGTTTCTTGATGAATAACCCAAAAATATACCTTCATCAGCTCTGAATTCAAATTTTCCCAAGTCCTTGTCATCTCTCTTTATGTACCACTTGCTTCCAAAAGCTTTGAAGTATTTGATTTTACTTGGTCTAACCTTCCATAATTCATAAGGTGTTTTGTTTTTGTTGACTCGGATTTTCCCTCTATTCAAAATGTATACTGCAATGTTGATTTCTTCTCTCCAAAACCTACATGATGTATTAGATTCATTCCACATTGTTCTAGCCATCTTGTACAGTTTGATTCTTCCTTTCCACCATTACATTCTCATGTTGATTTATTGTAGTTGAAAATTGTCTCTTATTCAATGAAGCTCACAAAATTATTCAAATTCATTTGATATAAAATCACCTCCTCTATCTGATCTCAAGCACTTTGCTTTCAAATCAGTTTTGTTTTCAACCAAGGCTTTGAATTCTTTGAACTTCTCAAATGCTTCATATTTTTCTTTTAGAATTGTAACCCATGTCATTCTAGAGTAATCATCAATTAGCAACATGAAGTAATTTTCACCTTGTAGAATTTTTGTTCTTGTAGGCCAACAAATATTTGTATGAATGAGTTCCAATGTCTTCATTGTTGAGTAATTCTTTGATTTGAAGATTTCTCTTATATGTTTCCCATGATGACATTTCTTGCAAAGAGTGCTTGAAGGTTTAATAATCTTTGGAATATCTCTCACTTCTAGTTTGGTGTTTATTTTTACTATATTATCAAACTTTATATGGCTCATTCTTCTATTCCATAACTATCTCTCATATTTTTTTCCCATATAGCATTTTTCTCCCTTGATCTCATTGCGGATATATACATTATTTGACGTTCTATATGCATTTTCCACTAATAATCCTGATCTTTTATTCCTTATCTCACATTCTTGAGAATAAAATGTCAAAGTGTGTCCTTGATCACACATTTGACTAACACTAATATTATTGTGTTCCAAAACTTCAACATAGAAGACATTCTCTATTTTAGTATTTACATTATCAAGGCTAAGAGTACCTTTTCCCACTATCCTTGTGATGGAATTATCTCCAAATGTTGCACTCCCTTCTTTTACTTCCTTCAAAGTGTGAAACTTATTCTTGTCCCTTTTCATGTGGCCTGAGCATCCAATATCAACGTGTCATTTGTTTCCTTTGTTTTGAGCATGAAGGGAATTTTGCACAAGCATAGATTCCTCCTTCTTATTAAGTTTCAAATATATGAAAATACAATCACCACACAAGATATATGGAACAATATAGAAGAAACCCTCACTTTATTATTATGAAACCATTAGGGTAGGGAACACCATAAAATAGATCCTATTGAGGAAGGTATCCACTCATGTTCACTTTCCTCTTCGAGGGGGAAACCTCCTAATGAGTTACATGCTCCAAATAAAATACTTCTTAAATTTCTCATTACATTGCTTGAACACCTTTATATAGTCGTACCAACCACCTAAGAATATTCTAGAGGAACATTATAGAATAAGAACCTTCTAGTAAGTCCTCTTACATCTATTTCATTTACTCTACACTTATTTATTAAAAGTGGCCTTTATACATAACAATACTTATCTACCATTATTCCCCTTGGGTACCTCACTAGGTACCCTTGTTAAGTTCCAAATATTTGCAAATACAATTACCACACAAGGTATATGGAACAATATAGAAGAAACCCACACTTTCTTATTATGAAACACTTAGGGTAGGAAAATACCATAAAATAGGTCTTATTGAGGAAGGGGTCCACTCCTGTTCACTTGCCTCTTTAAGGGGGAAACATCCTAATGATCTACTGCTCCAAATACAATACTCTTTGAATTTCTCATTACATTGTTTGAACCCCTTTATATAGTGTGCTAAAAACCACCGAATAATTTTCTAGATGTTATGGGTAAATCGGTATATGCAGACATGAACTAATCCCCCTAGATCCACCTGGATATAGAACAAAATGAAACAGAACAAGGCGCTTTCCATAGGTTACAATCATTGAATCAAACTACCAAAGAAGGGATGGATAACATACCTTATGAATCACTTCCTTATGTCTTTGTTGATCCTGTTGTACTTCGATGCTCTTGTGATACTGATCCTGCAGTGAGACACAAACCAACCAAAGTGAAAGAGGTAAAATAATATTCAATGACAACCTATGCATATGATCAAGGAATTATGCAATTAAATATCAATCATTTTATGGGAAAGAGACATGTCATCGTATTGTATTAATGAAAGGTAGAAGATGCAACCAAATCGCCTTGATGTCGCAAGTCCCCTTTCAGTGGCCCTTTGTTCTGACACATACATACATTTTCTCCCGCATTTGCATGAATATTTCTCCCAAAATCTTCATGGATGAATAGATACCTCAAGCGTCACTTAAAATAGGATTCTTCACACAGTCTTTAGCCTTATTCTTTCATCAATTCTCTATTCTTGTACCTCTAAAATTTCCCATGAGAAGCCTATCATTATATAGGAGAAGCTGAAGTGGTTAAAGAGATGAGGATGATCCCATCAAATCAGAGAAGTCAATAGGATCGTAACCATACGGACGCCACCTCATATTTCTAGAAGATTCCACTTCTAGAAGCTCCTATAACTTCTTTCCTCTTTTAGTTTAAAAGAATCGCCATGACCTGCCTATAGTGCATCTTGCGGAAATCCCACAGGCTAGCTATAGTGTAGTCTGTGGAAATCAGGGATTTTTGTACTATGTGAAGGGAGCAGCCTGCGACAGCCTTCCAAAAATACATCTTGTAAGGTTAGAAAGAGGTTATTTTTCTCAGGAAAAAGATCATGTTGGGAACCTAAACACATGTTTATGTAATCATCATCAAGGTGACCAAAATAATGTGTAATAGAATTCCCCCCAAAGTATGAGGATAGAACTCAAGACAACCGAAATACTTTGTAAAATAAGCATGTATGTGTCAAGAACTAGGGGTGCACCAATCAGGAACCTGAAAACAATCAAGCATCTATACAATATTACACCATGTCTTAAGTAGGCATTCCTATGTTCAAACCATAAATGATTGAAATCATAAATGTAGGTCATGGCCACCAATTATACAATGTGGATCCATGTCACCAAGATTTTGCATAGCCACTAGGAATACACCATGGATCCATGCATCGAAAAATCAAATATGAACATATCCACGAGACATACAAAGTGGATCTATGTGTCAAAACAAATCACAAATACTCCATCGCAACCTGGACCAAAAATGATGAAGTCCAAGGTCTTCAATCCATCATCCGTTAGTACGATTCTAGTCACGTGATTGCAGATGTCGAAATCGAACATGAATAGAAACCACTTGATTACCAATCATTAATGAAAATTGTTAACAAGTGCGAGGGAAATCACCACTGATGTCAATGACTCCCAAGGTAATCCACTACAATCTAGAAAGTGTGAATAAATGAGTTGAAGTCGAACACTTGACAGAATCTCTCGATCAAGGATCAATGATGTGAATCCACTGTCGAAAGTGAAGAGACCTACCATTGAGGCATGCAGGCTCTAAGGTACTAAATGATTTCTAAGTCTTTTTCCTGGATAATGGGCTAAAGTCGATAGGAAAAGACTCATCACAAGAGGGCCTTGATGTATCCCCCATCAATGACACGAAATAAGTAACAGATTTAGGGTAGAGAAAAGTACGAACGTGATTTGAAACTAACACAAGGAAGGCCGACATGGTAGGAATTGACAATTGCAAATGGCCGACTCAATAGAAGGCTTGGTTGAACCTCTCTTGAACACATGAATGACACAACACTTGTCTTGGCAGCTTTGACTCAAAGATGACCCAAGATATGAACTTGCAAAAAGTTTGACGAGAGACAAATGGATTTACCAACTTGGATTCAAATGATGAAGGGGGTTCCATGTTCAAGAGAAATGCTTACTGCCATTAATAGAGATATAGAGACACATTCCTTTCCCAAATTGTCCCCCACCATTTCTGGCGAGTACCTCTTTATTTTTACGCAAGCTTGAGGAGGATAACATATTCTTTTCAATTTAAGCTCATCCTTTGGATGAGTCCCTCAAAGTATGTTTAATGAACCCTAAGAAGGATTGGTTCAGTCCCATGAGGGTCTTTCAATTTTTGTTTAATGAGTCCAAAGATAGAAAACTCAGGGGGTTTTCATGTTTTGAGAGTCTGAAAAACATTTAAAGACAACTCTCCCAGTTCCTTTTTCATAAAATAGTTTGATAGGACTGAAAAAGTGATAAACTATCACCCATCAAACATTTTCTTCAAATAATTTTACGAGCGTGAAAATAACAAGGTCGCTCGACAATCTTTTCGTTTTTAGGGAGCATAAAAAGAGCTTAAAGAATTCTCCATAAGTTTCATTATTTTCGTGTTACCACAACGAGTAAGAAAAGATGACAAAAGTATACTTGGTTACATTCTCATCGATTTTCGAGCCCAAGAACGAACAAAGACTATGCTCAAGATTTTTCTGAAAAAACCGTAAAAAGTAATTGTACATGCGACCAAAATAGAACAAATAAAAAAAAACGTCCATACTTTGTTGTCCAAGGTCCTAAAATTTTCCCTAGAAGAAACAAAACACTTACAATACCTTTAGAGTTAGTGGGTTTTTGACTAAAATGTATTTATAGAAAACAAAATATTATGAAATATGATAAAAAGAAATAAATAGAAGCAAAAAGTCTTTTTCACCATTTTATTTGCACTTAGTCCAAAACTTACCAAAAACCCTTGTTTTTTGCCTCAACTTAGACGATGGATTGTGGAGGCCACAGGGGATCATTCAATGAACAGATCACATAAAAAAGGTAAGCATCTCATCCTCTATTGTTTCAACGGATTAATTTTTGTTTTTAATGGGAAAAAAATCCATATTTTTTTTATGATTTGGGGCTGCTAGTCGTGCACTGGGGCCGTCGTGAGTGGCCTATAACGAGCCCTATGGAAATCAATGATTTTCATAGATGCATTAAGGTGCACCCACGAAAATTTCTCACTAAAATTGAAGCTCAGTCGTGGCGGCCGGAAAACCAAAAAATAAAGTGAACATTGACTTAACAAAAATCCCAAAAAAATGTTGAAAAAGTGTGCTAAAGATCTTCTATGGTTCCCATGCATGTGTTTGCTTGCAAAGATGTTGGAATGGAGAGAGCGTGAGCACAAAGAAAATGATTTTATGGCTTTAAATGATCCGGGGACTGTGAATGCTCTCCGACAATATGGTCTATTAAAATTCTTCCAAGTTCAAGGCATGAGAGCCCAACGAAGATTACTAGAATACTTGGTTCATATGTGGGATTCAGAACAACAAGAGTTCCATGTGGGTGTTCATGTCCTCTCTTTGGATATTGAGGATATTTATTTTCTGACAAGGTTTTCATGTCATGGGGCACGCATGACTCTGACAAGTGGTCGAGGTGGTGGCTTGCCCATGAGTGAGTACATTCGTTGACATTGTGAACCTGATGCCGAAAGAAGTAAGGGAAAAGTAGCAATCCAAGGTGTGAGAGATTTGACCCTCAGAACCATCATTGTCACTATTGCATGGATGGCAGGGAGTTCTTCACCACACATGGCACTCCAAAGTTACTTTCAATATGCTATTGAATGCTTGGAACCTCGAGTATTCAATTGGTGTGATGGTGTATTACGCAGCATGAAAATCCAACTCATGAAAAGAAAGAATGGGGACCTAAAACAGTTTGGTTATGGATCTATTTTAATATCTTTCTTCCTAGAAAGAGTTCCACACCTATGCCTATAGGTGGAATGGGGAATACCAGCTTCGAGAGACCCAGGAACGAAAAGATGGTGTGACCTGATGACACAGCATGTGGCGGGCCGGATTGTGAAGTATGATGATGCATTCTTTAATTGGTTGGGACCGCAAATCCCTATGATTGATGATTACGCTTATGATGGTATAGAATTTTGGGGTGATCTAGATTTGGTTCTCCCTGAGGGATCTCAGTGGGGAGATCTAGGTAAGAAGGACATTTGTTTTTTTTTTTGTTTTTTTTTTACAATTTGTTTTTATGAGTTTTCAAAATATTTAATGTTTTTTGTGTTTCCGATCAAAATACTAATAAAAAAATTTCAATCATGAATATGTAGGGCCACATAGACCCTTAGTCTCTTCTCCTATTCAGAGGCGAGGAGATGCACACGTAGTAGCTGGATGGGATGCTCAGGATTATGATGCGATAAAGAAAAACCTGGAAGGCTTGGCGACAGATATCCCTGATATGTCCATCGAGGAGATCATGAGGTGTTATCAACACCATACTATAGGCGTATCTGGCTCACTTAGTTGGTTACTACGTAGGGTAGTGAGAGTGGTAGTATTATATCGCGAGAGGCATATATGATGCCATTTTGTAGGGGCCATGGGTTCTATATTTTGATATTTTGATCTTTTGGATGAAAACTCTTTTTGTAAAAATTATATCGTTATATATATATATATACACGAGGCTTTTACCGGTTTACTATGCTTTTGTACAATGTTTGAAATGTGATTGCAATTACAAATGTCTCAAATGTCTATCTAATACATAATTAGCTAGAGCATCAATTAATGTATTTAGACATCTAGGAATGTGTTGATATTCAATATAATCAAAATGACATTCCAAGAGGCAGATTCATAAATATACTCGTAATAGAGTAGGGCTTCAGATAGTATAGACATTGTTTAACTATACTACCACTAGTTGCGAGTCAAGTTGTATGATGAAGTGATGAATCCCAAGAAAAATGACACTAGTCAATAATTCAATGACCACTCTATACTCTGTGATATTATTGGTCGCTCGACCGAGACAAACACCTTATAGACAAATAAGTTCGTTTGAGGGTGCATAGATTGCCCAAGCAACAACAGCTAAATTCTCGGTACTACGGATAGGACCATCAGCGGAGCCAATATAAGGTAGCGAAAACACCGACATTTGGAGACCAAACACAATGTAGGGTAAGTGGCCAAGGGTAAAATTCAAATAGCAGAAACACAGTAAAGTAACACACAAGAGTATGATACAGTAAAAATAAAAGTTCTTATGCAGAGATAGGCTAAGCATAATACTTCTTCAAGTAAAGACCATTTCTGGGTTCACTCAAAGGAATGCCATAATAATCTACTAACTCATATGCCCCCTTCTCCAACACTCTTTTAAAAATATAAGGGCCTCGCCACATAGCCTCAAATTTTTCAGCTTCTAGCAAATCATCATCTTGTTCATAAAGGAGAACTAGTTCACCTTCAGAGAACACATTTGGCTTGACATGTTTGTCGTATTAGGATTTTACGTGTTTCTTCTAGGTTTCAATAACTAGGGTGGCATCGCGACAGGTTTCATCTAATTGCATAAGATACAATAAACATTCCTCCTCAACAGAGGTGTTTGGGAGAATTTTGACGACTAGTTTTAGTGATGGAATTTCACATTCAATCGGTAGAACAACTTCTATACCATACACTAATTGGAAATGTGTAAACCCTGTGGCTGACTTCACGGATGTCCGATAGGCCCACAATGTTGAGAACAACATTGTGTGCCAACTCATTTTGTGAATTCCTATAATCCATCGAAGCACGGTAATAAGTACTTTGTTTATTGATTCAACTTGGCCATTGGCCTTTGGATAGTAGGGGGTTGAGTTTTCATGTCGAATACCCAACTTTTCTGTAAGCTCAAACATCATGAAGTTTCAAAAGTGGCTATCGTGATCGGTAACAATATCCTGTGGGATTCCAAATCATGTAATAATGTGATTGAAGATGAAAAGGGCTGCAGTTTTTCCCATGTTGTCGAAAGTAGGCATCGCCTCAACCCACTTCATGAAATAATATATGGCTACAATAATGTACCCATGCCCCCTAGCTGAGTGAGGGTGACATGTCATGAAATCAATGACCCATTTAGCAAAGGTTCCAATGGAAACTACAGGATGTAAGGGAGCGGGGTGAGATTTTATTTGGTTGTTGTATGTTTGGCAAGCGTGGCATTTTTGGATGGAAATAATACAATATTTGAATAAAGAAGGCCAAAAATACCCAGCTCGTAAGATATTTTGGGCAGTAGTATACCCAGACATGTGACCATGACATGCTCCAGAATGGCAGTCATTCAAGGCTTTCTCAACCTCATCATAAGTGAGACATCGTCGAAAAATGGAGTCAACTCCACAATGATAAAGAATATCACCGAGGATAATATACTGATGGGCTTGGTAACGTATCCAACGACGGTCAGTACTACAAAAATTGGGTCGGCAAGTCTGATTTTGGAGATATATAATGATATCTACATACCAAAGGTCATCGGAACTGATCAGAAAAAGGGATTCATCGGCTAATGAATCCTCTGCTACATTTTCCGTCTTAGAACAGGGAAGGTCACATATCAATTTGATAAACACCAAGGATTTCTTAGACTTATCATGTTCAAATTCTAATTCAAACTCCTAGAGTATCACAATCCATTTGGAGTATTTTCCTCCTAGAAATTGGCATGTAAGAATGTGTTGCATAGGGTTTCAATCGGAAATCATGGTGGTTTTGCATAAAAGGATATAGTGTCAGAAACGTTGGACAGCTTGAAAAGTTGCCAAGGCCAATTTTTCAACATGTAAATACTTGGCTTCGGTAGTCATGAAACTCCGAATCAAATAATAAATGACATGCTCATCGTGAGAATCATCCTCTTGGACTAGAACCATGGCAATGGTAAATTCCAAGGCAACGAGGTAAAGGAAGTAATCTCAACTGTAATCGGGTGGGAGAAGTAGTGGGGTACATGTTAAAGTCAATTTCAAGGCTTTGAAATATTTGTTAGCAGTAGTGTCTCGTATGAATTCAGAACCTTTCTTCAACAGTCGAGTAAATCCGAGTGTCAACTCAGCATAGTTTGGGATGAAATGACATAAAAAAAAATTCTTCCCTTGCAAACTTTGAAGCTGGCTAAGCGAAGAAGGAGGAGGGAGATTGAGGATTACCTCGACCTTCAAATGATCTACCCTGATCCCTTTTCAAGATACGATAAAGCCTATAAGTCAGTCGAACTCCACACAAAAAACACATTTGTGTGGGTTTAAGCGTATATGATAAAACCGACAATGGAGGAAAATGGCTCGGAGGTGTGTTGGATGATCAATGCGATGCATGGAATGCACCAGTAGGTCATCTAGATATGGTTGTACAATTTGTTTTATATCATGAAAGGAATAAGACATGGCACACTAAAAGGTCATGCCAGTGTTCTTTAAACTGAAGGGTAATTTTCGGTAGGCAAAAGTGCCCCAAGGACAAATAAAAGTGATTTTGTGTTGATCTGTGGGCACGATGTTGATTTGATTATATCTGGAGAACCCATCCATTAAAGAAAATATTTCACTTCCATCACAATCGTCAACAATCTAGTCGACGAAGGGGGTAGGAAAGTTGTCTTTAGGACAAGCTTTATTAATGTCCCTATAATCAACGCATACGCGGATCGTACCTTGTTTCTTGTTAACCGGAATGAGATTGGATACCCAATTAGTTAAATCCACAGGATAAATAAATCTAGCTTTAATAAGTTTTGTAACTTCAATCTTGATAGAGGCTTCTTTGCAAGGGTGGACCGGGAGAATTCTTTGTTGGACGAGTTTAGTGCCTGGGTATGTATTAATTTCATGTACAACAATTTCGGGGTCAATACCAGGCATCTCTTCATATCTCCATCAGTGGAACACGAAGCTCCTATGTGTACATTTTTGACAACTCTAGGTTTAGTGGATATGTCGAGGGGGACCATGGGTGAAATATTACTTAAGTTCTCTTCATATAACACATCATGTGTGGACTCAAGAACGGAAGAAATGACAACAATGGTCGACGGAGTCGAAATCTGTTCGTAACTCTTGAGGGTGTGTTGTTCTAGGAAGAGAATGGAAGGATGATATCCATTGTCCCAAGGAGTGTCCTCCATGGACATAACCGACATAATCATCTCATTTGTGGGAAAAATCACGTGAAAAGGGTCAGGAGATGAATCGCCAAGAGAGGGGGATGCCGATTCAATGGCTTGATAGGTGGATTCAATTGGAATTAACAGTATCTGGTCACCATAGCATGAATAATCACCAGGTTCAGTTATTAGCCATGGGTTAGAAGATGAATGGGTTTCACAAACGGAGGTGGAAATCATGTTGATCAAGTCAGCTAGAGGTGGTGGATTGTCAGGTGGTGGGATCAGAAACGTACCCATCAGAGTGGAATCTTTGAGTAGACCCACACCGACATGCTCATACCCAAGATGTGTCTTAGCTATGAAAGGTATGTTGTTGGTACGTGTGCTAGAGTTGAAGAAGGCTAGTTGGTCCATTGTAACTACTTTTCCTTGAGACAGAAAATGCACGATCTAGAAAAGAGTAGACACGACTAGATGCATAGAATCAATCTAGCTACGACCAAGTAGAAGGTTGTAATTGAGAGGTCCGTCAAAGACCTCAACTTCAACGTTGACCATTTTTCCTAGGGAGGACATTGTAGGGCTTAAAGCCAGAGCCATTAAAGGCTTTGAGAGTGTTGTGTGATTCAGTAAGAGATGGATAACCAATGGCTTTCTAGCAGGCGATAGACATGACACACGTTGAGGCACCCTCATTAATAACTATTCGAAAAATGTTCTTGTCGATAATGACAACTTGTATTTGGAATGCAAGCTGAGGTGGTAACCTCGGAATGTGATCTTCCAAGTCAAAGATTATTAAATTTGTATCTGTAAGGTCAATTCCACTGATAGATTTTAACAGTGCCTTATGTTTTGTAGGACAACTCTGAAGGACTTTGAGGGCTGACATAGCGGATGGTGTTTGTGCCAAATATTCTACAATACTGTATTTCTGAGCAGCACACACATGAGGATTGAAAGCAGATTTTTGAACCACTCCCTTGGGGGGAGGGTGAAGGACTATATCGGGATTCGGTCATTCAAGATGAAGAGGATCATTGGGATATTGTTGAGCCAATGATAGTGGTGTATCATCAAATTTCTCCTTAGAGGGAGAATAATCTTTGGCACAGGTGGTAAGTGTGATGTTGTTTTTTTTAGAATCATCATTACACATAAGGACGTAGGAGGTAGTGGAGGAAGAGGGTTGATCACAGATGACCAATTGAGCCTGTTGTTGAGAAGGGAAGGGTTGAAATAAGACGGTGGGTGTAGGAGGTTGTGGGGTTAATTTAAGGAACTTTGTGACCTCAACCTGTCTCGGACAATCCTTCGTGTAGTGATCATCACCATAGATAAGACAAGGGTAACGGGGTATACATTTATCCTTATCATCAGTAGGTTGTGACTTGGTCTTTTCGAACTGCAAGTTGTTATTTTTATACTCCTTATTCCTACCCTTCCCTTTTTTGTATTTATTCTTGTCGGTAGGGGTCGACTGAACAACGTTCACTTCGAAAGTTTTATCGGTGGGAGGGGTGGGCGTTGGAGCAGTTTGAACATTAGAAGCATTGGATTTGGGAGTGGTGTGAGAGGCCTGTGTGGAATGAGGTTGGACATGTAAAGTTCCTATCACACCATTAGCAGCGTGAGAAGTTTTTGGGGTTGTTGAGGTGGTTGTGGTAGAAGGACAAGGTGCGTTAGGGATAAAATTGTAAAGAGTACCCATTTGCAAATAAAAAAGATCGAGGTACTCGGCACGACTGATGGCATGTTCTTCTATGAAAACTCCACCCATGGAAATGGCTTTAGATATGTCATTCATAAAGGATTTCGTGAACCATTCTACCAATAAATGATCGGGAAGATCGAGTTTGATTAAACGTTGTCTTCGTCTCCACTTGTGAATGTGATCAGAAATATGAGTGGCTTTATTTTTCTTGAAATATCTCAAGATCTCGGTTCCCATTTCATAACAGATTGGCAACTGGTAGTGAGTGAGGAAATACATAGCTAGGGTATTAAAGTCGACGAAGAAGCCTCGTGGTCATTCTATATACCACTCCGCAGCTGAACCCATGAGAGTTCTTTGAAAAATATGTAAGTGAATGGAGTCATCCATCAAAGAGTTGGATGAACACCAAAGGTGGAAATTCATTACATGATTTTTTGGGTCCTCTCTTGGTTTACCATCAAACTTAGGAATGTCGGATCGTAGTTTGGCCAGTATGAAGGGCCACTGAGGAGAGTGACGAATAGGGTCATTTAAAATTCTAGATAGATCAAGGAGTTCCAAAGTGGCTAAGAAGGGTAATTGTCTATTCACATGGGGGTATTGGTGACTTTGGGCAGGAAGTCCCGTAGGTATACCAGTAGGACTGTACGTAGTTTTCATATAATGTGAAGATCCAGGCAGATTCGGTTGTTGATGCGAAGGCATGTAGCCCATAGGGTTGTACCAGTTAGGGATGTTCCCTTGAACATGGACATTAGGTTGTGTGTTCGAACCCCAAATGGGATTGGAAGAACCCGGATATGGCTGGATGGCAATAGTGGGTACGTAAGAGCTAACTTGAGGTTGTTTCCCCCCAGTCAATTGAGGATTACCTTGGGTAAGATAATTCCAATAGTGGGCCAAGGCTTCCAGTATGTTTCATCCATAGGGTGGGGTAGGTGGAGGTTGTCCACCAACCGACAGTTGTGTCCCAGTTGGGTTTTGACCTCCGAATGAAGGTTTTGTCCCAATGTGGGTTTGGCCTCCAAGTGGGGGTTGACCCCAAGGGTTAAAATCTCCACCAACA
The DNA here is from genome assembly GCA_032191745.1 of Picea mariana. NCBI lineage: Eukaryota > Viridiplantae > Streptophyta > Pinopsida > Pinales > Pinaceae > Picea > Picea mariana. The sequence goes on along the minus strand of JASDQU010100650.1, from coordinate 282,319 downwards.
GGATTCTGGTAATTAGGTGTGAAAGACTGAGTGGTGCCACTAGGGTCATCTCTGCTGGTGAAAGGTGAATAAGACCCTCCAAAGGGGACATGGGGGAGTGTCGGAATGAAACTAGCAACAAGATTATGTCCCAAAGGAGGTAAAACTCCAGAAGCTTCGGCTGGAATCTGAGTGGGAATAGAGATAGAATCATTTAATGCATTATACCAAGGGGGAAGTGATAGAGTATATATAGGTGAATGTCGTGTGCCAATGGGAATTTGGCTAGCCACTGTATTCCTGGTGAGGATATGTGTAGCGTCTGATACCATTGTAGAGTGGGCCATTTGAAGGGGGAATATTCGAGTTAGGGTCGACTGGATGGGCATCTGAACAAGGGAAAAAATAGGCGGTCATAAAGGGTATCACGTTTGTATCGGACATTTCGAGCAATGCAGGTGTGACAATGATATCAATAATTGCTCCTGAGCTGAAAAGGTCTCATCTAAAGATGCCAGTAGTCCAAAAATGATCCTGACCTTCAGGGCTTGTGAAGGTCCAATTGGTAATCCAAAAGATTCAACAACAAGGTCTCCGGATGAATTCAGCTGAACAATACGTCTCTCAGAACCATGAGGAATTCGAAAAGACTCTAGAGAATCGGTGACTCAGAATTGTTCTAAAGAGTCGGTTATTTCCACTCATGGAGTGGCAGTGTCTTGTACCTCACTCTGTTGAGGAGAGCCCTCTGTTGGGTTGGTAGGCAAGGGTTGAGAACCTTCCAGATGTTTTGGGGGTAGTTCTTGCATTCTATGTGAGCGACGTGGAGGGTCAATGTTGGCTGAGCTAAATATCTTACAAAAGAAACTCTATGGCCAACTATTTAAACAAAAGGCACTCATTAATAATCTAGGAATGACACCAAGCAAACAAAACCTTCTTATGTTGAAGTCACTAGTTGGTGATGAAATCCAACGTCGTGAAGTCAAGATAAGAAGGGGTTGGGCTAGGGTGGAAAAGTTACGTTGACGACCTGCTTAATGGACTTACACCTTGGTGCAAGCTTCCACACAGTAATTGTGGATTTACCCTCCAAGGAGCCTGAGTGAGTTTGGCTAACATTGATTCTAGGTACCGTGAAGACTTGCCCCTCCGCAGTCACCTTGTGTAAAACCCTAATAAGATAGGCTACTAAGGTTACCATAAACAATAGTGATTCCTGGGGAAATAGTCGGCATTTCGATCCACGTATAAGGGCAGGGTATCTAGCCTGAAATCAACTCAAAAATATTCCACTCATCATTGTGGGTATACTTTTTAAGCGATCCCCATAATACATGCAACCTCTACACCAAGACTAACAAAGCAGGGTGAGTAACTCTATCAGTCTCAATGCAACCTAAGGTTTGAACCTTGTGTTAGAAGGGCTTCCCAGGACAAAATGTTGCAAATGGAATTTGACACTCCCTACCACAAGATACTATTGTGTGTTTTGTGCTTTAGAGAGTGTGTCTTACTACCTATTCTAAAGCTCTAGCCTAGCTAATGTTGGTGTAAAAGAGCCCTAGAAAATGAAATTTACTATTTGAATTTTAGATTTAGCAATTTTTTTTAGAGGTTGTTGTTACTCAAAAGGGAGACGGGAATGAAACCAATGTTGTGCAAGACTTCGACCCAAAAACACACAAATAGCAATGAATAATGCAAACTTTTATTCGATGAATTCTATCTATAGTAGGGAGAAGTTATCTTTTGTAACAATGTAACCCATGATGTACAATTCTCTTCTTTTAAATGTATTACCAAACAATCATAAATGATATAATTTCACTATTGTTCTTTTTCAAAAAAAAAAAATTGAATGCCAATATTTTCTACAGAAATGATCGCCTAAAAGACGTAAAAGACTTTAATTTTTTCCTTTCGAAGAACCAAATAGGGACGGAACTAAGAAAAGATAAGCAATCAATGAAAAGAAAAACACTCAACAAGCACCCAAATCGATCTTTCAATGAAGATAGAAATACAAAATGATAAGAAAAAATTTCTTCAAATGTTAACAAGAAAATGGTTTTCCGATCATTAAGCAATCCAGAAGGTGTAACCAAACTATAATTCCAAATCTAAATGAAGACTTTTAATCGATCAAGAACTCAGACGCAAGTCTAGAGATTATATCCTTGTCTATAAAAGTCAAAAGTAAAAATCGAAAAAAGATCAAAAGAGAGGTATCTGATGCCGAAATCAATCAAGATCAAGTTAAAACAAAATTAGAAGTAGTCAAGAACTGGTATTAGAAACCCTGTCCCAGTTGACTAAAAAACAACTGGGAAATAGTAGAGGTCAAGACCCAATCCAAAAAGTTTTCAAATGCCGCCGCAGGCAGGCAATATAACACAGTGTGAAAATGAGTGGTTTTTGCAGGCCAATAATCATGCAGGTCACGAAAATCCCGCACTGAGATTAACTACCAGGGTGTGGAAATGGAAGGTTTCCACGAGATACCTATAAGGTGTAGTGCGGAAGTCTTTCAATAAATAGAAAAAAAATTATAAAGGAAAAAGCGTCTCAAGAAAATTTTAAAACTAGTGAATCTAATTGGATCTCCCACAGACTCAGAGACTGAAATAGAAAGTAAAATATAGGCTATGAAAAAATGGCAAACAAAAAACCACAATCAAGTTACACTTTCCCCAGTGGAGTCGCCAATTTTATTATGGGTAAATTGGTAGATACAGACATGAACTAATCCCCCTAGATCCACCTGGATCTAGAACAAAACAAAATAGAACAAGATGCTTTCCCTAGGATACAATAATTGAATCAAACTACCAAAGAAGGAATGGATAACATACCTTATGAATCACTTCCTTATGTCTTTGTTGATCTTGCTTTACTCTGATTCTCTTGTGATACTGATCCTATAGTGAGACAGAAACCAACCAAAGTGAAAGCAACAAAATTATATTCAATGACAACCTATGCATATGATCAAGGAATTATGCAATAAAATATCAATCATTTTATGGGAAAGAGATGTGTCATTGTATTGTATTAATGAAAGGTAGAATATACAACCGAATCGCCTTGATGTCACAAGTCCCCTTTCAGTGGGCCTTTTTTCTGACACATACATACATTTGCTCGAACATTTGCATGAAGATTTCTCCCAAAAGCTTGATGGATAAATAGAGACCTCAAGTGTCACTTAAAATAGGATTCTTCACATAGTCTTTATCCTCATTCTTTCATCAATTCTCTATACTTATCTATGCTTGTACCTCTAACCTTTCCCATGGGAATCCTATCATTATATAGGAGAAGATTAAGTGGTTAAAGAGATGAGGATGATCCCATTAAATCAGAGAAGTCGGTGGGATCATAACCATATGGATGCCACCTCATATTTCCAGAAGATTCCACTTCTAGAATCTCCTAGAACTTATTTCATATTTTAGTTTAAAAGTGTCGTCGCAACCTATTTATAGTGTAGCCTGCAGAAATCCTGTAGGTTGGCTATAGTGCAGCCAGCGGAAATCAAGGGTTTCCGCACTGTGTAAAGGGAGCATCCCACAATGGCCTTCCAAAAATACATCTTGTAAGGTCAGAAAGAGGTTCTTTTTCTCAGGAAAAAGATCATGTTGGGAACCTGAACAGATGTTTATGTAATCATCATCAGGGTGACCAAAATAATGTGTAACACTAGAGGAAGAACATTCTAGAAGATGAACCTTCTATTAAGTCCTCTTACATTTATTACATTCACTCTAGGCCTTATTTATTAAAAGTGGAATTTATACATAAGGATAATTATCTACTATTATTTCACTTGGGTACCTCCCTAGATACCCCATATTATTCCCCCTAGATACACTACAATATTGATGCATTGGACAACACCAATAAATGCTATAAGAAATGGGGTCAAGAGACTACAAGTAAAAACCCATATTCACCAAATGTATCACAAAAGAGTACCTCAAAAAAAAATAAAAAAAAATAATAGTTAAGAATAGAGAAGGTGTAACATTCCCCAGCCCAACTGAGGAACATTACTATGAAAAAAACTCATAAATTAAAATTTCTACTAACTAACTGATTTCTTATAGCTTATCAACTATGAATTTCATACAAATTTAGCTACTATCTACTAACATTAATTATATGCATCTACAACATGATAAAATCACATTTCAATGCAGTAAATAGATTATTACAACAACATATAAATCATTCCCAATTACAGAGTTAATGCACAACAAATAAACTCATAATACAAACAAAAGCAAGATAAAACACTTATATTTTATAAATAGTTGTATAACCAGCTACTTGGGATGGAAATTCCATCCAACCATAGAATTTTTATTCCAAATATCAACAACAAGTCACCCCTAAGCTGAGGCTCGTAATCCATGAAAGAGGGTGGTATCTCATTGTTCACTCACATCTTAGAAAACTCACAACCCATTGGTAGTCTTCTATAGCTATCCCGATTTTCCACCATTTATCTTCCTCTCGACCTTCCAAACCCAAGGAATATACCCTTTCATTGATCTTAGTCCCTTGGGCATCCCATTCATTTATTAGAGTCTCTCTAGCATAGGTAACCAGGAATCTCTACACTAGGAACTCAAGGGAACTTGCTTCTAGGAAAACTATCAACAAACAATAACAAACACTTGATGTTGCAGTGAAACTCACTCATGAGTTCACTCTCCGGTCTTGAAAACCTATATCTTCAGTATTCAACTCTAAATACACTCCACATATGCTCCAACATGATCTATAACTCACCCTCCATGGTTGGTCCATCTTCCAGCTCTCTACTTATTGTTCATACCAAAAACATTGACTGTCTAAAACTATTGTAACTGTGCATCCAAATTTCCTCTCCTCTGGATTCCTTTCTTGACTCACACACTTCCCCAAGTTGATTGTACTCATCCCCCATGATCCTAATAACTATGGAATGTGACTTCTCACACCCACCCTCTTACTATTGGATCATGTTGTCATTGATATCAAAGGATTGGATTGATTGATTGATGCCAAATGATTGATATAAACAGACTAATTTCAAAGGAACAATGTCTTGTCATAGCATACTGATGTAATATGTATTATCCTTGATGTGAATGGAATCATGTCAAGTGGAATCATAGTCATATGATGTCATACATAGATGAAGATGGATCAATGAGTTGTCATTGATAGATGATGCATAGATGAATATGGATCAATCAGTTGTCATTGATAGATGATGCATAAATGAAGATGGATAAATGAGTTTTCATTGATAGATGATGCATATATGAATATGGATCAATGAGTTTTCATTGATATATGATGCATAGATGAATATGGATCGATGTGGGTTCATGATCCATAGTTGGATTGATCGAGAGATGAATCATTATTTTCTTGATAAGGACTACAAATGGATGAACTCCAAAGTGGTCCCTTTATGGTGAAATCCCTCACGAGAAGACGCTTTGCAGTTGAGTTGTCCTAGAAGGAAGGTTAGAAAATCCATGCTTAATTATGGAATAATGATATTAATATCAGTGAATTTGTTAGTGAAACTATCATTGATGGATAGTGTTTGTCATGTCATTTCTGGTGGTACGTGGAACATCACATAACTCCTCATGGTTTGAAAGTTATGGCCTTACAAAGTTGGAGGACCCTCATGTGTTGGATTGAAGCCCCCAAAAGTCAAAGAAATCAAATTACTTGCAAAGAAGGAGGATTATTTAAATAATAAAGTGAATTGAAAAAATCAAAGAGGATTATTTAAATAATAAAGTGAAGTGACAAAGCCAAGGAAGATTATTTAAATAATAAAGTAAATGGAGAACTTTCTAATTATGGAAAGTGGTTAACCCTAAAAAGAGGAAAATGGGTTAAGTGATCAAGTGGCTATTGGATACATGGACAACTGGAAAATTAGGAAAATTTGGACATAAGTGACTATGTGGGCAAAGTGGCTATGTGAACAAAGTGGCCTATAATATGCTTCTAAGGAAGCTACTTGGAGAGTATAAATAAAAGGCAAGGGTCTTATGTAAACATGATCTCTTGAGCATATATTGAAGATATATTCTGAGAGAGAGAGTGGTTGGAGGATCTAATGGACACATCAAAGTTTTTGTAAGTATGAGATCTTGACAACGAAAGTTTCGAAATTTATGAAACCCTAGTTTCTGAAGGAGTACGTGAGAAGAAGTGGACCAGAGAGCGTACATATGTGGGCTGCAGTGAGCCTGAGTGCGTACATACGTGGGCTGAAGGAAGACAGAGCATGTAAATTTGATAGAATTCATGAAGACTTGAGTATGAGTTGGTGCCAAGTTCTTGATGGCTGAAGCAAGTTTCAGATCTACATTCTATGGGCTCATATGTGCCATAGAAACTCCGGTATGGTTACATAGCTGACTTGATGGATACTCTTTCTTGTTATATGGTGAATTCTTGAAGAATTCTTGGTATGACTGTTATGATCTATTTGGTGTTAGTTGATGGATTGAGCAACACTCTTATGTTTCAGTACTGATTTGACTTCCATAGTATACTTGTTTCTTATACATGATTGAGTAGCATTCATATTGTATGGTTGAGGATCATTAGCAAGTTGTTGGAGAGTATGGATGTGTTGTGATTGATTATGGTTCAAATTGGACAGTGAAAGATAGAAGTGAATGTGGTTGAAGAATGCAAAGGATTTGAGTTTGTCCTAAAGAGAAAACCTTGAGTAACTCAGAAGTCATACGCAGGTTGTAGTACAGATAGGTAGCATGAATACACGAGATGTACTACCGATAGGGTGCGTACATACGTGTGTTGCACTACTGATAATTCGCTTACCTGTTGACAATTTGATATCTATTGAGGATTGATGCCTCTTCTCAGTTGGTGCTCAGTTTTGTCAGATGAGTCTTGCATTGTAGATTTGTTTCTCTTGTGGAGTTGTAAATCTATTCAGTTGTTGTTGATAACCCAAGGATTATAGTCCATAATAAAAATAAAATTTTACATACATCTTATGGTCTTTTTGTTCCTTGTGGTGATGACTTGTTGATGATATATGTTGTTGTTATATTTTGTTGATGTATGTTCACATTTGACTGGTTATAAATGACAGTAATAAGTGATGAATAAATGGTGATTTCTAACTAAGGAGTTTTGTGAAGGGGAATTTTTGAAAAAGAGCCCCACATTCATTCACCCCCCCCTCTAAGTGTGGTCGTTGTTTCCAACAATTGGTATCAGAGAGGGCCTTCACTATAAGCCTTAACAAGCTTGGAGGATATCCATGGACACACAAATGGATGATGAAGTTACAATCATTGATGAGGAAAATTATTCTACATGGAGAATAGAAATGAAAGTGCACTTGAAGGAAATGGGAGCGAGTATTTGGAAGGCATCTATTGGTGGATGAGTTTGCTTGAATAACAAGTCAAAGTTTGCAGCTCAAAGGCAAGAAAAGAATAATGATGCATTGGCACTCATGACCATTCTTAGTGGACTCTCAAGTTCTATCAAAGAGAGAATGGAACAATTCACTACCGCCAAGGATCTATGGCTAAAGCTAGAGGAGACATACCAATGCAAGGAGGAATATATTGAAGACAATTCCATCAAGATCAATGAAGGTAAAGAATCTCCAAAATCATGTATTTGCAATGATTCTAAATATGATGATGTTGGAAAAATGAAAGACCTTGAAGACAATTCTGTCAAGATCAATGAAGTTAAAGAATCTCCAAAAACCCTCGATTGCAATATTTCAAAATGTGATGATGTTGAATATTTCTCTACAAGTGAAGAAGAAAACCTAGAGATAGTATGTGTAGAGTTAGATAATGGTTATCCCATGGAAAAGGTAGAATAAGAATTATTATATCTTAAAAGGAAAGTTGAATGGGGTCTATATGAATACAACTATGACCATTTCTACATATAATATAGCTATCTCTCTGATAACACTAAAAGTTTTCTTAGAAAGAATCAAAGGCATATCTTGAAGTTAAAGGAGATGCTCAAGGAACAAGATGAAAATAAAAATACTCTATTAGAAGAAAAAGAAGAAGAGATCAAAAGACTAAAGAATGAAATAGAAGAAAATAAGAAGGTAGATGATGAGATTAGCAAAAGTCTTGAAGTTAATATACATATCAAGACCCAATTTGAAGAAGCCAAAAGAATAGAGGAACTATTAAAGAATCAAGAATTGAAAAGGAAGAGTCATGTCATAAGTTGGAAGCTGAAGTTGTTGATCTTAGAAATAACATAGAGAATTCAAATAAATTCTTGAATAGCTCAACAATCTTGAATGAGATCTTGGATAGTCAAATATGACCAAATGATAAATCGGGTCTTGGATACAAGAAAGAAGCTACACATGTTGAAGCAAGCACCTCAAAGAAGCATGAGTTAAGTCCCTCACTCTCAAAGGATGGAAATAATGTTTCAATTCAGCCATATACACAAGGGAAGTAAAGCACAAAGCAAGGAGGACATGAAGAATCCATCTTTACATCTCAAAGCAAATTCAAGACACCTTCAAGATTGACACCAAAGAAAAGGTATGAAAGTGTTTTCCATGGTCATTGTTACTCATGTAATGAATATGGTCACAAAGATTTGGAATGAATATTGTATGCAAGGATAGATAATGAAATATTTCATAATGCCTTAATATGTTGGAGATTTAATCAAGTAGGAAACATTGCTTTTCACTATCACATCATGAGATGCTACAGCTGTAGTGGATTTGGTCACAAATCCCAGGATTGCTGGAACACAAGAAGAAAGTCCATGATGAGGACTTCATATAGCATGACTAGAAGAAGGCATGAAGTTAGGAAGGAAGACATTTTTCAAAATATAGAAGCTCATATCTCAAGTTTTGAGAATTAGGGACACCTTCAGAAGTGGGTAAAGAAGACTGAACAACCAGAGAAGAATGACAACCTTAAAGGAAACTCAAGTTTGTCATCTTCAAATGAATACGTAGGTCACAATAGTAAAAGTCGCGTACTTATGTGAGATGACCTATGAATAGGTCGCATAGATACGTGATTTTTCTGTGCAACAGGCCGCGTATCTATGGTAAAGCCTCGGGGAAAAGGCTATGCATATAAATTGCTGCATGGTATGATGGTATAACTCTGTGTTGTAGGGTCTGACATGGTTTGTTGCAAGGTCTGACATTGTTTATTGTAGGTTTTCATAATTACAAATTGACATACATGATTTATGTATGTATGGTGGTGACATATGGTTGAGTATTGAAAGACTATCTTGAATGCATGGTACTAACCCTAGAGTGTGGATTGAGACATTTTTTTATTGAATAACAATGTTGGTTGTGACAATGAAGTTATGGCACTTTGGTTATGAGATATATCATGATGATGCTAGTTAGATATGTCATTGATCTATCGAGGCACACTTCCAGTACATATTGGATTCTTAGTATTTTTTGCAGTCAATGGAGGTTGAGGCTGATCTATTGGGGTACATGGATGGTACATATTTGAGTTTCATTGTTATATATTATGATGTATTATTGGAATCATATTTATTGGATATCTTGGTGCATGCATTTGGCATATGGATGGAATACATATTGGGACATGTAGATGAGGTGGTCATGTTGTACACCATTGATGAGTCATATCTTGATCTAAAGTTGATGCATGTTTGATACACTTTTGGTACATTGTTAGAGGCACCTACTAGCAGTATGATTGGCACATGTTTTATGGCAAATATGGAATACATGTATGAGGACACATCTTGATTTTGGTTCATTTTGTTGTGGTATTGGTGCATGGTTGATGCACTTTCTTGGTACGGGTGGTGATAAATGATTAGTGCAATGATTGATGCACTCATAGATGGCATATGTATGTGGATGATAGTACTTGGATAAAGTACACCATTGGTATTAATTGTTTAGCATATACTTTGGTACATGATATATGGGATGATATAGTTGATACACTTGAATGATTGGTATGCATGGTTATGGCACTTGGTTCATGGTAGAAGTATACCATGAGTGATATGAAACTTGTTTGTGGCACATAGTTGGCATACTAGTAGTAGCATATGGATGATACACAGTTGGCACATGTTATTTTCATATGATTGATACACTCCATTGGTGATATCTTATGGTATATTGTATGTTATTTATGTACATGGTTGATGTACATGGATGTTGTGCATGGTTGGCACATTGTATGGTGTTGATGTACAGAGTTGATGAACATGGGTGTTGTACATGGTTGGCACACAATTTGGTACATGATGTACTTGGTTGATGTTTTGTTCATTATTCTCTATTTCATTATTGACATATATTTTCCTTCATGATGTATGGTATGGCATGATTTGATGCATGGAAAGGTCTAAGGATCATCATAGAAAGAGCGATTGATCTATGTTTCGATTGAGAAGTAGCATTTACAACAGAAGCATATTACAATGGTAGCATATTTTTCATATTACAGAGAAGATAGGGGGAGTCATTCATCTTTCCATGATTCCAGGAGGATATATTTATCATATGTAGAGGAAAGACGCATGGCTCTAGGGGGAGCATTGGTCACAGAGATGCAGGCATGGTTCCAAGGGGAGCATGAGCGATATGTTTTCAGCATTACATTAGAGTGATATCCCTTGTTAAAAAGGGTAGCGATTATTTAGAGGAAGATCAAAGGAATTAAAGTAGGGGGAGCAGCCACAAGGAGAGAACTACCCTTTTCCATTGATGCCAAAGGGGGAGAGATAGTGACATTGATGTGATTGAGATGACTATTGATGTAGAGCAATGCCTTGTATACATGTTCCCATCAATGATTGGTGTTGAAATCAATGTTGGTATTTCCATCAATGCCAAAGGGGGAGATTGTTGGTTCATGTTGTGATTGATGTCAAAGGATTGGATTGATTGATTGATGTCAAAGTATTGATATCAAAGGATTGATGTCAAAGGAACAATGTCTTTTCATAACATACTGATGTAATATGTATTATCATTGACGTGAATGGAATGATGTCAAGTGGAATCATAGTCATATGATGTCATACATAGATGAAGATGGATCAATGAGTTTTCATTGATAGATGATGCATAGATGAACATGGATCAATGCGTTGTCATTGATATATGATGCATAGCTAAAGATGGATCGATGTGGGCTCATGATGCATAGTTGGATTGATGTAGAGATGACTCATTATTGTCTTGATAAGGAGTACAAATGGATGAACTCCAAAGTGGTCCCCTTATGTTGAAAGCCCTCATGGGAAGACCCTTTGTGGTTGAGTTATCCTAGAAGTACGGTTAGAGAACCCATGCTTAATTATGGAATAATGAGATGAAGATTAGTGAATTTTTCAGTGAAACTATCCTTGATGGATAGTGCTTGCCATGCCATTTTTGGTGGTAAGTGGAATGTCACATAACTCCTCACGGTTTGAAATTTATGGCCTTACAAAGTTGGAGGACCCTCATATGTTGGCTTGAAGCCCCAAAAAGTCAAAGAAGTCAAAGTACTTGCAAAGAAGGAGGATTATTTAAATAATAAAGTGAAGTGAAAAAATCAAAGAGGATTATTTAAATAATAAAGTGAAGTGAAAAAGTCAAGGAATATTATTTAAATAATAAAATAAATGGAGAACTTTATAATTATGGAAAGTGGTTAACCCTAAAAAGAGGAAAACTGGTTAAGTGATCAAGTGGCTATTGAATACATGGACAATTGGAAAATTAGGCAAAGTTTGACATAAGTGACTATGTGGACAAAGTGGCTATGTGGAAAACCTGGCCTAGAAGATGCTTCTAAGGAAGCTACTTGGAGAGTATAAATAAGAGGCAAGGGTCTCTTGTAAACATGATCTCTTGAGCATATCTTGAAGATCTATTCTAAGAGAGAGAGAGTGGTTGGAGGATCTCATGGATGCATCAAAGTTTTCATAAGTCTGAGATCTTGATGGTGAAAGTTTTGGAAGCTCAGAAACCCTATTTTCTGAAGGAGAACGTGAGCAACAGTGCACCAGAGAGCATACATATGCAATCTAGAGTGATCCTGAGTGCATACATACACGGGCAGAAGGAAGAGAGAGCGCATATAGTTGATGGAAGTCATGAAGACATGAGTCTTATTTGGTTCCAAGTTCTTGACGGTTGAAGCAAGTTTCAGATATGCATTCTATGGGCTCAGATCTTCCATAGAAACTATGGTATGGTTACATAGTTGACTTGATGGACACTCTTGCATATTATATGGTGAATGCTTGAAGCATTCTTGCTATGACTATTTTGATATGGTTTGTGTTAGTTGATGGAGTGAGAAACACTCTTATGTTTCAGTACAGATATGACTGCCATAGTATACTTGTTGGTTATACATGATTGAGTAGCCTTCATATTGTATGGTTGAGGACCATTAACAAGTTGTTGGAGAGTATGGATGTGTTGTGATTGATTATGGTTTAGATTGGATAGTGAAAGACATAAGTGAATGTGGTTGAAGGCTGCAGAGGATCTGAGTTTGTCTTAAAGATAAAACCCTAAGTAACTCAGAAGTCATACGCAGGTTGTAGTACAGACAGGTTGTGTACATACAGAATTTGTACTATTGGTAGGGCACATACATATGCATGTTGAACTATTGACAGGTCGTGTACCTATTGACAGATTGGTATCTATTGAGGATTCATGCCTCTTCTCAGTTGGTGTTGAGTTGTGTAAGATGAGTCTTTCATTGTAGAGTTGTTGCTCTTATGGAGTTGTAACTCTATTCAGTTGTTGTTGATAACCCAAGGATTGTAGTCTGTAATAAAAAGAAAATTGTACATACATCTTGTGGTATTTGTGTTCCTTGCAGTGATGACTTGTTGATGATATATTTGGTTGTTATCTGTTGATGATGTATGTTCACATTTGACTGGTTATAAATGATAGTAATTAGTGATGAATAAATGGTTATTGTTAACTAAGGAGTTTTGTGAAGGGGAAGTTTTGAAAAAGATCCCCACACTCATTAACACCCCCTCTAAGTGTGGTTTGTGTGTCCAATACTTACATGCATTGAATGGTTGGCTTTGGCAACACCCAATCAAAAAATAGAGTTTAATACATAGTCATAATAAAATTCAAGAATGTGGGTGAAATTAATAGACAGGGTTAATCCCTCCTTAGACCCCTCTTAGGAATTCTCCTTGTTGGAGAAGGATATTTTTGGAGCAAAGTCTGAGGAAAGAGTGCATAAAATGAGACAAGAAGATAAGGAATGGACCAAGGGAGAAGCATGCTCTAGGGAATGAGGAGAAAGCAGTGTGAAAGAATGAAAAGAAAGCAGTGTGCTAGGAACTAAGGAAAGTTAGCGCAGATTCAAAGCAAGGAGCGGTTGTATTAGAGATCAATCACGTGTAAGGTGTTAATATGTGGAAAAGTTGATTCCACTTAGAATTATGGTTTCATTAGTCAATGTAAATGTTTTTTACCCATCTTTTGTATAAATATGATGTATGAGGTAGATAGGTGGTATCTTATAACTTAGGTGTGAATATCCTATCTTGGAGAAACTTTTTGAGTCTTTAGTCTTTGATATGTTTTGATTTGAAGTATCAGTTTTGGTTGTATGAAGAGTTATGGAGTGTAACTGAGGGTCAAGTCACAATCTGTGGAGATTGGTGTGATGTTGGTCAGCCTCACCAATATTAAAATCTATGATGTAATACGGGCAGCGTAGGAATTTTTTATGAAGAATAATAAATAAGAAGAAGATATTTGTGGACGTATCCCAACGAGGTGAACCACAGTAAAATATGATGTCCTCACATGTGTTTTTTATCTGTTTCTTTGATATTCTTATTATGTTGAATGAATGAAGATATGATTTTTTTAAGGTTAATTAATTGTGTGCATGATATTTTCTAAAGAATGAATGTTAAGGGTTAATGGAATGAATGATGATATGATGGAGTGCATGTTAAATTAAAATAAGTATAATATGCCTAACATTCCCATGAGTTTCATCCCTTCCATGATTGTAGAAACTTGGGTCATGAAATCACCCATAAGCCATCTCAGGTGAGACTACATTGTCCACTCTGTGCATAGTTTTTCCTTCTAGTTTACCAGAGGGGTTGATGGTTTCTAGGGTTTTGTTGGAAAACTAAGGTAGAACCTGGGTCAACCCATACATCCAAAAAATGGTTATGTTATCAGTTGGAACTCAGAATATTGGATTGGAGGGGATTTGATGAAGAGAATGCAGTGGTAGAAGGGGATTTTTAGGCCATGGAACCCTACAAAGAAAGAGATTTAAAGATGATTGGAGAAAAATAAACTCAAGTTTCTGTAGAAAGATAAAGGCGTGATGACCATGGAATCAGACAACTAAATCACTTTGTGCGCATGGGGGAGCTAGGGGAAGCACTAAGGAAGATCTGAGATATGGAGAGGGAGCTGGATGGAGGCTAGAAGAAGGAAACAATGGACCCTATAATGATGGAAGAGGAGAATACCAGGGAAATAATAAGGAAATCGGGAGGGACAGATAGCAAACAACCCTACCAGTATAATACTAATAAGAAAAATAGGGTAGTAGTCGAGCAATAGGGCTTGGACAGTGATGAGAAAGAGGTAGAGGATCTCTGTGTGATAGAGAAGATTGAGGAAATCTTGTGTGCCACATATGAGAGGAAAAAAATAGGTTAGGGGTCCATCATAGAAGAAGGATATCCATTCCAGATATGAATTAATGTGGAACTCACAACCCCATGTGCGACTAAAACATCTAAAGAAGAAAAAGTGGTTAACCAACAAGTGATTAGTGGTAGAAGGATTTTTACAGGACGTGGTTCCAGTGGAAAATCAAGCATAAGTATAAGTTTAGCAAGTAGCAGTCAAGTATCTACACTACACAGAGGTGGTAGTACAAAAAACTTCATAATGTCAGGACAAGATCCAACTATTAGGTTACTAGAGTTCTGAGGAGAAGGGTCGGGGGACCTAGAAAATCATTTTCTCATTTGTGAGAAGATTTAGGTGGCTAAGTAGATTACATATGAAGATACAAAGCTTTCACAGTCGACAATCACATTCAGAGACCACGCATTGGATTGGTATATCGCTCTTGTAGTAAATAATCCAACAGGTGTGCCTACAACCATCACAGAGGTGAAGATGCAATTAATAAATGAATTTCAGAAACCAAGTTTAGAGGATCATTTCATGAATGACATGATAGAGATTAAGCAGAATCTAGGAGAATCAGTCTGTGAGGTGGACCAGAAGTTCAAAAGAATAAAAGGTAAGTTGAAGTTCCCTATTACTGATATGCAACATGGACATTTGTTTATTAATTTTTTATCACCACACTTGAAGTATCCTTTGAGGCAACAAAAGTTCCAAAGTCAGGTTGAGGCCTTGAAAGAATCCTTGCAGTTAGAGGAAAATTAGTATAAGAAGAAAAATCTAGTTGTGGAAGAGCTAAGAGAATATATGAAGAAATTGACATTTCAGTTAAACCAGAATAAGGGAAAGGAATAGAGGGAGGATGTCTGGTGCACATTTTGCAGACTAGAAGGTCATCATAAGAATGAGTTTCCAACCTTTGCATCGTACTTGGGAGTAGGAATTTCTAATCATTTACCCCCAGGAGGACCATGGTATGATATATAAAAAACACATGGAGATGATCCTTATCATTGTCCCATGATGTCGAAGTATCAAACAGTACTAAAGACTACAGTTTGTAATTTTTTCCAGTTAGTTGGACATGAAGACAAGGACTGCATAACCTTGGAGATAATGAAGGAGAGGACATCATATGCATATAGGGTGCAGGTTGAATTAATGACAACACAACCTGTGTAGAATCCATAGTACAATAATGTGAAGCAACCACAATATAACAAAATGCATCAGTTTGCAGTGCCACCATAGTATAATAATACATACCAATTTGGAGCACCACCACAGTCTAACAATGCACAACAATTTGTAGCGCTACCGTAGTATAACAATGCACATCATTGTGCAACACCACCACAGAACAATAATGTGCAGAAATAGTAAATCAGGGACCAAAGTATAATAAATCATGCAGAGACAATCAAGAAAACAAAGGAGTCTTTAGAGGAGGAGGTCGATGAGGAAGAGGATTTTTAGGAGATAGAGGAACAATAGTTTGTCACAATTTTTAGAAAACTGGACACTATGCAAGATATTTTCCATAGCCACCTGTGACATGTATGTATTGTCGCATAGCATACCATGAGATAGAAGACTATCCGACACTTCTAGTAAAGATACAAGACAAGAGGAACCGAAACAATAAGAACATCCAATGGATTGATGTGGAAAATAGAGAAGAGGATGGGAAGAATATCAACATAGTTACTAGAGGTGGAGCAAAGACAGGAATAGATGCACCAAAGAAGGATCATGATCAGTA